>JAQMYG010000038.1:23121326-23153682 GCA_030014215.1 Clariallabes teugelsi | reverse complement strand
AGCATTCCTTTACAATGTAGAAAGAAATAAAAATCAGGAACCATCATGGAGTTAGAAAGTGTTCTAAAACTTTTGAATGGTAGTGTATAATAATGCAAAAAAAAAGAAGACAGAGAAGAAGACTATCATTCATAATGTGGAATTGTTTCCACTGCTCTGTCAATGACAGTAAGAACACAACACTTGTCAATGACAAAAGACAGCTCTAAATATAGGGCTTATGGATATAGAGACCTTGTCACATCGCTGTTAAATTTGCACTCCAAGCATTGCTTCACCAGCAGCATTCGTATTTATAGGATGTATTTGTATTTAAAGGCTCTGGCCATTTGTATGCACGCTTCTCTAAAAGCTGAACTATTTGCTTGACTTTCAAATGATGTGGTGCTCAGAGGTGTTAGGTAACAAATGATAATGAGACAGTAGACAGTTAAGCATGCTACGAATAGTTTCCATACAGTCTCCTGCCGTGTTGGAGAAGCTGACCTGTTTAATATGTACACGGGTGTGGCACCGCTTCACATCTCAAATCAAATAACACTTTGTTGACTTGTTTCAACACAACATTTGGCACCTGAGTTTGTCAGTTAAATTGTTTTTGGTCTGTGGAACAAGCACTTATCTTGGTAAGTACTGTGTGTGTGTGTGTGTGTGTGTGTGTGTGTGTGTGTGTGTGTGTGTGTGTGTGAACATGCTATAATCAGGACCTGTGCTGTATGGTGGTGATTAATCTTGTTGGTCGGGTTTGTTGAGTCATGGTGGCATGGTGGATGCAAGCATGGTGGCATGGTGGTGACACTGGGCTCCAGCCTGGACTGGAGTGTGAAGTGTGTTGAAGTTATTAATGTCAATAGTATACAAATGGCAATATCAACAAACCATTAGAAATTGGTCATATAATGAAATAATAACTATATATACAGTATATATATATTTTATGTGTGTGTGTGTGTGTGTGTGTGTGTGTGTGTGTGTGTGTGTGTGTGTATTTCCATACATGGAAATGTAACTGCCGGGATTTTAAAGAATGCAAAGCATTGTTAAAGTGAACAGACCTTTTGCGTAAACAAACGGTGCAATGTGAACATAGTATCAGTTAACCGACTGCTGCCGTGCAGAGAGCTGTGTGACGACAGTTCCCAACTAGAGCGTGCACACTTTTTGTACTCGCAAGCATGCCAACACAAGTACACCTCCTTGACGCACAAATGTACCAGGCCTCACTAAAGAAATGAAGGAGCAAGCAATAGGAGAAAAGGAGATGAAAGCAGCCACCTGGGCCCTGCTGGGGCTTTTCCATCAATCACAATCAACAGCAAGCTCTGCCCAATTACAGGCGGAAGACTCGGGGCCATGTGCTGATTGTTAGCTCGGTAGAGAAAGAGCGAGATAGAGGGGTGATGATGGGGGAAGGAGAGAGTTGTGGGAGCTGGGTCGAGTGGGCGAGGTATAGTGTGTGTGTGTGTGTGTGAAAGTGTGTGTGTGTGTGTGTGTGTGGAGGGAGGTCTGGCTTGGTAGGTCAGGAGAGTGTACAGGCAGCCCCATTTCCTCACTAATGGCCACACTTAAGAGGGGCATGCTGTGAAGTAGCTGACCCTTGATGAAGTTCTACACCTCCCATCCAACCACAACCCATATAGGTGTGGTGCAAGTAATGGCATCTTTAATGCAATATGTCTGATATATGTAGCATATACACTGGAACCACCTCTTACTGGTACTGCATACAATACCATTAAAAAATGTAGATAAATTTTTCTGCATTCTAAAACAATACTGGATATTTTTAAACTATGACATAACACATATGGAATTAGGTAATTAACTAACAAAAACAACAACAATAGTTAGTTTTTATTTTAGCTCAGCTTATATTTTAACTCGGCTGTTCTGGAATAGTTCTTGAAGGCCAAAACTTAGTTTCTTTAGAGTTATCAGCCTCAAAAATCATCAATATAAAGCAGCTCAGATTAGAGCCGTTATGGAGGCGTTACAGAGCATATGTAGCAGACACATCTCAATATCATCTGTAAGGAGATTATTGTATATATTGGATGTTTCACAATGTAGAAAGAAATAAAAATCAGGAAAAACCGTGGAATTAAAAGTTGTCTAAACTTTTGACCGATAGTGGTTATACCTCCATACATGCATTCAGTCATCTATGCTGACATAATACACCACATCATAAAACAGCCAGTGGATCAATTTACATCAGATAACAAACACCAAACCTTCATTTCCTTAAACAGTTACTAGATTCCTAACTGTCATTAAAACTTGTTCACCAATGAAAAAAAACAACAACAAAAAAAACAGCTAAAAATACTGTACATTATATGGCATTAATGGGATCTCACAGGATCCTTGGCTGCTCCTTCCACAAACACGATTGCTTTGAATCAAGAACCCATTCGGTATGTCTGAAATATCTCTCTCACTCACTCATTCACTGTTTACTTTAAAGCACTATATGGGACAGCAGTAATGGAGACACCAGTCTGAATTCAGACAACACTGACTAATGAGCGCTCTGGAAACACATCATCATGACCCGTCGTTACATAAACAATTAGAATGGTACAAATTACTGAGAAACCTGAGACCACAAAAATGCAAAAGCATTAAAAGCGATTTCTGAATTAAATAAACCTACAACATGAACTTATTTGCTTTAGCATAACAATTGATATTATAGTTATAAGCTATATACAGTTGGCATCTCCAGGATATTTCCTGACAATTACATGTCGAGCTGAAAGAAATCTCTATGCATTAAAGTGAGGATGTAGTGTAACTTGATTGTACACTGGATTTATGGTGCACTATGAGTAATGCACTACTCTGCAAAATGGGTCAATAATAAATGCATTATATGGTGAATGGAGAAAGAAAACAGACACAGCAAATAATTGTGATGTTCTAATTAGCACTGAAATTACATTTAAACACTGCAGATAAGACGTGTGCATTTTTCTTATTAATGAGTCATTAGGTTTATATGTAAACTGTATCTATGTATCTATACTTTAACCTAATACACATAGCCCACGCCATTTCCATATGAACAATGCAGTATAATCTATGTATTCAGTTGACTTGCATCACAAATACAACATAAGAAAAAGCATAATATTTCTCTTTCTCTGCTCCTTCATATGGTCAGATCTCTTCTAGCAAATAATAAAAAACATCTGCTCCAACCAGCTTTGGAAATACAATCTTACTTCATTTCGTTTAATAAGTGAAACCAACTGACTGAGTATGTGTGTGTGTGTGTGTGTGTGTGTGTGTGTGTGCATGAGACAGTCGTGAACAGACACATACCCACACATGTACGTCCATAACTGTGTGTTTTATAATATGAGCAAATTACAGCTGACTGGTGTATCTATATTTAGCCATCACTGGTTCTCTTTCACTCTTTCTCTGTGTGTCTTTCTCTGCTTTGTTTGTGTGGGTTGGGGCCGGAACTGCATGGGGAAATTCAAACAGTCTTCTATGTTTCTCTAACCCCATTCTCAATCACTCCAACATGAAAGGCTGGTGTTTAGAATATGGAAAGGCAGTCGTGGTGGTTGAGGAGGGGAATGTGATGGTTGAGAAAATAGCTTGAGAATTAAGGTCTAGAGGTTATGAAATTATCTTTACATACTCTGGTAAAATATACCCGCATTTCCAACAAACTGAGCCTACCCCTACACACTAGCCTACCCCTCTTAGAAACTGGAAGTGTGGAGGACACAGCATGCAGTAGGTCGTGCATGTACAGTGTACCATACACGATATGGGGAAATATTTGTGGACCATCTCAACAACATGTGGGTCTTCCCCAAACTGTTACCACAAAGTTCTAAGCAAACAAATGTCTAGAATGTATTTGCTATAACATTAAGATTTGCATTTACTGGAAATGAAAGGCCCAAACCTGTTTCATAATGACAGTGCTACTGTGCACAAATATGGGTCTATAAAGACATGATGATGATGATGATGAAGAGGAAGAAGAATGATTTGCCAAGATTTGAGCAAGCAAATGGAGGCAAATCAAAAGGCAGTTCAAAAAGGTGAGTAGGTTGACTTCACACTCCAAGGAAGTATGTGTTCGTCCCACTGCCCCTGGTTGGTGGCTGTTAGGCGATGGGCGCAAGTCAGTGGGAATTAGCAAGACTGAATAGCAAAAGGAGTTAAAAAATAAAACTAATTAATCATTCAAAATGTGAGGTTGACAACATAAAGGTGGACTTAACATTATTATTTGGCTTCTTTTTGCTATGAAGCCTATCCAAATCTGCCTACCTGCATATTTTTGGACAGTAGGAGGAAACCACTGAACCAAGAGAAGACCAAATGAACGCAGGGAGAACTACTGTACCCCACTGCACTGCCATACCACCCAAGAAGCATCAGTGACACATAAAACTGTAAGCCTGAACTAAAATATCACTCTTTTTATGTGCACAAATAGGATTTTAAAACATTTCTGTGTTGAAACACTACCAGGCAAGAATATTATCCAGTGCAAAGACAGCAGAAATACTAAATGGTTAACTGTTGCTGGTTTCTGAATTACAGGAACCGAGGACTGAATGTGAATCTGAGTCTCTTGGACGTGGGATCAGTGCAACTGTAATGCGGGGGAGCTAGAGGCATGACACATGTGAGTTTTGGCGTCTTTACCGAGAGCAATCCAGTGAGTGTCGTCATCCATAATGCAAGTCAAAACACTACCAGGAAAGTACAAAGCAGGATAATCCATGATCAGGAAATGGGGAAAACAGGCAAAGAGTCGAAAAACCATCCAAAGCGGATATACAAAGGACAAAGACTTGGACTACAAGGACTAAAATGCATGACAAGACTTTGCCAAGAGACTGATAAACATAGAAAAGTTTAAATACACAAACTGAAGAGGGAAAATGAGGCGCAGGTGAACACAATTAAATTAGAAGCCAGTTACAAAACAATGGCAGAGATAGAACTAAACCAGGAACTAAAATTAAACACATGACGTTGTTGCTGTGAAAGTCAGAATGCAAAGCAGGTTAAACTTTATTTAGAATTTGTCCTGATTGTAGTTTATTTCAAATGTAAGTCTATACACAACATGGTTAGCATTACAATCCTGTTTTCAACTTATGGGGCAAGTTTAGAATTACTCCATCACAATATCCCTCATACAGCATGCATGCTTAGCTTTAGTTGGGTGCAAATGGCAAATGCAAGTGTGTGTGTGTGTGTGTGTGTGTGTGTGTGTGTAAGTGAACAATGAGAGTCTGTGCGCCTGGAGGTTTCAGAGATGGTGCATTCTGTATGCCGGCATCTATAGCTGTTGTGCGAGAGTCTCACACTGCTGTCTGTACGCATTCTTTGGTATTTGTAAGTGCTCAGATTTAGGAAACATGTCCTGTCAGCTGTAGCCCTTAATACTGGACACAACTGCCATACATGATTTAGTTTGCTCCTTACACATCCATCACTTTGCACTGCTTGTAAACTTGTAAACTTCTTACGAGGGACGTTCAAGTCAAACCGGTACTTATAAAGAAATCTGTAAAAACGATTGACATCTAAAGAAGACTTCAAGCACAGTACAGTGACTGGCCACAGTAAAATATCTGTAAAATAAATATCTGCTAAGGTGGCTCGGAGCACACCTTCAGCGGGTGGAACACCTGATTCTTGAAAATCGATTGATATCTTGTCGCAAATTTGTGAAAGAGAGGCATCTGTCTGTGGGAACTAAAGACACAATCATTAATGAACACCACTTGCACATTCCAGGACCTCTGCTGGGAGTTGAGACATACTCCAAGCAGTTTCCACATGTTTGGTTCATTAAAGGAGTTTCTGAAAGATCATGGTGTTCTTGATGGTGTGTGAGTACTAGTGAAACACTGAGATAAGTGTATTAGTAAAGCGAGGGATGATATAAAATTTTTTTTTAAAAAGGTATGTTTTTCTGTCTAAATGGGTCCTTATATTCCGTACCCGGTTTGTCCCGGTTTGACTTGAACGCTCCTCGTAGAAAGCCCTACTGAAAAGAATCCATAAATTGAAGACTCCTTACAGATCAATGAACAGACAGATCTAATAAACCTTTCCCAAGCCAGTTTTTCAGAGCGCATGCTACGTGATGTAATGTGCCTAAATGTATGGATGCATGTTACTGTACAATTATATAAACGCAAATCGTATACCGGAAAGTGGGGACTCGTTCACAATTAGTTATATCACTAAAGATAGAACTTATATGCAAAGTTTATTTGCATAACTGTTAGTTTGATGATGACTTCAGTTTGTTTGGCTTTCTGGGAAGACTATCCTGTTGTGCTTAAACACTGGGAAGGTGACAACTCTCTTCCCCTTCATCTTCATTTAATTGAGCTTGAGTGACATTTAACTTACATGCCTGGGGTTAATTACCAAATTTTGTGCCAAATGTTGGCACAACTGTTATTTCAGAGCCCCGATGCCTGTGGAACTGTTGCTATAATAGGAATATAAAGTCAGATGAGAAACATGACATTGCCGGAGGCTATAGTCATTGTTCTGCTCGACTTCTCTTGCTGTTTATATTGACTGGTACAGGCAGCTCTGCCCCAACTGCTTGAGCAAATGACTATTTTGATCATGTACAGGTAGCTGCTTGCTAAATAAAGTAAATATGTATTGTGCAACACAGCAGTGTTTAAGTGTGATCTTAACCAGGCCTTTTCAAACTCATTTGAAGAACACACACGGCACAGCAAAATTTGATGCGAGGAAAAAGTACATTTGGTACTCAACTTGAGAGACTGTGGTAGATCTTGTGGATGTTGTTGAAACACAACTTCTAAGTACTGTAATTCCTCCATCTGGATTGGGTTTCTGTTGTGTAAACATGGTCCTTATACAATTAACAGATTCAGTGCATATACTATGTGGTTTTCTTTTTTAATGCATGTTTGAAATTAAACTCTGTGCCTTGTGAGACAAAAATAGAACAACCTTCATCTGGCCTGTTATTGCAGCGTGTGCATTCTCTGCCCAAACTGAAGGCAAATTACACAATTGAATAGGAAATCACACGTTTGGCTGAATTGCATTTAAATTAAGGGTCCTGACATTAAATGATCCACTTTTCAAAAGGAAAGAATGGCATGTGCATATTATAATTTAATGGGGACATTTCAAAATAAATTGTCAGTTAGTGCGTGTGTGAGGTCTGATGATGGTAGGTGGCGAGATCCGTTGAAATCTCTCCCCTTTGTTTTTGGCGTTGCGGCTAAATTCTGGTACAGTTCATTCAAGAAATGTTTTTTAACTCAAATCCCTTGCATTCTAAAAAGAAATTCAGTTTGCCCAGGGTACGGAAAGCAGAACTCTGTGACAGAGTGCACTTGCATTGAATCCCTGTCCAAAATAATCAGACCTTTCATAAATCTTTAAAACAGTTAATCCTGTATAGCCCAGGTGCAAAATACCCATGATGCTTTAACGTCTTTGATGCTGTGCAGCTTAGGCTGTTTTGCCAGAACACTAGTTATGTGAAGCTATGTGAAGTCTCGCTCAATCAACCGCCCCCCCCCTCCCCCATCCAACCCCCTTATGTTAAGCTTGGCCTATTATTGACTTTGTCTGCTTTGTTATTGGGAGCAGCACTTCTACCATTAAAACAGATGCATCTGGTGTTGATTTGGTGAAGTGTTTTCTCCTGCGTCTTTGTGAGGACTTTGATTTCAGACCTCTGCTGGTTTAAAAAGCTAACAGTACAGGTGAGGTTCTTGTGAGCACTTAATTAACTTAATGAGCTTGATTCAAGCCTAATTAGGTGTGCGAGCAAAGGGGAAAGAAGCTGGTCTCTTGAAGCTGACCCTTTACTTTTAAACTCTGACCCCTGGACCTTGACAGGGCAGAAAACCTGTGGAATCCCTTATTAAAGAGGCTCTGTCTGACCTGGATTGAGATGCTTCCCAAAGACCTTGGAGGGAATGAGCTTCAGCATGAAGATGAAAGGAATCACTGGAAGGAGATATCAGCGACAATAAATGTCCTTTGAGGATTGTTCAGGTGTTCTACAATCATGCCTGTGTTTATGTGTTTATTACTCATCTTCATACAATAAAGACACCATTTATTTTCTCTCTCTCTCTCTTATCATATCTCATTTCATGTCAGTTGCAGAACATTTAAGTAAATGTTATTATGTTTCTTTAGGCAAATAAGGTCCTACGGCAGGGACTCGCTCCCAAAGGGCCGTTGACGGTAAACAGTAATACTGAAACTAACAGTCATCCGTCAGTCATTCGCACCCCTTTCATTTCTTTTAATGACTCAGTCTTAGTACCACATTTACCTCTGCAACCACAATCACTCAATCTGTTATTCTTATGCTCTGGCCACCCAGTACAAAACTCTGCCATGCACTGTGGAGTTACTGACATATACAGTGTTGCTCATACGCTCAAAATAATGCTTACATCAACAGCTGAACAGCAAGGGAGCAAGAAAGAGCAGGGGGAAAATGTGAACTGATGTTGTTTCAGTTAGTGATGTAAAAAAAAAAAGAAAGAAAGAAGGAAAAGGATGACAGCAAAAGAATATGCAGAATTGCATATCAGATATGTGTGAAATTCACAAAGTCACATGGCCACTTGGAGAAAAAAGTGTGGCGGTTCAAAAACAATTCCACCTGGCTGTGAGTGAAATGGCCACTGTCTGCTAAGGACTGTCTTGAAAACGTCCGTCTCTGACACACGGAAAAAGCATTTTGCGCAGGACACTAACATACACACACACCTCTCAAGAATGGCATGATATACTAAGATAACAGGGTCAGGCCCACAGAGGTCAGAGTTGAAGGAGTATGATCTGACAGAGAACACATGGGAAGGATAAAGAGGGTCTGGTTTCTGTAAAGCGTGAGTGAGGGTGCAGTTATGTAGTAGGTGCGGTAATTTATGAGCACCACGAAAAGACAACTCTAAACCAGAAGCACCACAAGTCAACAGTAGAGAAGCTGTTTTGTGTGTGAGCGCGAGCTTGTGTGTGTGTGTGTGTGTGTGTGCGCACACATGTGTGTGTGTGTGTGTGTAGCCCGTGACATCTAAATTCTTTTCTTGACTTTCATCAAGTTTTGCATCAAACCCATATGCTTAGTTTAAGTAAACAGGTTATTTGTCACAGTGTTATGTTCTGTGACTCATTACACAGATTTGAACCATCTTTATCTCGTCTAATTTAAAATCCATTCAACCGAAACAAAAATTAAAATCTCCAAATACCATCAGTGTAACTCACACATAAACAAAAGGTGGTGAATCATCTTTCTTTTTCCTGCTGAGAACCCTTCACTGGAATCAGAGATACATAACTCCTTCGTGTGTAAACACTGTTCAATGCAAGTTATTAATGTAAGGTGGGAGAATGAGTGTAACATGTCACATTGAACCTCATCCGTTCAAAACACACGAAGAAAAGAGAACTATGGGTCGAATCTCTACTTTGAAACACTGAGGTACTTCCACTTTGTCTTCTTTTCCTCAAAAGATCTATCCCTCAAAGTAGAAGGAAGTCCTTGGAATTTCTCTCTGCTTCCTGCTGAGAATGAGATTTGAGCTCAAGATACAGTGCTTTTTTTTCCATTATTCATAGTTTAGCTGCCACAGAGCGCTAAATGATAAAAGTGGATCAAACTCTGTGACTAATCATGCCTGGCCCACATGTGTGGGGGTGTGTTCTGACAAAAAGACAAGATTTTGTTCAGGCTGCTCTAAACATTGGGATTTCTTTTTGTTAGTACTCCAAGCTGCCAGAGCCAGATGCTAGTAAGCTTTCTAAGTTTCCAGTAAAAGTGCAAAATCACAGTTGCTGAACTGTCAAAAAAGAAATGTGGCTTTGGAAACTTCACTAATAGAAACACAAGGAAAGACTATTTAATTAGGTCTTCTCATCATCTCATACTGATTTATATACATATTCGCAAGAGGACTTGAACCTGTCCCAGACGACTTAGAGCACGAGGCGTGGTAAACCCTGGATGGGGTTCCACTTCATCTCAGGGCACACACACACATACAAACACACGATTCAGTTCAATTCAGTTTTATTTGTATAGAACTATTAACAATGTTCATAACAAAGCAGCTTTACAGAATCAAAAGAAAATTATGGAAATTAGTATGAAATTTGTGAGAAAATGTGTATGGATCAAAATGATCCGATTGTTCCTGATGAGCAAGGCTAGGGCGATAATGGCAATAGGAAGAACCCTTGAGGGGAACCAGACTCAACAGGTAACCCAACCTCATTTGGGTAATAATGAATAGCAGGAATCGTTTTGCAGTCATACTGTGTGTTAGGCAGCAGAAAGATCAATATAACATATGATGTCTTTAAGCTAATATGGAGTCCAGTTCGTTATTGCCTACTCAGGTAGACTGTAGGTAATTCCAGTACTGAGTCGCTCAAGAACAGCTGTCTGCATCAGCCCAGGCCAGGGCCATCTTCATGGTATCTTCACTGTCCCCAGTCCACCATATACATCCCAAGAAGACCACACTGGCTTCCCTGCAACGAGATTGCCAACCAGAAGCAGAACATCAGGAAGAGTCAAACGAGGCAGAGACGAGGCATCTAGATCACTGGTTCAGGAGTGGCTCACTACGGCAATTTGGGAACACCAATTAGCCTAATCTGCATGTTTTTGGACTGTGGAAGGAAACCGGAGCACCCGAAGAAAACCCACCAAGCATGGGGAGAACATGCACACAGACCCGCGGCAGAAATCAAAACCAAACTCTGGCCACAGTGTCATCTATTTAGTTAGGTGTTGAACTAAATTAGAGCTTGATAAACCATTAGGATGTCTCAGGTTACATACATCTTGTGCTTGTTCACCCCCATCTTTCACTACATCCTAATCCCCAGTACCATGGAAGTAGTGTTTGTGGTCAGTAGGATTTCAGACATACTCGCTATGCTGACCCTGGGGACACATCCCTATTTTTCCTGTCTGACAACTGATTAAAAGTGTAGACCATTCAAATATTTAATATAATTCTTATCAACTGAACAGAAACTGATTTAAAGCCATTCTAAAATATCAGTTTAGCATGGGTGGTGTCTATAATAAAAAAAGTAATAAGAAATTAAGGATTTAATTACCACAAAACTTGTAAGTTATTTTTACAATTTTCTTGCTTGGGATCAATTGATATCCTTATCATCTACAATTAAATACAATTAAGTACAATGCGAGAGTCATCTCTCATTTCTTCATATTTTCCGTTCCAAAACGCCAGACTTTCTTATATTTTTAAATGTAGTTTGAATGAATAGTTCTCCATGCTTCCTGAAACTTTTTTTTTTTTTTCTCTCTCACTCTCATTTTTTTGGCAGGTTTTTGTCTCTCATTTTCAGTCCAGTTTCTGTACCCAACCAGTTTCAAAGGAATGAACATCTAACTTAAGGCATGAACCAGTGAGAAACAGGTGCAGATGATGACAGATGATCAGGCCGGTGATTAGTTTACTGGTAATGCTGAATGCCAAGTGGTTGGAACAGAAACAATATAAACAACCAATTTTTAAAAATTGTATCTTTAAGCACTTTGCAGCCTGTCACAGTAAAACATTTGTTCTTATTTCTTTAATTTAATCTGAATAATTTCATTTAGTTTAATATGAAGAAATGAAGGATGGCTTGAGAGTTTTGTACATTACTGGATAAGGCATTAAAATGATCAATTTAATTACAGCCTGCTGAATCAGTAGCCTGCTGAAATGTCTGCTAATGTGCTTTTTTCTTCTATCGGTCTCTGGGGGCAAGATAAAATAACCGATGTAAAGCAACAATTACACATTTCAAAAAGACCTCCACTTATCTCATTATACTGTCGATTTTTATAAAGCTGACATTTAAATAGGTGTGGATTAATAGACATAAATTAAAAAGGTGAATAGATCAAGCACGTTTTTCATCACTTTTCAAAACAAAGTTACATCCATGATTTCAAATCTCACATGATTTAATAGTGTATGTATGGAAGCTATAAAATTAAACCTGTTAGGATTTGCTCCGCTGAGATCATTGTTAATTATGTCTTTAATTGATCAGAAGAGTTCCAATAGCATTAATATGTGTGAGCTCATTTTTCACATGCAAGCATAAAGCAATGTGACATTTATTCCTGATTTAATTTCTCCCACATTAAACATTATAAAATGAGCAGTGGTACTGTATGGCTCACAGAAAGCCTTCTTCAACTCTGAAAACATCTGTACAGTCCTGAAGGCTGTATTCTTGAACAGGAAGTCGAGGAACAGATAAAAAGTCATTAGCAGGAACAATAAAGGCATGCATTAAAAACAGAAGTGAAAGTTATTTGTGAGTGAAACTCGAGGAAGAGCATTGTTCTTGACTCATCATTTGCACCAGTGGTCTGAGTCTGGCCTTCCAGCAGCGCTCAAGGAAACCGTGAGGAAAAAAGGGAACATGTGTTGCTGTCCATCTAATTTTTAATCCCTGCATTTTTTGCCTCATTTCTTTCCCACGTACCGAGTGTTAATTGCTAAAAATTGGGAGGGGATCAAACCCCGTGACGAATCACCCCCAGCTCGCCTGTGTCCTGAAAAGGAACAGATTTTCTTAAGTCTGCTCACACAAACATTGCCATTGCTCTCTTATTGTGCCATGACCCCAGACCCTCTTCTAATATGTAGCATGACGATTCAGCTATTTTTCCAGTGACTCAAGTATAAATAATCTTAACTTCAACTGTCCTGGAGCATAGAAATTACAAAGGTACTTTTGTACATCCAGACCTTTTCAGTTTTGTTTTAATCAGACCAGTCCAGTCCAGTCAGGGCTACACATGTGGAACCTGCTACACACAGCTGTGAGAAAAGTGCAAAAGAGGATCACAGGGATTACCTGGTAACTGGTGTACTGAGCACTAAACCCACCATAAAAAGGCTGCAATTAAAGAGGAAATTCTACTTAAATCATGTGACATTAAAAAGATATTTTAAATAAACTTCTGTTACTCCCATATGCTCTTATTGAAATTCTAATTCTTGGCACCTTCTCAGTATTAACTGCAAGTAATTGTTCTTGTTGGTTGGGCTAACAGTTTGAAGCTGATGGTTATGCATACTGCATCACACAATGTACAAATCCATATGAACAGGTCGACAGAAAATATATTCATTAATTTATTTGTTTGTTTATTTTTGCAGGTTTGAGATTTTTTTTTATTAAGCAAAACTAATACAGATGTTTTAAAGCATAATTTTTGTAAAAATATTTGTATCTCCTATAGTTTTGTCACAATGGATAGATCAGCCTGTACTGATCATGATTTTTGCTTTAATTGTGATTAAGTAGTAGAATCAGAGCAAATCAGAGCAGTTTTATCACATAAAAAACCTTTTTATTTCAAATGATTGTTGAAGATGATGAGAAATGTTAAAGCAATACAAAAACTTAAGTTTATAGCATAACCATAATAATCTTCCATGCATCTTCCAGTTTCAGTTCTATTTTGGTACATAAAGACAGATCGTTATCGTAGTACAGGTTAGTGCCATTTAACATCCATTCATGCATCAACTGAGAGTGCGTCCATCAGTCGTCACCTAAGATTATAAGATTATAACATTACAGTAAAAGCAGCTACAACCAGACAAAGCAAATAGGGTTGTAACTACAAAATAACTCCAACACAGTGCGTATACTACAGTATCCAACATAATGTCCATTCACAGAACATATCGCAAACATTAAGCAACCCCTACCTGTGATTCATTATTTCTGGAATGACTGCAATGGCAGGAACAAATGATAAACATCTTTTTTTCTTGGCTTCACCATTCTCCATACATTTACTAAACACCTTTAAACAGTCACACTAGCCAGTTTTGAACAGGAAGTATCTGCGCTTCACTCATCACTTGACAGAAGAAAGCAGTGTGATTGGCTCCTCTCTACTCTTTTCTGCTTTTGCTTAAAATCAAGATGTAAAGCTTCTAAAACACCACATAGCGGTTTTCAAATTAATCATTTTGTTATACACTACATTGTGTGTCAGAGAATACTACTTTGACAAAAAGAGTTTAAAGAAGGCATGTATCACGTTCTGCTGCTAAAGTCTTCTTGTACAGAGTTGTGCATTTAATAGAAGCATTTTATTTCTTAACCAGTCAAAATGTTTTAACAGCTGTTCAGGCATCACAATGATATTTATAGTGGGAACACAAGTTTGAACAAAAAAGAAATGGATGTTTTTAAATTATAATACAGGATGATCACTTGTTTTGCTTTGGCAAACCATTAATTTAATAGAATTAAATTACATTGTGAAGAGGTAATCATGCTGTTAAAATAATTGTAAAAACACTTGTTAGTGAGCCTTTTCATCAATTATTTTAATTGCACTTAATATAAGATTGATTACCAAATAGATGAGCAGACAGGGAATGTTAATGAAAACACTTCAACTATGTTGGAATTGGTTGTGAGCTGGGATATTGATTTACTCAATTTTCACTTAACTACGCCACTTTTACTGGCCTTAAAACTTTATTTTCTACTGTAATCAGGCAGGGAGAAAACCAAGCACCACTATTTCGGTGTGTGTGTGTGTGTGTGTGCTTTTTTTTTTTTATTTTATTTTATTTTCATTCCAGCACAGTGGAGAACTGGAGGAATTCCCCTTGTCTATGACTGAGCAGGGGGCTCATCTACACTCAATAGAGCCTTTGTTGCCCCCCTGGCGCTCCAGCCCATCCCCGTCAGCCACTGTTTGGCAGAGAGAGGGGCCATCCTGCTAAGGCCATCTCCACGATTCTGCAGTCTTGCTGGCTTTCATATGGTAAAGGCTGCTAATGACTTTACCAACCTCCTCCTCTCCAGTGCCCTCATTTAGTAACCCCTCAGCAACCACTGCTACCCTAGTAACCGTTTCTACCCTACTAAAGATGCCCTAGGGTGTGCTTTTGACTTCCAATCAGATGAGATGCAAACTTGCGGACAGTGCACATTCACACAGTGTGAACACAACAGGAATGGGCAAAATAAAGGAACTTTTTTTTACACAACCCAAACAACATAAACCCATAATATTTTATTATTATATTTATTATTATAACACAAAGATTACAGCCAAACTAAACTCCACAAGTTATGTACTATATTTTAGCACATTTATACTTGAAAAGCACCTCTTGTTTTACCTTCATGATCTCAATTTGAAACACACAAACACACATACACACATAAACTCTGCAAAGCCTTAGCCATCTTTGCCAACAGTCACACATACTGATTAACTCCCTAAATTAAGATTGTCTTTTATTCAGAAACTTATTTGCATTTGAATCTGTTTTGTCGCCGCTTCCAAGGGTGCCCATGAACTGCTCAGCAGTGCTCGTCAGTGTATGGGACACGGCTGGCCTGAGCCCCAACAACCACGGACAGGCCTTTCCACCCATGAATATGGATGAGCTGCACTCTGGGCTGCTTTCTCACAGTCAGGGAAAGTAAACTAGAGAGAGAATGGCAGAGATTGAATAGCTTCATGTGGAAATGGAGATCTTTTCAGTAGGTGCCTGCTCCAGAAAAAGGCTCACCCACACTGCAAGCTGACAAGATTTAGGGATTAGGCCTGCTCAAAACATTGTCTTGGCAGCATTTAAGAGCCAATGTACATGCCCATACATCTGGTATGGGTCATGCTGCTGAGTAGTTTATCATATGCTTAAATAATTACTCATACAATATGTGACAAATGTAAAAGCTAGTCGCAATCATAAAGAAGGAGATGATAACTTGTATAATTAATACTGTTGAGTAATATAACCTACATGAAAAAAGTCTTTAACTTGTTTATTTCATACTCAATCCAAATTTTACTTTTACAATTATATACAATTCAACAAGTTGATAAAGATGTAATATTTTCCTGAACTATATTATAGTCAGAATGTTTTAAATTTAAATCATAACAACTTTCTAAGCAGACCTTGGCGTACATGGTAAGAGGAGCATGGAGCCTGGGAAAGCAATTTTGATAACTCGCTGACAGCAAGCTGTAATTGAACACAGAATAATCTGCAATGAAGGAATGTGGCAAGAACAGGAACTTAAAGGAGACATGCATGGTAGAGACAGGTTTAAATAACATTGAGATGCAACCATTATTGACTTTGGCCTGATTTATCGTTTTGTGGTGGATAGAGAGAGACCAGGAATGAAAGAGAGAAGGAGTGAGAGGGGGTAATTTCAGCCGTATGTTAGGTGATTTACAGTATGAAGATTAGAAAGGGTGTGGGCCTGCATCAGATTGAGCGTACACTCAGAAGTTACTCATTTAGTTCTCAGGGCCAATTATTTTTTCCATAGACTTTTATTCAGACTTAGTCATACTTCCCCTGACTCATGTGCTTTTCAGAGCCCATCTTTCTGCAGCAGTTAGTGTTAGACCCACGCCCACACACACACACACACACACACACACACACACACACACACACACATCAGACATTCATTATTTTACACTTGTATGTAAACCCTCCCACACATTCCTTCATAAATCAGCTGATGAAAGTTACAAAATATGTTCAATGTTTTACTCGCATTATTTCCAACCAGCATACAATCTACTGTACTGGCTACTTGTATTTTACTGCTGTAAAGATTTATCCATCTTTATGGGCACAGGAACATCTTTAGGGAATGTCAGTCTTGTGTTGACTGAATGGGTTATTACAGAAATGCTGTGAGACACAAGCTTGTCTTTTTTCCTCTAGGATTCACCCAAAAGTAAAAGAATGGACTTCTGATGGTGTGTCCTAAATCAAAATATAAACTATGAAACTACTTTTCCTACTTGGTTTTGTCCCTCTGTTCCTGGTTGCCATGCCATTACAGTTGTGTATCCCTTGTTGCTTTGGAGGATCTGACCTAGGATGCTCCAGCAGAATGGCAGTAACCCAGCACCCATACTGAACACCACAACCCTTTTGTCCATTTGTTGGTTGGTCTGTTGGGCAGCTCTGGAAACATGGGGTTATGTAGTGGGCGCTGAGTAAAGTGGTATGGTTTAATCAAGACCCAGAACCCCTGTCCTACACAGATCAGCTCTCCCTTACCCCTACACCCTAATGACTGACTGTGGCAGGCTGACCTGGTTCTGGCTCGGGACTGGTGGACCACAACGAGACTCGCTAACCACGTTCCCATGGCCCAGCAAACACAGCCCCATCATTATGCTTTAATATCCTATAATATAGCCCCTCTGTGCCCCCTCAAAGGGGCTGAGGCAGGGGGATTCTGTCCTTGCCACAAATAACAGAGGACACCTAATATTCCCCTCGCTAAATGTGCACCCAAACCAACGCATAGCTGCCTAACTGCTCACATCCATTCCAGCCCAGCCCGCTAAATATGGACTAGCGAGAAATGTCATCAACAAGCAGTTTGGGTTAGCCATGCTGGATTTCACAGTAACAAGGGCGAAATGATTACAGTTTAGGTTTACGGCTCTCTCTGTGGACCTATAAAACTGTTCTTGGGTACTTTGGAGAACAGGATGGGTGTTATGTCATACTTTTAAGGCTTTGTGAATGTAGCGGCCTGCTCTGTTGCTGCTAAGCTAATTTGTGTGTGTGTGTGTGTGTGTGTGTGTGTGTGTTTTTTTTTTAGAAATAAGAAATAGCAGTGTGTGTGTGTGTTTTTAGAAATAAGAAATAGCAGTGTGTGCGTGTGTGTGTGTGTGTGTGTGTGTGTGTGTGTGTGTGTGTGTGTGTGTGTGTGTGTGTGTATGCAAAATGCAGTAGACAACATCTGTATGTCAAACAGTCAATGAATATCTTAATAAAGGTGAACAGGTGGCAGGCCTGCATTTCTTTTATGGCTCTCTGGACAAGCACTTGGTGGATGGATATGAGCATGTTGGTCATGACTGATCACTATTCTATGAATAAGGCCTCAGATTCCTCAGAGCCCCCACTTTGTGTCCTGATATCTCAACTCTATATTTTATGCGTGTTCCCATGCATGAACAAATGTATGGGTCCATGATTATCTCAGTTATTGGTTTTCTCATGAAAGCATTGTGTGAGCATATGTGAATGCGAGTGAGGGGCTGTGTGTGTGTGTGGGTGGATTTGTGTGGCAGCAAAAGCAAAGATATCTTGAATATATCAGGTGTCATGGAGTGAAGAGCTCTATTCACAGAGACTGAAGCTGATAAGAGTCCATCTCATGAATTTGGCTTCTGTTAAGACAGAGAGACAGAAATGCAGAAAGAGTGAGCCGTCTCTCTCTCTCTCTCTCTCTCTTATTCTTGTCTCTGTTGTGTGTGAGAAAGCAGTGGGCGATCAGAACTGGGCGGAGGGGTTCAGCTTCAGCATCAGTCTCAAGGCCAACACATTTTAATTAGCCAGATTAGCTGAAAAGAAAAAATAAGCAAGTGAGAGTGAAAGAAAAATAAAGAGAGGTACAAAAGGAAAGTATGAAAGGAACAGAACTTTTTGAACTTTAAACCAGCAGCTGATTTGTGTTTCAGTGAAGGTTGCTTTTAGTACATCCTTTTTTATCACTTATATAGCATATGAAAAAATAAACGTTATTCACCAAGCAGTCTGTATAAAAGTCATCATCTGTAATGTTAACTTTGCATTACTGTATACACATTAAGTCACAGTAAGCCTATTAATGATAAACAAGTGATTCAAGCAAGATAATTAAATAATTAAATCGAGTCAGAGCAAATTAAGAGTTTGGGGTAAAAATCTTTTCTAACTAAATGAATGAGAGAACATTAGCATAGAAAATAGGCTCATACTCTTAAATAATCTTTGGCTCTCTGGAGACTCCTGTGGATTAGGAAAAGCACTAACGCCTAAGAGCAAGACCTCAGCTTATCCACACTAGCCTCTGACCCTGTGCTCCACCAGCAGATGAGATGTGTGGATGTACAAAGCTAGTCAGGTGCATGTGTGTCGGCACGTGAATGAACATACTTATTGTGTGTTAGAACAATGACCCTGTTAAACTTAAGCAGTAAAGTGGAAAGTAAAAATATGGTTCATTATTGGCAGTTCCCTGAAGAGAAACAAATGTCTGCATAGAACCTATAGTTCAAAGACTTATTTGCTTCATTAAATAACAACTAATTTCATTTGAAAACAGCTTGTAGTTAAGGAGAAAAGCTAATGAAACAAGACTTAACTTCTATAATGTGCTACCTAACCAGATCCAAGGATCACATTAGGCATAACAGTGTGTCATGGGATACCAAATAAAGTACATTAGTAACTATTATAGAAGACGTAAATAGAACAATAGGCCAGTACTTAAAATCAATGAAAAATAAATAGTCATGGGCTACAAGATTCAAAGACTAGATGACTGTTAAACAGGCAGAAAATACAGAAATCTTTACAGTATTCAGGCAGACTAAGATTTACCTTTACATTTGTTACGGCATCATACCAGGCTTGAAAAAATTGCTCAATTTATCAGACTGCTCCCATATACTGTACAGTACTGTACATATTGCGCTTTGCTTAATCCAGTTTATGTACAAAGTTTTGTTTTAGTGTTTGGATTAGAGATGTGTGTGATGTGATTTTTATTTATGTCTTTTTATATTATTTTATTATTTATGTGAAGCACTTTGAGGCATCCATTGTTGTTTAGACATTATTGTCTATACAAATAAAGTTGAGTTGAGTTGAGTCCTTCCTTTATCACCATTTTGCATCCTAATGGCTTTCTTTTAACCTTTCTCATTATAAGAATAAGATCGCCGTTTTTTGGAGCATCACATTTTTAAAATCTCAACAGTCTGACATAGCTGCTCTGTCTGTACTGCTGTCCAGATGTCCATTGGGTAACAACAGTATAAGCTCACAATATTCCCCTACAGGAAGCAGTCCTGCTATGCTGTGGACAAGAGAAAAGTTTAGCTCATTGCCCAAAGCTGCATTTCAATATGACTTCAACATTATTTCACCATTGCTCAGACTTTGCAACATGTCAGATGTTGAAATGATTTGTAACATCTCATGGAAAGTTCAAGACAAGCGTCTCATTTTTCTTTATTATAAGGTTTCATACAAAGTCACCTGTCGGACTTAGTCTAATGAGCTTTCTAGATTATATTTTTAGGTAAACAAATCTTGTCATTGTTGCGTGAGAGCTGACCACATAACAATTTGTCACAGTTCCAAAGTACTTCTGTCTTCACAATGGCCAAAGGCAGGCAATGAAAGAGGGCTAAGAAATCTATGGGCTAGAGAGCAGAGGGATCAGATACACCCTCAGCCTGCTTTAGGAATTGGCACAGTTTCCAGGGACCAGAAATCCTCTCTCACCCTTGTTGCCTCTAACCTCTAACCTCTGACCTTGTGCCTATCTTTCCCTTTGACCCTAAGATGTCAACCAGTACGGCCACATTGTTCTCTCACTCGCTTTCTCCACACTCATTCATTGCTAGAAGATAAACTGGCTGCTCTGTTCAGTCTAAATGGCAAGCAGCAGTTCGCAGTAACAGCAGGGTTGAGGGCTGCATCCACATGCAAAGAAAGGGATATTGTCTACATGGAATACTCAAGATTCCAAAAACGAATATACTCTTACATCATGTTCATGTTATACCCAATTTAAACTTGACAAATTAAAGACTCTTTATATTCTATGTACTCCTTGGTGGTCAAATGCTGCTATTATTCTCTGGTGTTTTGTGTATTGAGCATTGTATGAATATCTGTTTGATGACAGCACTTGACAGCACTCCCAGATGGTGGAGATGCGCCTTCTGAGACTAACAACAGACAAAACATGACATTTTAGGCTGTTTTGAGGGCATTTTTGCAACAGTGTAGACTGTACCATAATACAGGCTCTAACACTAGTCGCCTTGATATCTGACCAGTGCTGAATACGATCACATGAAGTGTGTAGGTTTTAATTAACCGTAAGCTTATATCTTCTCAGTCTGGTAATGATATAAGGGTTAGTAAGGCCTAAAGCAGTACCATGCAGCTGACAGAGGCCTAGCAAACAGCTGTTTTCTGCATTCTCTCAGTGGATCATGGCATGCAGAGTGTATGTCAAGGCATGGGAGGGCACACTGTGGAATGGGGACAGGGCACAGCTAGCTTAAGCAGGGTATTAGTATAAGTCTAATCACTTCACCAATGAGCAGCAACGTCCACTATATTTAGACATGCTTGAGTATTTCGGGAAGCGAATCACATGCTATTATTTACCCCTACACCCCTGTATGTGTATTTCCAGAGTCATGGGGAGGACAGGATTTGAGAAGGAGTATCATGTTGTGCATGTCTAGACAGCAACAACTGCTGCCAACAATGTTGACTATACCGTTGATTTACCAAACCGTAGCAAAGTTGCAGAGTAAATGGAAAATCTTAAAATTTAAGCATTTATTATAAAATTTTATATTTGAAATGTTCTCAGAAAGTACAGTAACGTGGAAAGAAATGGTTTCTTCTTGTGCGAACCGTTTTGTTGATGAAATTTAACTTTATAGCTGCCACTAACACTTTAATATAGACTTACAGTCATTGACTGTAATCACAGAATACTGTACCCAGGATAGGAGTTTATAAATAAATCACTTGAAATGCACAGCAGACATGCTAGGCATCAAAAATATTCCATGTCAAGCTGAAAGAATCAGTTCTGGCCCCTATCCTCTTCAGTCCTAAGCAATGACTACAGTATGTAAAATGTCGTACTTGTTAATATTAAAGAATTAATCAATTTATGAGGCATATAAATAGCTTAGAAGACAGGATCTGTTTACACACACTCACAAACATTCTCACAGAGAGTCTCCACTAATTCTCCATGTCACCCCATTCTTGTGGCACAAATACTGACCCTCTCACTCATTAAGCCACAGGTCATTGTGAGGGTCAGGGGTTAGAGTTCAGGGCAGCACCAAAGACTGGACAATGAGCCAGAAGCCACCTGGTTTAAATCAGGGTCTCCTTTTGCCAATCGTCCGTGACAGAGACCATTACTAGGGCCAAATAAACAGGCCAAGAACAGCGAAGGTTTGTGAGTAGCTCAGGAGACATACACAACCCCTTTGGAGCCACAATTCACTCTACCTTGCGAGTGGGGGTAATTAATGTAGGACTGGGTGACAAGGCTGGGGGGGCAGGGACCAGTGGAAGGGATCAGGGGAAAGGTTCTAGTTGTATAGGGTGAGCTTTGTTTCTGCACTCGTATTTCAGACTGCTTGTTTGTTGGTTCAGACTGCTCTTATGGTGTTGATCTGCAGCAGGGGTTTTCTGTGGAAAATCTCTTTTATAAATCCTATTTGACAGGGTAGCGGCGTGGTGTTTTGGAGAAAGATGCAGCCCAAGCCACACATCCGGTAAGCATGAAGAAAATGTTTCGTCAATGGAAAGTTGAGTTTTGATCAAGACGCCATTCTTCCTGTGTTTGGCTATTGGCCCTGGTGAGTGTTTATATGCATGTAGAATGGTAAAGGAATAAATACTGGCATAAATATGACACGGAGATATTTCATGACATTTTCTGGTCAGTCTAAAAGACCAATAACCCTATAACTGAACCACCCTGTTATTACAGTGACAGTCAGGTCCTGTTAAACCCCAATCACCCATGATAATAACAGTTTTAATAACCCCAGTACAAAGTCATATTTCACCCATATTTTGATGATTATTCTTCATGAGAGTTGTGACCATGGAAAAAGGGAGACAGAGCTGTTAGTATGTATTTGAGGCACAGAATTTCTTTTTCTTTTTTATGCCTTTTTTTTATTATTATTTTTTTAGGTATTTGTGCCTCCATTTTCATCTAGTCTGGGTTTTGGCTTTCTTATGGGACAAGTCAACCAATAAAATCTAAGCTGAAGGGTGTCATTATCCATTTACTACTGTTTAACATTAATTACTGAACACTAAATAGTGGTACTCTATACCCACACTAAATAGTTTTGGGTCTTTTTCTTTTCTTTTTATTACATAATGCAAGACTATCAAGTATAAGGTCTTATTCAAAAAGGTTGTGCTCTCTGAAGTTTTGTATATTTACACAATTGACAGTAAAACCTAATATCAAATAACACCCAATCATGTAATTGCATGTTATCCTTCATTTTCCAACAGCAACCATATGTTTCACACTGACATTATGTACACAGCCTGGTACAGTGCAGTGGATAAAGTGCGTGTGAGGTGTAAGCCATTACTCTCATGAGGAAACGGGATAATTGCTTGTCCTTATGCATTCCATGCCTATGGGAGGTGAAGCTGCCAGCTTTCACTACCACACAGGCCCAGCCACAGTCACAAGACTTGGGCTTGGGAATCTACTGGGGTTTGGTTGGCCACATCACAGCAGATGATTTTAAGCAGGTCGAGCCTCATTAAGGCTCTCAAAGATACAGAGACCTGTGGAGAGGACAGGCAGCAGACCCCAGAACACCGGACCCAGCCACCCTGTCATAGCCTGCCAGGCCATCTGGGTAACATTACATTCTGCTGTCTGAAGCAACAATGAATCAGCCCAGCAGGACCTGCTAGATCTACAAACATGTAATATGACAGTGGGTGAAGCTGAATGCTAAAGCAGTGAATGTTGACAAAACCAAGGCCAAAGCAAGCTAAATCTCATTTACGCATTAGGGGCCATATTCAGATTTGAATTGCATGGTGAGGAATTAAAACTTAAATTGTACATTCCAGTATTCAGACCTTAGGTATAGCTACAGAATTAATCATTATTAACAGTTGAGCATGGCGCCACGGTGGTGTAGTGGTTAGTCGTCTTGCACCTCCAGTGTCCGTGTTCAATTCTCCCCGTGCTTGGTGGGTTTCCTCCTGGTAACTCCGGTTTTACTCCCACAGTCCAAAGACATTAGGCTAGATTAGGCTAATTGGATCTTCATCATGAAACTGAAAATCAATGCAACATCATGGTTGTATTCGACATTTGTTAAGATATTCTCTCTTTTTTAAAAAATAAATAAATAAAAGGGGTTGATTTTTGATTAACACACATCGAGAGAAGCTCTACATTTAGGCATTTGTCAGACGCCCTTATCCAAAGCTACTTATATTTTTATCCCATTACACATCTGAGGGTTAAAGGCCTTGCTCAAGGGCCCAACAGGTAACTTGGTGGTCATGGGTTTTGCACCTGGAATCTTCCAAACCGTAGTCCAGTGCCTTAACCACTGAGCTACCCCTGACCCTAGACGGTGGTATTTTAAGTAAGCTAGACAACAAACGTATTGATAGATTATCTAAAAAGTTAATATTAACTAATAATATTGTTTTATTTATTTTTTTTTTTATGCAGCATTGTAATATGTTATATTGTACATATGACGTATTGTTACATAAACAGATCATGGTGAAAACCATGTGGTATTTTTCTCCTAATTTTCACAGATCATTATTTGCCAATATACTAAGTATGTTATTATTTGTTAATTTGGATTGTTTTTAGCATTTTCTCGTTCATTTACCATTGTATCTGTCTTTTTCATTTGTTAAGTCTATTAAATCTCTGTTTTATGTTATGCTGTAGCTCACTCCTGCAGGTAGCATGGTTGAGTGGTTCCCCTCCCCAGGCCTGCCCAGTTAGCTGGAATTGAGCTGGCTGTGTGGCCACCCTTCATATCCTGCCACTGTTTGGACAGATTACTGAAGATCACATGTAGCAGAACAAGGGATCTTGAGCAGCATAAGAAATCTAGAATGGAGCCAAAGAAAACAAAAGCTGTACCAAATTAAGGCAAAGTGGCATAACTTTTATTTATTACAGTTAATTCAAATTGCACATGTTAGTAGAGTCTCTCTTCCTTTATACAAAGTTACTACTCAACACAGTCTTCATCACAAGTGATGCATCTGCGTCATCGTTGAGCCAAACACTTGAATCCTTTTTGCAAAATATTCAGGTGCAATAATACCATTACACTCACTTTCATGCTAGTGTTCGCAGCTGATGGTCTCCGGCTGCATGGTTTGTCTTCAGTGCTGGTTTCCCCTTCTTTAAGCTTCTTCCTCCATCTGTTCACATTGCTCTTGCCAATGGTGTCATCTCTGTAAACATAATGTAGCCTTCTGTGGATGTTGGACAGCCTCGCCTATGTCAATAATTAAATAACAGAAGAACAGGAAGAAGATTTACTATAGATGAATAGTTAGTCTACCAACATGTGCAACTTGAATCACCTATGTCAGTTAATAAAAAAATGATGCCTACTTTTGCCTTTCTTTCAGCACAGCACTCATATATCAACCAAATAAAAAAAATTCTATCAGCAAATACCGCTATTAAGTATGAATATTTATACCTATATCTACCAAAAGGGCATTTGAAAAGAGAAAGAAACTTAAGCAGTCAATCTTTACACTGCTGTTGGAAAGGAGACGAGCCATTCGAGTGTGATTCACAGTGTAGTTTCTGACCTCATCTATACAGTATATCTCTTCTGGCAGCAGAGTAATCATATTTAACACAGGTATATATAGTTATATAGTTATATACTGTATATAGTTATGGTATACATCATTAATGACAGAATGTAGGGGTCACACTGTACCCTGCTGTCTAGTGGAAAAGTAATAGACAATTATAAAGCCATAGTTTTGTTCCTTATTAGACACTTTTATTTACATGAGTGTCACCCTCTGCAAATCTTCATCATTCTGTAAACTCTCTGCTGCCTGACTACTCCGTCTCTCTCATGGTCGTAGTCCTTCATTCCTTGCATGCAGTGGATCAAGCCCTTGTTCTCAGCTCAGCCATAACATACACATACACACCATAAACACTCTCTTGCTCTGCCATAGAAGGAACAGGGTGTGAAGTCTGACTCCCGCAAACCACAGCATTACTCAACATGAATGCAGTGGAAAATGGGTGACTGTAAACCACATGGAAACACCTGAACAAGTCGGTTTGGAAGCAATCCCAGGCCTTCAGGGGGAGATTTGTTTCTCATGTCGACGTTGGACTTGACACTTTCTCTACTTCGTCATTCAGACCAAAACTGTGTTTTTGCTTTTGGTTTCATACAGAGTCCACACTGTCTCAGTCCACACAACACAACATACTATAAAATCTTACGATATTGAACCAGGTACAGTATACAGTATATATTCCCGTGCGCCCATTTCTCTCTTATACAGAAATATTTCTCACATCCTATTGAAAGACTTGTAACCCTCCACCATGAGACGAATTAGCATTTTTGCAGGGCTCACTTTTGTCTTTTCCTTAGCTGCGCTCAGTGTGCCTGCTGGAATGCGGTGGTCATTAATTCTGCAGCTTTGCCCAAACAGAGCTCCCGCGGCCTGCCAGCAGTGGGAACGGCTCCCATCAGCCCCCTCATTATCAGTCTTCCTAGTGTCTGCCACTGTTTGCCCGCGCTCACACAGTCTAAATGCTCTCATTTGCATCGGGGCCCTGAGCCGGGTCTTGCTGAGCATTATTGGGTCAGGCAGGGGAGAGGACGCCTCGCTTTTGTGCAGCTTTCTTAGAAATGCAAAGTGCGATGACAAAGTCCCCCACTGGAGCAGCATCCCTCCCCAGATCTGCCTACTGGACACTGCAGAAAAAAAATAATAAAATTACCCCCTTTCCATCACCACAACCACAACCACCAGCACAACCCCACTTTTTAAAGCAGCGAAATGAGGTTAATCCCATGCGACGTGCCACTTTAGACCTGTCAGTCCGACCTCTCTTTATGATCACATGGCTTAGTGCAACTCTCTATCTGCTCCATGTTGTGTATGTCTTTTCTTTCTTTTTTATCTGTCTATGAATTCTCTTGTGAGTTGAATTTGAAACTTTTTGAAATGAATTGTATACTTTACAGTTTGTATCCTCCATTCATTTAAGGTCAGACTGATTCATGATGCAACTGGATAGTCATGACGCATCAACGGCTTTGTGATGCGTTTTGCATGCTGATATGATTGTACAACTGAAACATCACACTGTCGTTTCAAGATGGTGACATTTTATAAATAACTAACTTGTGCTTTTACTAATTATGGTTACTAATAATTCCCTCATGCTATTACTTTCTAAAGAGCCCCACTGCGCCAATGAGATAAATGTCCACAATTCTATAGGGCACCCTTTTCTGTTAACAGTATTATTTATACTGTGCAACTTGTTTTTTTTTTTTTTTTTTTGTTTTTTTTTATGTTTTCCACTGGTTTATCTGTCTTTCCTGGTTAATGATAAGCAGCTAACATGTGAGGACAGCTAAAGTCCAGCCCAGCCCAGTATGTGAAAAATACCACACTATATCATAAACATTATTTCTTGACTTAAGG
The DNA here is from genome assembly GCA_030014215.1 of Clariallabes teugelsi. Lineage (NCBI taxonomy): Eukaryota > Metazoa > Chordata > Actinopteri > Siluriformes > Clariidae > Clariallabes > Clariallabes teugelsi. The sequence continues at coordinate 23,126,329 of JAQMYG010000038.1, read as the reverse complement.
TTTATAACCTGCCAAAAGATCATAATCACTTCTGTATTAATAAATAAACTATGTGTGAATTGAGAACCGCTGCTGAATATTTCACACTCCCCATAAAGACTGTAACACACACTATCTGCATCAGCACATACCCCACATAATCAGAATACACAATCATTTTAAGATAAACAACATAATTTGAGTATAATATTTATACATTAATAATGAATATTTACTCAGGATCCAAATACCCGAACTTTGTTCGTGTATGTGTGTTTATTGTTTGACATGGGCAAATCGTGCCAACTTACATAACACAAATTAGTTGCTGCTTTTTCTCTCTGTCCTCTAAAGTGAAACAATCTGACATAAATGCTCAGAATTCTGCCCTAAACAGTTCAGTGATACTGAGCCCCTCCATAATCCCCACCAAGTCTGCAGTGCATTGGGGAAATGTATGCGAGAAGGTATCAGCATCAGTGATATAAACAGAGCATTGACATGGTGGAAAAGTAACCGGACTGATGCATTATCTTGTGTGTGGAGAAATGAAAGCAGAGAGAAAGAGTGCAAAAAAAAGGAGAGACCAACAGAAAGAAACATGGCTGGTAAAAATGTTTAGAGTCGTTCTATCTGCAGCTCAGATCTACGGCCTGAAAATATTTCACAGCTTATGTGCTTGAAGGGTGTGGGCTGAAGTGTGTGTGTGAGTGTGTGTGTGTGTGTGTGTGTTTGGAAGGGGGTGGCGGGGAGGGGGGTAAATGAGCCCGCCAGAGCAGAGGGAGAGAGGGAGGGGAAGGGAGCTGGAAATATGTTATGTAATGAACACTCAGGGAAAAGAAAGGGAAAGAAAGTTTCTTGCAAAGTATAACAGATTCTTCCTCATTTCTCTTCCTTCTGCCGTTCATTCTCTAACCATCTGTCGGCCAGACTCGGACCTCTGCAAACACACATGTTGATAATGTATACATTTCACAGGAACATGATCAGCAAAACTAAAGTTTCTGAGAATTCATAAAATTTCCCGCTCAACTCATTTAGCCAAGAATATTTAAACAATCATATTATTATTATTATTATTATCCACTATAGTTAAAATGCACTGGTACAGTAAGTATAGCGTCCTTCATGTCATTTTAACCTTGCACATGAAATAGCATATTGTCAAGTGACCTCTTCCTCCAATGTGGATGGCATGGTGGTTTAGTGGTTAGCACCGTCACCTCGTACCATACTAGTAATACTATCTCAGGACATAGCTCTCATTTTTGATAAAAGCATGCTTATATTATATGTGCTCCTTTATAATCTATTGGCATGAGATTAAAGTAGAAACATTTTGCATATCAAATGACTGTAGTGGGATATATCAGGAACTTATATCATAAAATGGGCTGGGTTCCATCAACAGTGCGCGTCCCCTAAAGTCCAAATGAAACCTAAGCGCTATAGTTATAAAAGGCTAACAGGCTGGATTTCACCGGAGCGTTTGATTTGTAGTTCGTATTAGAAAAGAGTGCGTCTCCAAAATCCTGCACCGTTTAATAAGCTCAATAAACCAGGTATTTACTTGCCTCCTTTGAAATCAGCAGTGCATGTCTGGAGCCTAGCAGGCCTTGGGAGGTCACATTCTTCTATTACATTACTTCCACATCTCTACTTTTCTGTTCTTAACTTATCACAGCATCTGGGAACTCCCTACTTAAATTCCCCTATTATATTCTCTCATTTCTAATCTGAAGAAATAGATTGGTCCTGACCGCAGAAGTGGAAAATTCTTTAATTATGGGTCATTCATATCTATTCCAACTTGTTTGTGTTATGATACAGAAGTAAGGTGAGAAAATGCTGTTCTCTGAGTATGTGTATATGAGAGGGTGAAAGAATGAGTTCTGAGTTGTTCTCTGAAGCCCATAATTAATGGACTCTGATGGAGGCTCTGGACAAAAAGGCCTTTTCAGTGGAGTGGGGCCCGGCTCCTCGGGGTGCAACAATAAGCCCCCGTCGTAACTTCTGCCATTTGGGACAGAGGGGGAAACCCGGGCCATGCAGAGGCAAGGAACACCATGGCCCAAAAAAAACAGGGAGGAAGCCAGCCATGGGCCACTGTCTGTACATAGGTTCGGAGGAAATAAAAGTGAATGGCAGAGAAAGAGAAGAACAAAATTCATCACAGACCTGGATTCATGATAGTAAACATTTCCTACAGGTGAGGAGCTGAGATGGTGGTAGGGAGTTTTATTGAAGTGTGCTCTGATAAAATTCGCAAATGCCTTATAACAACCGGTTATATGTTAAATGTATTTCATTTGCACCTTTTACTCAGAGGATTGAAAATGTCATCATTAGAGAGGAGATCTGGCTATAGTTTTCCAGTGCAAGCACAGGAGAGGGGGACAAAGTGAAATATTAGGTGAACTTTATTCAAGTTTATATACTTTATATTTTTTATTTGATAAAATATATTTTGCAGTGTTTACAGTGTAGTAAATCTATATCATATTACTACTACATGTGTTATTTTTGTTTCTTATGCCATTGTGATCTCATCAGTACGGAAATACTGCTGTACCCAGCTCCAGCTTTTTCACAGTAACCTGTGGATGATTGCCCAAAAAGGCAATTTTTACAGTATGTCATTAAAACATTTACACAAATATTGTGAAAGAAATTGTGAATAATGTAGCATGTTTTTGCTAATTCTATTTTGTCCACTAGGTGGCACTGTGGTAGTCTGTGTAAATGTGGCCTGGGTTCACTTTCACACTCACACTGACATATTGTTTGAGGCATATGTAATTATTATAATTTTTTTTTTTTAATTAATGCAGCCAGTTTGTCTGTATTTTAGATGAATCCTGTTGTCCATATAATCTATCGCTTAGTGCTTGGGACAATACGTAGAATACCACTATAGGCTGAAAAAGTTATAGTGTGTGTGTGTGTGTGTGTGTGTGTGTATGTGTGTGTGTGTGTGTGTGTGCTTAACCTTCGTCCCTGGCATAACATGTGGGCATTAGAGTAAGGCGCGCGCACACACACACACACACACACACACACACACACACACACACACACCTTTCATGTTCTATTCATAGCCATGAAGGCAGATGGACAGGTGCTGAAATAGCAGACAGCACAGACACACTGCCAGTCAGTCTGACAGACAGTCCTGGAGTGTCTCACATACATATACACACACGCACTCGCACATACACACATGAGCAAAAGAACTGTGCTGTGCGTTCCGTGAATTCTGATCACCTGTAACCACTTCCTTTACCACCATCAAACCCTGCATACTTACCTGTCTGTGTTTGCATTGTTTTTGCATGTTCTCATTTGCATTATGTTCATGTATGCTACATGTCTTTGCCTCATGCATTCACATGTTAGTTTGCTCATGTAATTCTTCTTCCACAGTTGTTCATTCAGCTCGCTTTTCTCTTTCCTGAGTAAGAAGTTGTCCTGTCTGAAGAAATCCAAATATTTGCCATGATGAGATTCAAGATTCAAAGAATTTTATTTAATCACAGAGGGAAATTGCCTTGTTTTGTTACAGTTGTGCACTGTTCGAAAAAAGAAAGGATAAAAAAAAACATATAAAACCCAATTACAATTGCAGGGGGAAAAAATCTAGGAACAAAAAAAAAAAAGCTATAAAACTGTGGATGACAGTTTACAGCTGTGTTATACAGCAGAGTGAACATGAAGTGAATGGAATGAGAAATACTGCCTATGATAGTAGTCTTCAGTCTGAGAAATAAAAGAAAATATTAACTGTAATAAACCACAAATGAACCACTGACTTCATAAACTGCAACTGTAATTGTGACTTAAATCTTATGGTTACAATCCTCATATAATAAACCCAAATCCTAGTTTATATCGTTATAATGGTCATGTTGTGATTTACCTCCTTTAGAGCAAATAACTTTGTTAGACTTGCAATGCACATTTTAACAACTCATTTGAAATATCTTATGGCTGGATTGTTTCGAGGGCAGGACAGAACAGATGGCTGTCAGGAAATGATTCAGGGCTCAGACACCATTTTACGAGTGGTGGTGATAAAACTAGGCCCGTATAGCGATAACGTGTAAACCTATAAACTGAAACGTAGAGCATGTGCTTAAAGAAGCAGGATTATTAGTGTGTGCTGGAATGTTCACACACATATTCAGGACTTCTGACAATCAACTGTAACTGCACCTGATGGGAAATTTGGACAAAACATGTCCTTCCACAAGTATTCTTGGAATAAACAATCCAACAAGCCTTAACAATTACCTTAGACAAAACTATGATACGTCTTCATCAGCTGAGTATCTGAAAGTTTTCCCCATCCTGAACTGTACTGTACTGTAGTGTCCTAGAACTGTACATGAAATTATCCATGTGTCTGTTTTTAAGACCATGGCAAATGACAAATATTGACGAAACATTAGGGCACTTTCTGAAATTACTTAACAACTGACTACACTCAGACTAATGATATAACACTGTGGATGACAGTATGTATATAGTATGATGAAAGGATGGATATGTGCACAGTGGCTTAGTGGTTAGCACTGTCACCTTGCACCTCCAGGGTCTGGGTTCGATTCCTGTCTCGGAGTCTGTGTGCATGCATTTGCCCAAGTGCTTGGCGGGATTCCTCTGGGTACTGCAGTTTCCTCCCACAGTCCAAAGACATGCAGATTAGGCTAAAGGATACCCCTAAATTTCAATTTGGTGTGTTAATGTTGACCAGAGGTCCTGTCATTATACATAAATAGAATAGTAATCACCATTGGCCTCCCCGGTCCCTAGTTAAACTACAGAGGTTCCTGGTGGTACCATCCAGGAACCATTATAGTCCATTAGGGATCGGGGTATGTGTGTGTGTATATATACACTACCATTCAAAAGTTTTAGAACACTTTCTAACTCCATGATGGTTCCTGATTTTATTTCTTTCTACATTGTAAAGGAATGCTGAAGGCGTCCAAAAAATGCATTAATCTCCTTTGAACAGTTGATAT
>JAQMYG010000038.1:23100748-23117729 GCA_030014215.1 Clariallabes teugelsi | reverse complement strand
CTAAAGTTATTACCCGCCACAGCCGAATTTTACCCGCATTTGGCGGGTGGGCGGGTGCCAATGTCAAGCCCTGGTGTGTATATTGTATAATTCACGATGTTCAGCCTGTTTAAAAGCATATGCGTAAAAAGTGCATGATAACATAGATAGATGTTAGAACGAGCCATAGCACGTGTGTTATGTTAGTGCACGGGGCCTCAGCTGCACAAAGTTGCATAGCAAGATGCACACACTGCAAACACACACAGGTGATTACTAGGAGCTGTTATTGTACCGGAAATCTGTGGCAACCTGAGCGCTCACCCACAAAGCTGTCAACATAAACACCTACACACTCACATAAATACAGTTCTGATCTGATCAATTATGTGTGTGTGTGTGTGTGTGTGTGTGTGTGTATGTGTGTGTGTGTGTGTTGGTGTGCAGCTGACAAGGGAATCTGCTCTTGCATCTTTCACGTCAGCCAACTTTCTGTGCTCCACATCTGATTTACGCACTTTGAGGTTTCTCAGCTCAACAATACACACACTGGCGTGACAGCACAAGGTTTTATCTCACCTCACTGACTTCCTCCCGTTACACATACACACATAGTATGCGCAATATGTCCATGCTCAAATCCTATGCTAAAAAAAAAAAAAAAAAACACGATTCAGGATGCTGTTTGCACCATCACCCTGTTCTTGTTGAGCATGTGTCATTGTGAAACTGTTGTTTTGTACATCAAATTGTTTGACGTTTTATATATTAAATCCAGTATTACTTAAATCACAACTTTATGTTTCATCTTGTTTATCTCCTGCCTAGCTGCGTTTGTAGGCAGATTGGTATTAGTGATTTATAGATAAGTACTTGATTGCTTTCCTGCTTTCTACATTTCTGAGTTAGTGATACGTCTTACACAAGTTATTTCTCTGCCCACAGCTTGAATTAATATTGCATTTTCCGTTTGTTGTTGTGTTTATTTCGGTTTCCTTGTAGGGAAGCTCAATTTCAACATATCATAGACCATGCCATATGTGTACTATACAGGGGGAAAAAAGCAAATGCAACACTTGCATGCAACACTCTCCAACTATATGTGGAAAGAAGCTCCAAATAAAGAAACATTACGGCGCTGCCAGAACGTGTTTCCCGTAAACCAGTGAGCCGCCTTTGCAAAAAAAGGCGAATGAAACTTTCGGAGCAAGGTGTACTTTCTGATGCTATCGCAGCATCACCCTTCGCTGTTTCTCAGATCAGTTCTGTGGTTACCCGAGTCTGCAAGTGTTGTCAGAACATCTGCAGCTTGTGGTTGACAACACACACTGCTCAGAATGTGACTTTGAAGAGGTTTTGGTGCTTCACCATATGTGATTGTGACAGTTTCCTAATTCATGGTTTGACTGTGAAAACATGGATCATGCATGAAATCTTGCAAAACAGAGCATCCTACAGTTTTAGCCCTTTAAGGCTGTCTCTAAAATATATTTCTCGTAAGTCTAAAGAAACACATCCGTATCAGCCTACAGCATCGAGAAAAAGAAAAAAAAAATTAAAAAGCACAGTGTTCCGCTCTGATGTTTCATATTCTTGAGGTTCTTTCCCTAGTCTTGCCTTTTTTTAATCACCAGATTTTTTCCATCACCATTTCCAGAAGCATTAGATGTGTTTCCCATCATATTGAGGACTATACATTTTTCTTTTAATTTGATTTAATTAACACAACACTGTCATCTATCTTTTCTCACCACATTCTAAGACCTACTTGTAATGTTCAACTGGCTCAGGAGGACCTTTTACCCTCTCATTGAGAACATTGCGTTCTTAGAAAAGCTCTGACGATACCAAACACATACAGCACAGCACGTACAGTACGTCTTATCATCTCAACTGTATATTTGCTGTCTGTTGCTGATGTACTGCTGAGATGAGAGCCACCAGCATTTTACCAGAAGATGCTTCAACATGGTTCTACAGTACATAGAAAAATGTGGTGAAGATGTGGTCGGTTGCTATTCGGAGTAGAATGTTATTTGCATAGCATTTTGCCTTAAACATCACATATTATACTCTTTTTTTATTATTATTATTTTTTTTAAAGATGACCTTTGTCATTGAAGGTTTCAAAATGTGTATGTGAATTTTCCAGCTGAAATACACTACCAGTCAAAAGTTTGGACACACCTTCTAACTCCATGGTCTTTTTCATTCTTTCTACAATGTAAAGCAATTTTGAAGGCATAGAAAAATATGCAATAATCTCCTTTGAACAGTTAATATTGACATGTATCTGCTACTACAGCTCTGTAAAGCCTTCATAACAGCTCTAATCTGAGGTGCTGTTTATTAGTGATTTTTGAGGCTGGTGACTCTGAATGAACTTTTCCGAGGTAAGTTTTGGTCTTGCTTTCCTGGGATGGTCTTCATTATGTCGTTTGATGGGTTTTGCAAATATACTTGCACACTGTTCTTGACACTGTTCTTGCAAGAACTATTCCAGAACAGCTGACCTTCCCATCTCAAAATAACAACTGTCTGTTGTTGTTATTGTTATTACATAATTACCTAATGCCATATGTGTTATTTCATAGGTTTAAAAAAAATCAGTATTGTTTTAGAGTGGTGTATGTGGTGTAGTGGTTAGCACTGTCGCCTTGCACCTCTAGGGTCCGGATTCAATTCTCGGCCAGGTTCGATTCTCTGTGTGCATGGAATTTGTATGTTCTCCAGTGCAGGTACTCCAGTTTCCTCCCACAGTCCAAAGACCTGCAGATTAGGCTAACTGACATTCCCAAATTGCCCATAGTATGTCTGTGAGCCCTGCGATGGATTGGCACAGTGTCCAGGATGTACCCTGCCTCGTACCATAAGTCTCCTGGGATACACTCCAGGCCCCCTGTGACCCTGAATACAGGACAAAGCGCTATAGACGGAGAGTGAGTGTTCTAGAATTTAGAAAATAAACCCAAACTTGTGTCCAAATTTTTTGACTGTTACTATACATCTCAGATCATGCATGCAGACATCCTTGATTTTTGATTTGTTTCACTTCAAACAAGCTGTTTTAGTGTTTAAATGCACTGCCTCTCAACTGGCATTTTCATAGCCAATCAGATTGCAGGAACCAGAAATATGTTCCGAATATCATGACGCATTCCGTAACCATTTTCAGATTTTCCTCTCAATATTAACCAATATAAATGTTAAAACACAGCTAAAAGCAAAAGAAGGCTAGGTTAGCTGTTAGCGGATAACTTAGCCCTTTGTAAGAGCTGAAGATCATTAGGATAGGGCTTAGAGGTTAGCCACTGACCTAGCCCTTTTAAGAGATAAAGCAGTTTGACGCTAACCATTAGCCTGGACTTATTTACTGTAGCTTGCAAAAATGCTGGAATGAGAAAAGCAGAACTGTGCTAAGCTGAGCATTGAGCTCTCTTGGTATATTCGGCCACAATAGGTGAAAAATCTAATTGGGTTTTTTAAGCCCTAGGCAATATTTTTAAAAAATTATATATTTTTTTTCTCATGCCACTTTCTGCTTGACTGACTAAACATATGGCATTTGAACGACACATAAGCTGAATGTGTTGCTTATTGTATTAATATACACTTAGTGGCCAAAAGTATTCAGACACCTGAGAATCACACCCATACTGTACTGTATGTGTTTCCTCATTAAACTGTTGCCGTAAAGGGTGAAGCTTTACTATAATTGTATAAAAATGTCTTTGCAAGGTTGTAGCAATAAGTTAACAAAACTGTTCCAGCATGACTATGCCCTTGCGTACAAAGCAAGGTCCATGAACACATGATGTACCCAGGCGAGTGTGAAAAATCAAGTGGTCTACAAAGAGCTGTTTCTTCATTCCCGCTCAACACCTTTGGAACCAACTGAAACTAAAACTGCATGCCAGGCCTCCTCACCCAACAACAGTGCCTGACCTTACTAATGCTCTTGTGGTTGAATGGAAATTCCAATGGAACGCCTTTTCAGCGTTCAAAACACACTTTTGGCCATAAAGTTTTCAGAAAACATGTACAAAAATTACAATAGACAATTTTATTAATAGAATCACAAGTGTACATGAAATGTTGGTCAGCTCAGAAAGAGGACGATCAAAGTTTTGAGTCTGTTTTGAGAGTTTTAAGTTTTACATCATCTTAACATTGTAAGTGTCAAAAGCTGCTGCAATAAGCCTTCAGAAGCATTCATGCCAGTTGTCACAAAGATCTTATGTTGGTGTCATACCAAAGTAAAGTGTTAGTTTAAAATGTCGTCATTGTTGTGTTGTGTTCACAGTGGGTTGCGCTATTGTGTATTATGCGGAAAAGGAAAACAATGTGTTTGTTATGACAGCTACAGAAGAATAATGTGTCCTAAAATTGAATCTTGCTTGTATTTCATCAAATCCCGTACTGCCACATGTTCATGTCCACACACACATACACACACATACCCCCAGACACTTTCCCTCCACCCAGAGAGGCCCCTATTGTCCCAACCACAAGAATATCGATTTTTTACAGCCCAGGCATAACAATACACCCAAGCCACTCCAGTCTATTATGAACTCAGTGGTCTCCCTTTACGAGAGCTAAAATGAATGGGATAGGTAGGTGTGCTTGAAAACAGGACTTTAAGTAGAGGAGAAGGAGAAAGTGACATGACAATAGGGCTGTGCAGTAAGCTTCCTCTTGTCTGAGCTGTGGTTGCTGGGCTGAGGCAGGCTTTGATGTAGCCGTAGCAAGGGGAGGAGGAGGAGGAGGAGGAATGGATGGACGAAGTGTGAAGGCCATGGAGAAGTGATCTAAGGGGCTCCGGAAGTGGAGATAAAGGAAATCTCCACAACTGGTCAAATGGAAATAATGGACACCCACCACACCAACACCCCACCCCATGCTATATTTTAAATAGGCAACATACGTATTATGCACATTATATACCACACATTATGAATATAACCTCGTTTACTCCAACATATACAGTATTTACAGATGTTTAACAGCTCACCGGCTCCTACTCACTGCTATAAAGTGGTTTCAGTGTAAGAGAACAGACAGATTTAAAAATGCCCTTGGGATTATTTGATCTGTACTTTTACTTGAACTGATGAACAAGTAATCTCGCAGTTCCTGGACATGCATTGTGTATCTGTTTCTTTTCATAGAACCAGTATGTAAATTAAGCTTTAGAGCAGTATCAAAGATCAGACCCTGATAAAGTCTGATTCATTCTGTGAAAAAAAAAAAAAATGCAACGGAAAACCCTTTGTTACAATCTAGTTTTATTCACCTCCTTTCAGCTTTCACAACCCACCTTCCTTTAAACTTCTCTGAGAAATGAGAATTATTCACCTCCTAGAAGATAGCATAAATGAATTGCTCACATGCACACGCTTATCTTGCTATACTTTCACTGTCATCCTTATTAATTCAATAATTAACATTATATATGCAACTTTTATTTATTGATTTGTTTATTTTTTAAAAAGTAGTTTTCCTCATGGGGACCAGCCAGAACTGTCAGATATTCCTATCATTCTGGGGACATTTTTGGTTTGTACTAAACTCTAAAAACTGTAATTAAACTGTGATGTCAACATCAAGTATAGGCCAGTGTTTAGATCGCTGAAATTCTTGATGCATTTATAGCAAACATATACACATCATAATTTCACCCCCTTATACTTATCTACTTATCTACCACTACCTTTTATCTTTACTCTGTCACAGTGAACTGAAAACCCTCCAAGAGACCATCACCATAAACTTGACTCCCTGCAGCTCTCTGTCACTCACACACTGACAGGAGGGAAAAAAGTAAAAACAATAATGCCGGCCTCCTCGCACAGCAGGACCAGAGATTTCCATTAGAAGGAGCGGGTCGGAGAGAAAGAGCCAGACGTGAGAGATGCGCTGTGTCCCAGTACCGTCCGGGGGCTGTAAACACTGTAAGGCTATCGCCATGGCAGCCGTTGCAGCATTACCAGGCATCTACCCGACCTCCCAAAGCCAAGCGCCCCCTGTAAATCCCCCCACTTGCCCCTCGTTCTCTTTCTCTCTCTCTATGGTTCGGCTTCTTACTGCTGCCCAGCAGAGCAGATGTGCACAGCAGAGCTCCCTGGCCTTGCATGAGCGATCCCTTGGGTCTGGAAGAGGAGGGGGTAGCCGAGTGTGAGTGTGTAAGCGTGCGTGTAAATGTGTGTGTGTGTGTGTGTGTGTGTGGCAGAGGCCCAATGTATCCTTGAAAAACATTGTGCAACCAAGGTCAGTGTTTTCCGAGTAGTCAGCTCCTCTGGACAAAAAGAAAGAGCGGGAAAGCGAGAAATGAGAGAGGAGGGGGAGGTTAGGGGGGAAAAAAGGAAAAGAGTTAGATGAGGAAAACAGGTGGCTTTCAATAGTGTTCCACTTTTCATAAATCTTTGCTGTGTGTGCAAAGCCATCAGTGTGAGGCCGTGCGCTTTTGCCATGTTTGCTTTGGCCAAAGCCAAGCTGTAACCCTAATGATTTTATCACAAACACCCTGGGACGAAGAGTTTCGTTTGACCATGGAACTGCACCCAAACACGCCGCTGCTCCAGCACTAGCATGAGATTGTTTTGATATGCTACAGTATATGTGTTATTCCTAGATAACGGAAGATATTTTCAGTAAAGGAAATGTTTTCAAGCACAGCTGGGCATGAGGTAGCAGAAGCAGACTGTTTTGAAGCAGCTATGTTGAAAACACTTCTGTTGCATGCTTTCCCACTAATCCATCACATTTCACCATGACTGTAATTAAAGAATTACTACTCATTGTAATTGAGACATTCGTTATGCCATGTGCTTCAAAAACTGGATTAAGAGTGAGAGATTTATTTAGCTTTTTTTTTAACCGACACTGAATCTCTTAATGAATAATGAAAATTAGCAGGCAGAGACAATCACTGCATGGATTGTGATTTTGTGGCACATGTGAGCTAACCGGCATTAAACTGCCCAAATCAAATCTAAAGCCAGGGTAGAATTAATCTTTGTGACTGTAGTGCATTCAATTCAGACCCACCATTGATCACCGCCTGACATTTTAAGAGGCTCAGTAACGGCTAGCATCTGGTGCTAACTAAAATAGCCAGTCCATGGTGTGAGCTTGGGTGGCATTTCGCTGTTTTGTGGCACTCAGCTCCCCGAATTCAGCTCGACAGCCGCCCATGCTGACCCCACTGACCTAGTCCTGTACCCTCCTAAATAGGCCACCAAACTAGAGCACTATAACTATGAACAAGAGTGTGGTTTAGCGTGTGTGTGTGTGTGTGCGTGTGTGTGTGTGTGTGTGTGTGTGTGTGTGTGTATGTGTGTTGTTCAGGGACAAGAACAGGTTGTGTGAGCCAGTGGATGGCTGTAATCCCAAACGTCTATTCAACTGCTGTGTGAAGGCGCTTTTATTGGAATCCTGGTCATTAGAGTGCAACTATTGATTCGTTCTCTCACATGGACCAAGCGAGAGAGAAAGAGAGAGATTAAGGGAAAAGGATATGAGAGAGAGAGAGAGAGAGAGAGAGAGAGAGAGAGAGAGAGAGAGAGAAAATCAGTGCGAGAAATGGACAGAAGGCCAATGAGAGAAAAGACATTAGAAGACTGAGAGTTGAAAAGAATGCAGTGCAAAATGAGGAAAATGCCTGCCAGGGAAATTCATGCTTGATTTGTCCTTGTTTTGCGAGCAGTTAGCTGTCAATGGGGAAGATGAAGAGGAGGCCGGCTGCAAGCGGCACAGTGCAGATGCCTCTATTGGAGGCCGAGACGGGCATCTCCCCTCTCCGGCCTCTCCGAATGCCCCGGATCCTGGCATTGTGAGTCTCTCAATGTGCTCAGCAAGGGCTTGTGCTAGAAGAGCTCTGTTCCATTTGGGGATCCTCCTTTACACACCAGCCTTGAGAGCTCTTTCCAGGGTGCTTTGAGGCCTACACCGGGCCTTTCAGAGAAACATGTGAAGCAGCACTCAAAAGAGTCTAATGCCCTTAGAAGGGGTGAAAGGAAATTAATGTCTTCATTGGTGACAGGACAGTTGTGTTTCAGCGCCAGCTACGGGAGGGGTACTGTTTCTGTGTTCTGCAGTTGGCGGGTTGCTGTTGTTTTTTGGCGCCATTGGGAAGCTGGGCTTTCATTTTCAGGGTTCAAAGCGGACAAAGTGTTCTGTATTGAGAGCAGGCAGGCGTGGAGGGTTAGTTATGGAGCTGCAGGTAGAGCTTTGGCAGATTAAAGTTAATCTTAGCCATTTAAGGAGCCTGTCATTCACACAGTGCTGCTCCGGGCAGCCTGTAGGGCGTCAGTTTATATCCAGCTGTTTGGTTGTCAAAGTAGCTTTGTCATCAAATTATCAAATGTACACCAAGTCGAATAGAAAGGGGAAGAATTTCAGAAAGGCACCTCAGGGAATTTGGAGTGCCATGTGCTTGAAGAAGTACACATTTCACATATTTAATGTAATGTTAATGAGCATGCTCTCAATATTTTCTATAACTACACATATTAAACTAAAAGAGAACTCTTACCAATTAAGGTGCCAACAGCAGTGACAATTTGCAAAAGACTTAATTGGGAAAAGGAAAGAAATACACTAAAGCACTATAATACTATAAACAGTAGGAGTGTGTAAAGTGATGAGATATTTTCCGGTTTCCAGTGCTTTCTCTGTTTAGGATGGAGTCTGCTATAAAGATAGGAAATTACCTTTCCTGCTGCCCACTGACCTTTACTAGCTCTGTGCAGGGCAGGATAGGAAAAAATAGGGCTGAGTGAGTAGGAATGCTTTTACGCACAATAACCTTGACATTATTGACACACTTTTACCAGTAATGTTTGGGTTTGTATTAGAACTTCCAGTCTCTAATCAGTACTTTACTGGAATCCATAGTGTATGCAGTGACATTTACTATATATAGCATTTATTACACAAGAGGTGACTTATGACAAATCTAAAGTAAAATCTGGGCAGCATTATTCTGCATTATCACTCTGAGTCACATCAAATGATTGTATTTAAAATACCTTTTATCGAGATCAACTACATTATATTTTATTCGTATACTGTTTTTAACAATGTTCATTGTGGCAAAGCAGCTTTATAGAATTGAAAATGTATGGAAATAAAGGAGAAAAATGTAAGGAATTATGAGTAAATTATAATTATGAGCAAGTCGAGGATGAAGGTTTTAAGGAAAAAACTCCCTGAGATGACAAAAGGAAGAAACCTTGAGAGGAACCAAAATCAACAGGGAACCCATCCTAATTTCGGTGATAATGGATAGTATAATAGTATGCTGGTATAGCTGTGTGCTATAAGACTGAATGCTCAATATAATGGAATTCAAAGGCATTTAAATTATTATAAAGTGCACTTTCATCAATGGAGATGAAGGAATTTCAGTCCTATACTATTTAGTGACTGAAGTCACAAGCAACTACTGAAAAAACCGCCTACTGTACGTCAACCCAGTCCAGCGTCATCATTTTAGCTTTTCCCTGCTGTCGCTTTATATTATAATTCATGTCAAATGTCAAAAATGTGTCAACACATAGTAACACGTTTACGATGTCAGCAATATACTGCCTCCTGTTCACATGAGTTTACTGTTCGTACGTGGAAATTGTACCAGGTTGAATATGAGTGAATTTCACTATAGCTTTTATCTTTTTCTTTTATTGATGGCTTGCATTCAGTTTTTACATTTGGTGAGGAACTCCTGTGTGTAGATATATTGTGAAAGCGGTGAAATATTATGAATCAGTGATTGAGGTTGATTGAGTGAGTGACTCCATGTCAGTTTGACTGAGAAAAAGTGAGTGTAAGAGAAAGGAAGAGAGAGAGAGAGTGCAAGGGTCAGATTGTTTTGGCCCACTGTGATTGTGTGGTTCCTCCGATTGTTCTTCAGCAAGCTCCACAGGAAACCTCAGACACAGAGATAAAAGATGCAAAGTAAAAATGGTGCAAAAAAAAAAAAAAGACCGCCATGTGTTTCTAAGGGAGGTTGTGTGAAGACAGACAGTTACACGTGTGGGGGAAATGAGAGCAGAGGTGATGGTCACAAAGTCAGAGGGGAAAAAGTGACATAACTGGGTCAGTTAGTGAGGGCTTTAGGTGCGAGACTGAGGAATGAGTTGAAGTCTTACACATACACACATACACACACACACACACACACACACATACTGTCCTTTAATATAGTGGTAATATAGTGCATACATGATACATAAACAAACAAAAAATGGAAAAGACAGACAGGATGATCTAAATTAGTTGATATTAAAACAGCATTTGTTTGATTTTAGTTTTTAGACTATTCGTCTATAATATTCAGTACACAATGTTACCCACACACACAAGTCACACACAAACACAACTCCAGGCAGAATGCCTCGGCCCCTTTGGCCCTCAGCTTAATGCTGTCTTTCCTGCCATTGTTTTATTAACATCCCCACAAGCAAACAGATCATTGTGGAAAAAGTGAGGAACAGAGCCAAAAAAAGAGAGAAAGGACCACAGCAGATACATTAACTTCAATTTGAGTTTAATCATTTAGACCAATTTATATGGGGCACCATGTCAGAGTGTTAGAGCAAGACACATCACTGCTGTTCTGGATAGGAGAGAGACAAGCAAATGTGATTATGTTGCAGCTTTCCATTGCTAAGGCAGTACCAGTGTCATGGTTACGCTGATGTTGGCGTGGATACCATGCACACGGCACACACTGGCCCACAATGACCTACTCATCTCAACAGACAGTAACTCCATCGTGGTAATGCTCAGTGTATCGTGGTAATGCACAAGTTGGTGGGAAGTTGTCTGTCGATTTTCAAGGATCAGATGTCCCTGTCGCTGAGCCACCTCGCCTGGGATTGTCATTTGTGTATGCAAAAGTGAATGCAAGCCATCATGAAAAGAAAAAGCTATGGTGAAATTCTAGTACAAGTTCCAAGTATGAACAGTAAACTCATAACTCTATGAACATACTGATTATTCTGCATTCTGATTCTTACTCTCATTCCGTTTTAACATTTAAGCTCCTACACGTGGGATTAATCTCATATTTGATCTTATCCTGTCATATCTTTAATGGAGGAAAAAGTACAGAAAACTTATCTTAAAGTGAAACCATAGATAATGTGTCAAAATCTTCCTCGATTGAAAGTGGAGATATTCAGCCAAAATTAAGCAGTATCTTCAGAAAAAAGTAAACAAGTTGTTAGATCTCAAGTTTTAAAAAGAACAAATATTTAATAAATACAATTTGATTTATACATATTTTCTCACACATTTCATATTAATTTCCATAATTTTCTTTTGATTCTGTAAAATTTTGTTGAATTAAATTGAATAAAATTAAGCTAAAAAAATATGAGTAACATATACCATTAGCTAGAATTTTACTTTTTGCCTAGTGAATTAGGTTAACTAGAACTGATGCAAGGCTAATTCTGGCCATTAGCCAACAAAACAGACTAACCTCCAAATTTTCAAATTAGATGGTGTTCATGCCTTCTAGGTACACAAAGAAGGTCTTTTATTTTATATGGAAGAACTTTTCATACTCAAGTATACAGAAACATTTGCTTGACATACAGGCATTAGATGGAAGAAAATGAGAATGTATAGATTTCTAATTTCTAAGATTTTCTTTTTATTCTTGAAAATGAATTAAATGTGAAGCAACAAACAAGAATTACTTTCCACTTTATTGTATCTTAGCTCAACGTAACCTATTTAATATTTTCACAAAAAAATAGGGGTATTCAACAAAAATTAGAGGCCTAACCATAATGATAAGATAACGGCTCAAAATAAAACATGAATTTGAAGTGGTTATGTTTTGGTTTATACTGGCAATTCACATTTTGACTGGTGATCTGATTAGATACGGAGCCAGATGACACATCTTTAAAAAGAAAAAAATCATAAATAAAGTGTCGCATAAAAATCAAATAAAATTTCTCTTTAAACATCTGTTTTCATCATTAGTCCTTTTTTTCTTAAAACACGCCAGACCAATTGACTAATCAGAGCAGAGGGTAAATGCAATAATCTACGAAAATATATAAAAGTCCTTTCTCAATCAGGTGCTTCAAGTAAATATTGTATATTTAGGTAATAATATAAAAACATTCATAATTAAATATTATTGGTCATTGGCCACAACAAAAAATATGCACTATGAACAAACAAATATGAATACAGAAGTCAAATATGATGAGCCTTACCTTAAAACTAGCCTACTGAAATTATAGGATTTTTTCCCCACGTGGTATAATTTTAAGTTGGCCAGAAGATCAACATAAGGAGTTTTTGCACTTAAGGACTGGTTTGAATCATCAAGTGATTCATCAAATGATTACAGAGTTCGCTAAACACTCTTCTGCTTTTGTTGTGGTTGCTTAGTCCACAATGACATGATTTATCCCAACTCGGCTTATGGAGAGGAGAATTGATTACACCAGTTTTGTCTAGCTCAAGCAATTCTATATAAATAACTGCTCTTAATCCGTGATTAAAGGTCATTATCAACAGGTCAAAGGCTTAGGTTCCAAGCGCTTCTAAGCTCTGGCTTTGCAGTTAAGTGTATCTGTAAAGCATTGAGGTGGTGAATTGAGAATATAGGTCAGGTCTGAGGCAATTTTGATCCTCCTGAGATTTACTTATTTGTACAGCCTGGCCATTCTCAGGGCTCTACCTTGCATAGGCTCCAAAAAGAGGACATTCAATCGTCAAAGAGAAGAAAGAAAGAGAGAGCAGATAAAGGAAGAGTGAAAGGAGACTCAAAGTTGTGATTCGTTCCACAATCCAGGTAATGTCCAATTTTGGTTAGTTCAGGAAGAATGTCTTGGCAGGCCAATTTTGTGCTGACTGGGCCCAAATGTGAGATTCACTTCGACGGCGCACTCCACATGCATTAGGATCAAACTCGCACTCAAAAGTGCATCGGGCACAGCTTGAAAAGTTTTGTTTAAGGATGTAAGGCAGAGCTGGGTGAAGAAATGCTACATAAAAGCCTATTTTGTTTCCACTGAAGAACAGATGGCGATCTGGTATGTCTATTCATTCTCTGCCAGCTAGCTATAGACTGGCTCAGTGGCAGGCAGTAGATCACGGCAAACAGTAATCCAATTGAGGTACATTCGGCTTCAGGGAACAGTTAAATTGAGAATTGGTCCTCTATTTCCCTTTTAAGAAATGTTCCAGTCTTGTACATATGTTGAAGAAAGTATGCGATCAAGTTCCCTGTGTTTTCCAGGCAACTGTAGCAGAGGACCATACGGGCTCAGTTACATGCCCACTCGACATGGGTTTTGAGAAAACCAAAATCAATCACATGGTCACACACTCACACCTGCATGAGTGACGCCATAGCAGGTGAGCATGACGGAGATCATGACATCAATCCGAGTGTGTGTGACCATCACAGGCAGTGTCAGGAAGCGAAAAGTACAGAGAGAGAAAGAGAGGCGTGAGGCAGTCAACTTAAAAATGAGAAAGATTAGTGAGGAAATGTGATAGCCCATCATTGCACCTGCTTATGTCATTTCAAGTAGAGGAAAAGCCTGAGCGAGGGCTTTTAGTGATCTCCAGAACTCCCCTATTGTTCCTGCAGGCATGGAACACTGAGCGGGAACAATGAACAATGTTTGTGTTTACGTTTCTTGAGAAGCGTGTGTGTGAAGGAGGGAGGAATGAAGGGAGTAGGCGACTTTGTGATTTCTAAAAGCACTATTAATCATTGCTAGAGCACTTTGTTTGTAAAGTACTTCTGGTTTCTGGTCTGTGACAGTACGGTTTGGGAGACTTCAACCGCGTGATGGATGCATTCGTCTCGACCTTTGCACAATCCTCAGAGTAACATTAGTCAGAGTACGATTGTAGGAAAGTTATTCAGATGTGGGCTGATTGTGGTGAAGCAGTAGTAAACTGGTGTTCTCTTTCTCTCGCTCTCTCTCTCTCTCTCTCTCTGTCCCATTATCATTCTCTCAAGGCTCTTCAACACTGCACAATTGCACAGGTATTCACTCGCAAGGCACAAAGAAGCCTGAAGCCCATAAGTTCACTTAGAGCAAACCAACCCACAGATCCATAAAAAACACCTCGTCTTTAATGAGGTATGACGTTATAACGAGGCCTCCTCAAACGTAGGCTTAAAAATTGCATGTTGAAAAGATATTGCCTATTAAATGAAGAGCAGCTTTATTTTTTCAGGAGTGAATTCCAAATGCTCTCTTTGTACAAAGAAAGAAAAGGGAAAAACAAAGCGAGAACGCCTGAACAGCATTCAAATTCAATTCATAGGAAGGTTATATATTTTTAGCAGTCTCTAATTTTGTCATGTGATCCTTGTTTTCAAGGTTTGGCCTTATAAAATCCCTCTTTAGCAGTTCCAGACTTAACTATAGGTTTAGAATCTCAGTGTTAAACTTGGCTGTAAATGTTTTCGTGAGTGGATGGAAAGGGCCTTCGAAGAAAAGCACCGCCTCCGTTTCAGAAGGAACCAACAATGGTCGCTCAGCTTGATAGACAGGAGGTTTTCACATTCCGCTCATGTTTCAGACTCCAGCACAGTGCTGTGTGTGTGTGTGTGTGTGTGTGTGTGTGTGTGTTTTTTTTCCAGCCTTTTTTATTGAATACGGAAGAGTCTATAGAGGCAGCTCAGAGAAAAGACATTTTCTTTCATCCGTATTAATATTCTGTCCTTTAGTGCATCAGAGCAGACTGATAGGATGTTATACAGGGACATTTCTGAAAATGTTACCGACTCATTCATACACCCTCACAGCCAGCTGTCTTACTGGTTTAAAAGTTATTACGGACAAATGAAAGCACAGATTCATACTCCGTTAATCGAAGCAGCCCCAGTTTCTGTGTTTAAAATACTTCGGGACGATTCTTTAATCCCAGGGACATTACACCAAAGTTTCAAACCCAAAGCACAATGTGATGAATAGTGCCTTTGATTTGAAGGTTATAATGAATTATGTTAAAAAGCTTTGAATCTCCTGATCAACCGAGTGGGAAGAATTTTCTTCTGAGAAAAAAAAAAAAAAAAAAAAGAATATCACGCCAGACTAAACTCTGTTCAAACTCTCAAGGACGGAAGAGGTATCAAACAAGCAGGCACTCAGATTTACCCACGCTCTCGCTATCACCAACACACATGCTAATCAAAACGTCGATGGCTAAGAAAAGAAGCTTGGGATTTTGTTATGGCTGGCCTCAAAGCTAAATACAAACACACAGTGACACGCAAGCCCGAGGAAGTAGCAACATAAAAAAGTGTTTCAGAAAAGCTGGAGGTTGCAGAAATGACAGCCTGCACCAGGATTATGTTCAGAATGAACACCAAACCCGAGGGAAAATGCTGGTTGCCTTGCCAGCGAGCCTGCAGCAATGACAAGCGAGCCGTAAACCAGGCCAAGGGGCCACTCCCTTCATCTCTCATCCAGCTCCCCCCCTGCTGGCAAACCACAGTTCCCAGAATGCATCTCTTCCTGCCGCACTGTCTCGCCGAGCCAAAATGCTTATTTCATCCCCTTGGAGACGATCAGGTAGGGCCTAGCCGGTAATGGAAGCCTCAGTGCGGTCTTGGCGAGTGACATGGTGGTCAAGTTGACTGCTCTGGTAAAGTTCAGCCAAGCTGTTCTGGTTGAGTCCCGAGTGTGGAGGCTGTGACGAGATGGAGAGTGTAGACATTCATGTTGAAAACCGTCACATGGAGACTGAATCATCATCCCACGGTCTCTGCTTCTTGTAACTATCACTCTCTTTTTGTTTCAGTTTTATCTCGTTCTCTGCCATGGATCCAAATTGCATGTTTGTTTGTTTTTTCCCGCATGGCAATAATTCACCCCAAAAAAAAAAGTATTGACAGAACCGGTGTGTTCTTGTTGTCCTGTATGTTCCATCAACTTGACAAACAACTGCATCGCCATCCTGGCGACACCACTGTTTAGTTCATCATGAAGGATGTAGGCGTCATGGTGGCTTAGTGGTTAGCACCGTCACCCCATGCCTCCAGGGTTAGGGGTTTCGATCTGTGTGTGTGTGTGTGTGAAGTTTCCTCAGGATACTCCGGTTTTCTCCCTCAGTCCAGAGACCTGCGTTGCAGGCAGATGGGCTTTACAGAATAATGTGTTTAATTAGTTTAATAACTTATTGATTTGACTAAATTAATGGTTAAAAACTCCATATCTTAACACTCCTTATACACCAGTGCTGTTGGATAAATTCTGACCGGTCAGAAGATTAACTGTCTATAACATCGCTTTGACTTTTGGCTGACAAACCACAGGTTTACATTAGCGTGCTGATTTATATACAGGATAATGTTTACTGTACCTCGCAATTCGTATTCATAGACATACTGCACACATTATATAGAAAATGTTGCAAATACTTTTCAGCTGTCCAGAGTTGGCCTGAGGCGTATTTGCATGTGTGCGTGTGTGTGTGTGTGTGTGTGTGTGTGTGTGTGTGTGTGTGTGAGCATGAAATGAAGGTCTGTCAGGTGAAAGGTTATCATATGCACTATCTGTAACGTTCCTAGGGCACTCGATACTGAGGTGTGACCCAGATAGCCTTAGAGCAACAAGGGTAAATCTTTCAGCTGGTCCCATCAATCTTTGAACCACAGCTTTATTCTAGCTCTTTCTCTCGTTCTGTGTGTGTGTGCGTGTGCATGGGAATGGCAGCCCTGTGAGGGTAAACTGTAAAAAATTTGTAAGAAAATTTGTCATTTGTAATTTTACTAAAGCACTTATTTACAGTTACGCCTCCACCTAAATCTAACCCCAATCTTAACCTCAATAACCAAAAGGAAACCAAAACCTTT
Source organism: Clariallabes teugelsi (assembly GCA_030014215.1). Lineage (NCBI taxonomy): Eukaryota > Metazoa > Chordata > Actinopteri > Siluriformes > Clariidae > Clariallabes > Clariallabes teugelsi. The sequence continues at coordinate 23,100,895 of JAQMYG010000038.1, read as the reverse complement.
TTTGTGGGGACCAGTCAAATGTCCTCATAACGTCGAAACTATCAGATATTCCCATGCTTATGGGGACATAACATGCACAGCAGGGCTTGACATTAACTTTTTTGCTCACTGGCCAATGTGGCTAGTGGATTTCCGGAGTCACTAGCC
>JAQMYG010000038.1:23074311-23099285 GCA_030014215.1 Clariallabes teugelsi | reverse complement strand
ACACACACACACACACTGCAAACACACATTTAACACATGAAACCACAGGCATGCTTGTACAAACACAAAAAAATGCACACACACACTAAAAGACACACACACACACACACACACACACACACACACACACACACACACACACCACTGTCATGTACAAGCAGCCGATCTGCTCACACACATACAAAAAGAGCACAAGAATTTTGAGATACACTTGTCTTTTTTTTATATTTGTCTCTATATTCCTAAGTGCACAACAGTTTAGGATTTACAGACACACACACACACACACGTGTGCACATATACAAAGACATTTATATAATTTAACACTACTGTTCACTTCTACAACCGTGTATAATGAAAAACAAGCATAAGACGCAATCACACCAAATCATTTACTGAAGATCTTGCTCAGTAGGTCCTTTACTCAAGCTCTCTCTCTCTCTCCCTCTCTCTCTCTCTCTCTCTCTCTCTCACACACACACACACACACACATAGGCACACAATCACGTACACACAGGCCCTCAAACCCATTAAGAGCGAGGGCTGTGTTGTGGTATGTACGTTTGTGCTTGTCAGTCATCCCGCTGCCGGTTTCCCACATCTTCCTGCTGTGGTCTGAAAAAGACAAAAGAAAAAAAAGCAGAAGACAATATCATTTCCTGTCCATGTCCATTCACAGTGAAAGCTTTAAGGATCTCTACATGTTATGTTGCCCATAATCCAGAATAATTTCTCTTGTTTCTCTACTTTAAAAAATAAAATAAAATAAATGAATGAATAAACCCTCTTTCACCACGATTAAGGCTCATTATGCTTAACATTAAAACTCATTCCTCTATTCCATCATTATCTGATTCTATGTAAGTTTAACAGCGTTCCACGTTTGATTTGATCAGCATGTCGTCTTCCTGCTTACCGTGTTGCTATCTTTCAAATTTGGAATCTGCATGTTTGTTTAAATCACAGCATGCACAAAGACAGTTCTGTGGAAAAATGATTCTGTAAAGCGTGAACAGACATCAGTTTGCAGCACTTTTCCTGACTTTTGGCAAAGACATGGTAAGTATGTAATATGGTACAATTATTATTATGATTATTATTATTACTCACAGCTCTAGGGTTTCTAATGTAACCCTGCAGTGCAGTTATTCTGTTTGTGACTTTTCGCATGTTCTTTTTGTGTCTACACGGGTTCTTCAGTTCTCCCTAAAGCATGCTATTAAATAAATGTGCTTAGATCTAAATGAGTGTACAAGTGTGTGTGTGTGTGTATATGCATAAATACTAATCACTAAAATAACTACTATAACTACTATTAGGTACCACTATTAGATCATATTAGCTACTAATAGCTATGGAACTAAAATTAAGTAATTTTAGTGATGTTGATGATGATGATGATAATCATAATCACCATCATCATTATTATTATTATTATTGTTGTTGTTGTTGTTTATAATTATCGATAGTAGTTTTCATCTGTTTTTGTTTGTTTATTATTAGTAGTATGTACTCTAATTTGTTTTCTGTGTTAGAGTACAAAATTTCTCCTGTTTCATATGTTAAATCAATTATAAGGTCAGAAACCTATACTCTGTGATGCTCAATCACTGTAGTAATGAGTATATTAATGACCTGTTCTTGTGTACTCATGCCTGCATACCACCTTACTCTAGAAAAGTATTTGTGTGTGTGTGTGTGTGTGCGCATGCTTGAGTAAATTCCTATGTCAACACATGAGGGTGTGGGTGTATTCCCAAAGCACAGCCACATCGTGGTGAACAATCTTCTAGTGCTTTTCAAAAGTGGTAGAAACAAAGATACGTGCGCCAGTGCACACACTAATACCTTTTCACAACCACAATAGCCCTTATCAGGCGTGAGCAAGAGTGTGTGCATTATATACACAACAAGAGTGCGTTAATGAGTCCTGGCTAAGGGGAACACCACAGCGTACTTGGTAGCCAGATTAATCATACACAGTTCCCTTTAATTGCAAAATGCAAAACCATGCCACTAATGACACTTGTGCCTATGTGAAGCTGTATTTAAGAAAAAATTGTTTGGTTCAAATAAGGGGTTCTCTCTAAAGACTCAGCATGTTTTTAATAGTTGCAGAGTGGCATTTAAAAATAACTAATTTAGTGCCTATATAAAGAGGTTTCACTTGGTTCTTCAATGAGGCTGAGAAACTTAGCTCATTTCCTTCATAGTGAGTGAAGCCTGAAGTCGGAGTCATGGTTCGCATGCAATGTCTGTCTGCCTTGACCTTGAGACTTCCGCATGCTGTCATAGCCAGTTTCTGGGAAATTCTCAACCACATAGACAGATACGTGTGTGACCTGGGGTGTCACGAACTGAGACAAGGCACACGCCCATGCATACACACACACACACACACACACACACACAGTTAAAGGCAGAAGGAGATCCCCAGTAGAACCATGTGTACAAACAAACAATGATATATAATGGCCTTGAATTTTTCTAAGAAAGATCTGGCACATGTAGAGTTCTGATTAAAAATACATTTTAAAAAAGCATACATGCTTAATGTATCCCAAAGAGACACATCATCTGCTTCCCTAAAACTGTAAACATTAAGTCCAGCCCAGCAGTATGGTGGAGTAGTGGTTATCAACGTGGCCTCGTATCTCCAGGGTCAAGGGCTTGTGTCCCACCTTGGGTCTGTGTGCTTAGTGTAGAGGATAATGATATAAAGAATGAGCGAGTGAGAGAGTGAAGTCCAGTTCCACTCGCTTCAATTCATAAATCAGTAGATAAGAAGGAAATCAATATTTATTGATATGGGCGACCAAGGCTCATTGGGCCCTATGTAGTCTGATCCAGTAGAAAAGCTACTGTAGCTCTGTAGTGAAAAAGTTAATGCTGGTTTTAATAAAAGGTGACAGAGCATACAGTGCATCACAGTTTGCATATGGGGCTGCATAGTCACAGACCAGTCAGTGTGCCCATGCTGACCCCTGTCCACCATGGACATATGAGTATCAGAACTGAATAGAAGATAGTGCCCTGATCTGATGCATCATGTTTTCTTATACATCATGTTGGTTGGCCGGGTGTATGTGTGTCAATTACCTGTTTAAGAGATGGCACCAGGATGGAATAAGTCAAGCTGCCAGGGGCAGTGTGATGCTTTGGGCAGCGTTCTACTGGGAAACCTTGGATCCTGCCATTCATGTGGATGTTACTTTGAGATGTACCACGTCTTACTGTTGACCAAGTATACCACACCATGAAATAGTATTCCCTGATGGCAGTGGCCTCTTTCAGCAGAATAATACACCCTATCACACTGCAAAAGTAGTTCAAGAATGGTTTAAGAAACACAACAACAGTTCGAGTTGTTGACTTGGCCTCCATATGTTCCAATTCAATTGAGTGTCTGTATGGGGGGAAAAATTCAATCAATACATGGAGACCCCACCTAACAACTTACAGGACCATGCCTCAATGAATTTAACAATGACAGTATTGGTGGCAATAGGGGGACCTACTCATTACAGGTGTTGTCATAAGCTTAGGTGTATATGAACATGAAAATTTCCTAATACAAGATTTTTTAACTTTTTGCTAGACTTTTAAGTCAAGGTGACAGTTGTAGGTTATGTTTCTTTATTATATTTCAAGCAAATAATAAGCAGAGTCAAATTCAACCAAAGTGGACACAGGTGATGTAAGACAACAGAATTACCTATGGACAAAACAAACTAGAGACCAATTGGGACACCAATTAAACCCCACATGTCTTCAGGACTAATTTCAAACTTTATATTAAACTCCTAATGTTACCTATCTTCAGGGCTTTATCAATAAATAATAATCTTATTTTCACGAAGACAACCAAAATACCCTTTTAGGGATTTTTGAGAAAATTGATATATACAAACAGGTTTAATAATCTTATACACTGTCCATCCACAAAAAAGTCTTACATTCTAATATTTTGTTCAGTTGCCTTTAGCTTTGATTACAGCATGTAAGATGGTGATCAAGTCGTTTGAAGATTACACAATTTAAGTCCTGGAAAATGTCTGCGCCATCAAGGAGGAAAAAACTTGATGTGATAACCTGGTCATTCAGTTCATTCAGATCATCAGCAGACTTTATATTATTGCCACATAATGTTGCTGAGCCTAGACCTGATCAACTGAAATAACCCCAGATAATAACACTGCCTCCAGAGGCCTGTACAGTGGGCACTAGGCATGATTGGTGCATTACTTCATGTGCTTCCCTTCTTACCCTGACACACCCATCACTCTAGAATAGAGTCAATCTGGATTCATCAGACCACATAATCTTTTTCCATAGCTCCAAAGTACAATCTTTTTACTCCCTATCAAACCAAAGACTTTTTCTGATTAGCCTCACTGACAAGAGTATGTCTTTATTAAATTCAGGCCAATGAGTTCACCTCACTGTGGAAAAGCACACTTTCACTTTTTAATAGCTGCCGTTTCTATTGCATTTTCCCCAATGCAACTTCACAAACAGCATAAGTGATCTCCAGACAAGATTTTTTAGACCCAGAATTTAGGGACTGGGACAAAATTAGACCCAGTCCAAGAAATTTCAAATCTCCTTATTTGTTTTAGCCAGGCAGTTTGTTTGGTTAGTTGTAATGTTACAAAAGAAAACGCTTTAAAAAAGAAAAAAAAAAAGATTCAAGATATTGCTGAAGTGCAATTTTGTGTAATACATTTTTTTTTTCATAGAATTTCCATCAAATTACATCACAGGTTGTGATATGATGCAGACAAACCGAGAATCTGGTCTTCACTGAAGTGTGAAAAAAACTAAACTAAGAGACTTTCTATTCTTTTAAATATGTCGTAATTCTGAGAATGCGAATGTCAAATCAAAGTTTCACAAGAGAGTCAGGGGGATTTGTACCTGACTAAACTGTAGAGTTTAGCTGTGGGTGTTAGACCATGCATCTCCAATCAAGGGCAAAACTTGGCAAACCCCGTTTTTTTTTTTTTTTTATTCTTTAATTTACCAATTAAAAGAAGTTGCGTTCCGAGATATTAAAATGTAATTGTGGGTGTTTTGCCATGACATGACATGATCTTTATATCGGATTTCGACAGATATTATGTTAAAACCTACACATCTGACACAATCTACAAGTTTTGTTCCACATTAGCAGCCAACATCATGGTAGACATAATTCATGCAATATAATCATACTGACTCAGGGACCTATTAGACCTAAAATAAGTTATTCTAAATCACTTTAATTTCATGTCTTATTGTATCCAATATCAGGGCAGTGGTGGCGCAGGCAGTTGAGGCTGTGTTGTTGATCGGAGGGTCAGTTCCAAGCAGGGTCACCACTGTTGTCTCCTTCGGCAAGACCCCTAACACCTGATACAATCCAATCACTGTGTGCAGCACCGGGCCCAATTCATTTTAGAAAATGAGAGGGTTGGAACAGGATGGGTTGTGACCCTAGAATAAAATGGACAAAAAAATTTATCTAATTTCAACCCACAATAAATGTATATGGATACAGTCTTTCAGAGCAGTGAGAGGATTATGCAATATCTGGCATTAACGTAATAAACAATATAAATACAACTAAAGTACACAAAATGTGCTGACATGATCTATTTAACAGTGGAACATGGAGTTAGTCATGGGACAAAATTAGGCAAAAGCACATAGTCAGCACTCGTCATTAAGAATGGCCATATGTGAATATCAGACAAACAGCTGAGCTCGGGGAATACACACTGTCCCTAATCAAACGTATTTATAAAAGCCTACATTGTTGCATGCACGTCATAGGACTGAAAAAATGTCATCAGGCATAATGTTCTGCAACTTCACGACATAAGAGAACTATGAGTCAGCAGGAACGGGGTTAAGTGTACCAGCTTCAGTCACAAAACAGCTCAAACCGCACGCGCTCCCATGGCTCAGAGACCACAGCATGACATCAGTATAGCTCAGGCATAAGAACATCCAAAAGCCAGGGTGAGAATGAGAGCAAAGGTTATTTAGATAACACAAACACACACACACTTACACAAACACACATAGAAAGAGACACATCGTTCTTAATGTTGATTTTATTCACAGTTGAACGGTTACACCACCCATTTAATACACTTTAATGTGTAAGGTAGTTTGTTTGCTCCTTTCAAATGGATATTGTTCGGTAACCAGCTTTAAACTTTAGATAATCACTCGCTCACTTTCTCATTATCCTGGTGAGAGCCGCATTGTCTTGGCATCTTATCCTGGGAAGACAGCGCATGAGGAACACACAGTGGGTGGGACTGCAAGGACAGATTTTTTTTTTTTCTCATTTTATTTACCCACCTGGGATGATATGTTAAACTAGTCACAGCTACAGTTGCAAACTATTTGATTATATATTTTATAATTTCACTGGTGTGTATTATAATGAGTGGTGTACTATGAGTTAAAAAGGTTTGTTACTGGAAGCCCTTGTTTCGTCCACAATCCACTCCGGACTCGCTGCCCCGGCTTTCCTGTAAACAGGTGAACTGAGGTCAGCGTGTGGCAGTGGTCCAGCTGTCGTCCCTCACCACTGTGTGCACACATCTCTGAGCTCCCAAACGAAGCGATTAGAGACTTCAAAGGTACAAGTCAGTAACAGTTCCTGTGTCCTCATTTTCAAAGCCCAGAGCTACACTGCTCTTTAATGGTGCCCTTGGTCTGCTGTGTCTCAGACACAGTACAAGTTACTGACACACAATCTGGGTTACCGCCCTATGGGTCAAAGGTCAGTCGGGTTAAAACTCTCCATGTGGACTGGTTACAATTTGTTTGATTTTGCTAAGTGAGACGTTGTGACTATGACTCATGCAGAAAGCAAATAGTGTGACTGACTGATACTCACACACAGATAGAGAAAAACACACACACAGACACACAATGAAGAATAGGCATAGTCCAACATTACAGACCATCAGAGCAGCATGTGATTGAATGATGTTATTACAATACATCTATTGCAGGAACGTTCTAAATCAACATACACTCTATACATGAAACTTAAATTAAATCCACCAGTAAGTGTTTAAATATACCAGTAGCTGACATTGAACGTATTTATACTAATTACTACAACATTCTGCTGAATGCCACAGCTCTCCGTTTATGAGGTGTAGCTCTGCCATGATTTTTTTTAAACGTGCTTAAAAAATTAATAGTCAATGCCGGCAAGCTACAGATCACATCCGGTCACCCTGACACACCGTGGCAACTGTGAAAAGCTTACTATAACACACAATTGTTTTTCATTTTGTAGTGATTCGTAGCAAAAAATCATGAAGGTAAAGGCAACTGGACGTTACTCATCTAACTGTTTGCTAGAGTTTTAAATGTTATGTTTAACACAGGGAATATTCTAAGCATTTCACACACCGTCTCAATTAGCCTAATCTGCATGTCTTTGGGCTGTAGGAGGAAACCAGAGTACCTGGAGGAAACCCACTAAGCACAGGGAGAACATGCAAACACCATGCACACAGACCCTAAAATTAAACCCGGAACCTGGAGGTGCAAGGTGACAGTGCTAACCACTACTGTACGTGACCGTGCCACCCTGGTTGTGTATGTAACAAATAAAATTTTTATTTAATAGTGAAAGTAAGATCAGTTCTACACTTTGGAAAAGACTCTATGAATTGGTTAGACTGTCTTATTATAGATACAAGATTTTGGACAAAAAACTCTGGATGGAAATAAATGTTGTGTAATCAAATCTAAAAGCAGTCTTAAGAGATATTAGAGGGTACAGGTACTTCTCTCGGCCAGGCAATGTACAATAGTCATACCAATTTCAGTTTATAATGAAGTTCTTCTCAAATTAAATGTTCTAGCCATTGTCATGGGCAATCCCAACAAAGCCCCACAACCATCTGGAGCGCAGTTCAGTCGTCTTGTTTGCCTCTGCTAACTGGTGATTGACGTAAGTCTGGTATGTAATGTAATAAGTGCTAATTAGACTAATGAAATAGCCTTTCCTGGAGTTCCCCTTCGCTTCTTTTCTCCCTTAAGCAAACCTAAGTATGCATGATCTTAGGTGCACCGCCGTGCCAAAGGTCTTATGACTAATTAGAGCTCAGGCAGAATTCAAGCCACAGACAGAGAGAGAGATATGAGTGAGTGCCACGTCATGGATGTGAGCCTAAGTGCATACGAGAAAGTAAGTTGACATAAAATGAGACTAAAGCTGTTCTAACTCAGTTTTTCATTTAGCAACTTTATTTCCATAAGGGGTCGTTTCAAAATAATACAAGGTGGATGGGAATCAAATGCTTGGGCTAGCTTTCCACAAGCTTCTCACAACACTTTGTGTAGTTTTTGCTTATTATGCAATAATGTGATTTTGTTGTTATTCTTAGGATCATTATCTGGCTGGAATACCAAGTTTTTATTTTATTGTTGATATGTTGAAATGTTTCAGCATCTCTAGAGGTTTTTCGTACCTCGTGAGGCCAACTTTTTTATAAAATTCACTAGTCCCTTTTACAGCAAAAAAGCTCCATGACAAGATGCTGCCACCCCCATGCTTCACAGTCAGTGCAGTGTTCTTCAGATTACCTTATTCTTTTTCCTTTATGAATAGCAGTGTTTATTATGGGAAAACTTTTTTTTGGTGCAATTTTTATTTTAAAAGTAGATAGCCTTATTGTCTTGCCGAAAGAAATGTATGGTAACATGGAATATAATGTTGTGTACAAGTCTCAAGCCAAACAACATTCTTCATAATAAATGAATTAGAACAAACATTTTACTGTGACAGGCTGTAAAGTGCCTAAAGATATGATTTAAAAATTGGTTGTTTATGTAACAACTTCAGCAGCAACCTCATTTCTCCTCTCGTCTGTTCCAGTCACTCATTCAGCATCACCAGTATGCTAATCAATATCTGCACCTGTTTCTTACTGGTTCGTGCTTTAAGTTAGGTGTTTTTATACTTGATTGATTCATACACTGTTGTGTGGCTTTAAAAAAATCATCTGAAACTGGTCGGGTACAGGGACTGGACTGAAAATAAAAATGTGGCAAAATTGAGAGCCAAAAAAGTCCTTCAGGAAGCCTGGAGAACTATTCCTGAAAACTACATGAAAAATGTGCCTCTTTGGAAACAAAACTATAAAGAATGGGCAGCTCAAGACTTTTGTACAGTACTGTATGTGGAGTTGTGAAAAAAATAAAATTGATCTTAAGTCTATGTGTATGTCAAGTTTTGCTCTCCAGTTTATACAAAAATTAAATAAGCCACTTCAAATCCGTCATAATTTTATTCTATGAATGTATCTATACGTGTATATATTGGTTGTAAAAATAGAATTGCATAAAATTTTCAGCAATTTGTGAGGGGTTGGATTTTGTATAGTTCACTATACAGTATTGATGTTTTCATAATGACATGTTGTACAGAAGAAGACCACAGGTTCCTCTCGTGTCACACAAGACCAGGAATCAGAGGTTATAATGAGTTTACAGCATTTGTTTAGATTGGAAGAACATCATCTGGTAATTGTCCAATCTTCAACTGTCCATTTTTGTAATGCATTATGAGATGCTGTTGTGCTCACCATGATTGTAACATATACCTGTACTAACTATACCAGTTCTGTAACCAGTCTAAGCCAGTCTAATACCACATTACATTACTGAACAAAGGACTGCCATTAGATGAATATTTCTTTATTAATTTATTTATTTTGGCACCATTGTGTATAAACTCTAGCAACTGCCCAGGACAATCCCAGGAGATCAGCAGTTTCTCAAATGCTCAAACAATTCGGTCTGGAACCAACACCCATGAGCAAGCTGCGTTTTGCTGTTTCATGATTGGCTGAATGCATAATAACATGATTGCGCGGGTATAAGTGTGCATATACTGTGTGTGTGTGTGTGTGTGTGTGTGTGTGTGTGTGTGTGTGTGTGTGTGTGTGTGTGGTTAAAGACTGTTTACTCTGAGACAGATCTCCTGTCCTAATATGCTCCCAAATGTTTGTCCCTGGTTCCTCCACAATGGGGAGCACAGGAGGCAGTGTGTTTATCTCAAAATGTTTTGTGTGTATTGTGAGGTGAGCAAATTGCTGTGTGGCACTGAAATGTTCTTTTGAGTCCTAAAGTAACTGCCCTCCCACACACACACACACACACACACACACACACACACACACACACACACACACACACACACACACACACAGGGATACCTCGCAAACACGGACAAATATACAAAACCGGTGTCAAAACAGGACATGAGAGAAGAGTGAAGCAGGGAGAACTCTGACTTCATGTTTTTATCCTATGCAGTTATTCATGTTGCAGTACAAATGCTATGCAGCTGATTCATGAGTTTGTTACTAATGTGTGTATTTGTGTTCTAAGGCAGTAAAAGGACTAAGGCGGACACTGCAGTCTGTTTCACAACCAGCATCTCATAAAAACGATATGCATAAGTTATAAAAAAATTAAAATAAAAAATAAAAAGCCTGTGGTGATATGCAGGACACAATAACAACGTTATTATCTAACTCTGTTTACATCTAAAGATCCCGTAGTTATAATCATTCTGGTATTAAATGATAGACAAAGTCCTGGAGAAACATTTATTGTTGTAATAAAACATTAAACCCGACTCAATAGCAAATGAAAATACTCTTAAATTGTATATTCTGTCCATCAGGGATTGTGTGTGTATGTTAGATTCAAGACGTAGTTTTAATAAACTGTAATGAGAATTTCCAGAATTTTGAAATAATAACTGAATAAACCTGAATGTCATATTACATATTTTTACGTGCATTAAACAGATCATGTTTTAACCGCATTAACTGAAGTTAATACAGTAATATCTTTATTTCTGTGAAATATTCACTCAATCCAAACGCTTATTCCAACATTACACTACTTGCTTCTCCTAAACTTTTGTTGCTACTGGTCTATCAGAATAATTTGGTGTTTTAGTGCTCTTTACTTCAGAGGTAAAATCTCTGTTTGTTATATCTCTATCTCTCTAAGGCTAATGAGCCACAAGGAATGAAGAAGCAACAACTAAGGAAAGAATCTCTGTGACTTTCAGCAGGCCTGAACCTAAGGGATTGAACTTTATCTAACAGAGGAACACTGGCACATTTCAGTTGATGAATTTCTATTAGAATAAAAGCAATTGCTTCATAAACTGGGTGAATAAATAATTTAGTTATATTGAATAAGTTATGTGGGTAAGTTTAATAGATACCTCTTTCAAGGGCATTTTCAAGGGTAATACCCAGAGAATTGGGGCAATTAGGTCTGTCCTGTGTCCTGAATGAATCACTATTCCCATCAAGCCTTGGACTTTTATGGCTCCAGTGCATTATGATAACAATGAATAGGGGCAATAAAATCAACTCTTCTGATTTAGAGAAGACATGGTTGATTCCCTGAATGTCCATTTCCTGCCAGTTGAATCACTTTCCATAGATGTGTAAATGATGGTCAAAGGATGGAGGTATTCAGCTAAAGCCCAGTTTAGTTTGGAGCAAACAAGGAAACCCACAGAGTAAAAGCAGCCCACAAGCACCTAAACAGAGTAAGCATACAATGAAAATAATTAAGTAAAACCAAACAAGCCTTTCGGACAAGCCGAACGTGCTTGACATCATCACTCAGTAGGAGAAAGAGAGAGTGCAGAGACAGTAGGACAGACTGACCTGAGCAGAGAGGAAGGGGTGAACAGATGAAATAATGTGTGTATGCATGTAGGTCTGCTGAGGGCAATTAGGGCACGGGCATATCACCTTTTGCATAAACAGGATGGGTTGCCACAGGGGCCAGGATGCACTCATGCTCAAACAAAGGCCTCTATCTCTATCTGTGACCCTGTCTCATGCTATCCAGACTGACCACTGCGCACTTCCTTCCTGCAGTGCACGCTGACCAAAATAAAACCTAAGAACAATTGCTCTAGTCAGGACTCCAGGGAAGTGTTTTATTTTTCACATAAACCTACCCTCAGGGCAAGGAATCCATGTTTCACGCAACCGTCCTTCAGCTGTTCTGAGCGTAACTTCAGGCCCAGCTGTTGTTTACATCAGAGGACCATCGGGTGGACATCGAAAAGTCCTGAGGCTGTGGACAAGCAGACAGCCTGAGGATATGAGGCTAATTCTGTACTTTATGTTCAGGTGGCTTATTTGTAATGGTTTTAAATTTATGGTCTGTATATCACAGCTTAACCAACAGCTGTTTGGAGCTGTCGCGGTTAGAGGCAGGACTGAGGAGCGCTGACGCATTAGCAGTGACTGAGATAGTACACAACCCAATAGTGTGATGAGCCTCACCAAGTGTGAGTAAAGCTGTTGCCTGCTGTGGTGAGGTGAACTTCTTAGATAATGTGGAATGAGAGGGAACAGAGATTGTAAAGTAGTGGCGCCTAATAGTCCAGAGTCTGCACCTTCCATTCTTCCAGATGTCTAGGGGTGGTTCCAGATGGTAGACACCTGGCTGTTGTATTGTGTGGCGAGTCTGTATGTGTAGGGATGTGAAGGGGAGTAAATATATTGTATGGAAAACTGTTGTTCAGCAATCAGTCATTTGTCAAGGACTGAGTCATTTATGGGGCGAAGGGAGGGGCGGCGGTACAGTATTCATATCACAGATACTCATATCAAAAGACTGAAGCGCTTCAATAAACAATACAATCAAAAACGATATGTAATCTAGAGTCAACGCTCTGTCACACATGAGTGAATGTTGAAACCATTAGAACACAAGTTAAAGTTTGTGCTTCCCCCAAGACTGTGGTTCACAGAAAAACACACATACATTCCCTCAGACACACAGGCCAGTCATATTTCCCAGAGCTAAAAGCTGGATCGCTAAATCACAAAACCTGGCAGGGTTGCAGGAGCTCACTGAGAGCATGCTGTATTTCCTAGGGCTTCTGTAGCCCAAGGCTCAGTATTGCTACTCCCTTTAGAGTCAGGCCAGAGCCCACCACAGAGCATGTTTACTGGCTGTAGGAATGTGCAATATTTGGTCCTGTCCAAAGCAGGCTCAGTGGTCAGGATGTGTACAAACACAGTGCATAATGGTCTCGCCTGTCGATTCCCCACAGCGTCAGAGCACCGGGAGGGAACTGATAACATGGTGAGTGCTGCTTTTAGCAGATTTAGTGAGAGACGCGAGTTTGATAAACATTTGCCCAACATTTAAGTGATGATGTTTGATGGGTAGATTAGGGTGGATTCACCGGCTACACGTTACAAGCCTTACATCAGGTACGGTTGAGACACACCATGACTCAACAGCAGCCTGGTCAAAACAAGCGCATGAAATACACTGTGTATTATTTCTTGTGTACTTTGAGTTTATCGTTGCTATAAAATCTGGTCGCTCTCCCGGTACAATCCTGACGGCTATTTATTTTAGCTTTTGTGACTGAAACCTATTTGAACACTCACCATCTACCTGAAACAAAGTTTAGAAAAAAACAGAAAGTCTGACCACACAATGCTGCATTGTTCTGAACGTGACAGATGACTGGCCTGTGAATAAGATGCTTATAATGAATGGAAATTTAATACCTGACATGTATGTAATGACTGGCAGTATCTGTGAAACTGCACTGATTCATATCCTGTGTTACCTTCGTGTCTATGGCAAGTCAAAATGAGACTAGACTAAAGCAAACTCTACCTGAACGCCTTTTGTGCAATGTTTGAATGCAGTCTGATTACAAGTACTTATATGGTATACGTCCCAGGCTGATTATAAACAGCCTCACCCTCACATGTCCACTCTCTCTCTCTCTCTCTCTCTCTCTCTCTCTCTCTCTCTCTGTTGATAGGGGAAATGTAGGTCAGTGTTGCAATAAAACAACACTGAGTAGTTTGAGCAAGAGAGACATAGAGCAAGAGAGATAGAAAGATCTTGGCAGGTGACTTGTTTACCAGTTCCATATTCCACATTTTATCAAAATTTAATGCTAGGGAAAAATCCCAAGACCATTAGGAAAGAAAAACAGACAGAATTTTTTTTTTTATGTCCCATCTCTTTCTCTTCTCATCATATAAGTGGTAGCATGTGTATATACAATTTGTGGCCTGGCACCACTCAACACACAGAAACATCAAATGTTCTTCAAAAGTCAATCAAAAGTATGTAAGTATTGAACATCCAAAACCATGGGCATCAACTTTGAGCTGTCCCCCCTTCCATGCTTCCATTCCTCTGAAATGGCTTTCCACTTTGGAGCATAACTGTGAGAAACTGTGAGGATTTGTGTCCATTTAGTCACATGAGCAATAGGTTGGGTCCGGCAAGAAATCCCTGTACAAAGTTGATGCTTCATTGGACCGCAAAGGTGTTAAATGGTGTTCAGGCAAGGCCACTCGAAGGCCACTCTTCCACTTCAAATTTGGCAGACCACATCTTTAGGGCCTAAGTTTGTGCACAGGAGTATTGTCATGCCGAAACAGGGTTGAGCCTCCGATAAAACAAAAACATAAAGCAACAGTATAGAAAACAACTGTTTGTTTTCAGCTCTGTGGCAACAATTTGGGGTGTTTTGTTCAAGTGTCCACATACTTTTGGCCATGTAGTGTATGTTAATCAATTTCATAGTTTGACTAAAACTGTCTTGTGAAAGTTTCAAACTGTCTCTAGACCTTTCATAATTATAAAATATTAATGGTAATTTAATAAAACTTTGATTTGCAACTTTGCCATAAATCATACATGGCTCGTGTATTCATTTCAGGCTTCTGTTTATATTTTTCCTGCCCGGAAATTAGCTTACCCCATCTGGGACTGATTAACTTAGACCTGCAAGTCAAACAGGAACTCACAAGGAATGCATAGTTTAACCAGAGAGCGTGAGGTCGGTTGGGGAAATTGTACAGTAACTGCTGTAAGTTTTTATCATGGGCAGCAGAGGGCTCTAACCTTAACAAATGGCTCCTTTAATAATCAAAGCTTTTGCTGGCAAGAATCAGTTTGACCGCTATGACTATCTGAATGTGAAATTTGATCTAAAAAAAATAAATAAAAAATCTATTATGTATGCTGAAAGACACGCTATCTTGAGTAAAAGTAATGCTACTGTTGCATGGCGAGTTAAATGAGATGAATGCTGTTGATATCTTGCTAGGTTTCTTTGCTAGCTAGCCAGCTCTGGTTGATTTATACACATTTCTAGCTACAATTTTCTAGTTATCCAGCAAACCTTATCTTTAAACATTATACTGAAAGATAAGAGGGATCGTTCAAGTCAAACCGGGACTTGGGACAAAATTTCTCAAGAACATACAGGTAGGCATAAAGCCAGTTTGACATTTAAAGAAGACTACAAGCACAGTACGGTGTTGAGATTCTTACCCGAAGGAACGGTACAAATGTTTCAAAGAAGGTTGTACTTCTTTGAAATGTGATCCTAGCCGAGGTGGACACTGCAGTTGGAACGCCTGACCCTCGAAAATCAACGGATAATTTGTCACCAACTTGTGGAAGAGACGCCTCTGTGTGTGGAAACTGTACACACAATTATACACAAACACCATTTACACCACTAAAATATGCAGTCATTCATTGTCCGAAATTATAAGACAACTGGAAAATAGCTAACACTAAAACTCTTTGAAATTAGTACATTACTGCATTAGAAAATTCATAATACAACACTTACAATTATGCTAACACTAATGAAAAAAAAAAAATAATGAGAAAAAAAAAAAGTCACTTTGATCCATTGATCCATTTATGGTAACTATGGTTATTTCATGCTATATGATTATAATACAGGTAAAATGTACTGTAGCTAGCTAAAACCCTAGCTACGGTAGCGACCCCTAGTAAATATCATATTGGTTCATATCAGTGGTTACTCGCACATTTTACACATTTCTCTCAGCCTATTCAAAGATTAGCTTTAGCTTATAGAAGTTGTATGCAGTAATAAACGTGTCACCTCACATTAAGCTGCTATCTAGCTTGCTCATTCTTCAGCACAAGACGTTGAGTGCATGTTTGCAATAAGCTAGTTTAGACCAACCTAACTTTCTTATTTAACAAGGTACTTTTGAATCTAACTCACAACTGAATTGTGCTTAATTTAACCTTCTAATGTTGTATGTCTTGTCATTTCATTATAATTTTTCTCTATATCAGAACCTGATAACTGTGAAGGAAACAGGAAGAGGTTTGGGAAAAGAAGTATACCTAATGATCATCATAGGTAGATCTTGCAAGGACATACTGTATATACTGTACAATATATAGAAATTGGGGATTTAGAGTTTAACACTCCATGAACATTAATCAGATTTCACATCATGTTACTTGTCCAACATCTGGGAAACACCTACATGATTAGGAAATGTCTACTTTATGAGAAACGCCTACTGTTTCTCTGCAAAGAGTCTTTATAACTGTAGTGTTTACAGTTGAAAGAGTAGGCCGTATCAAATCTACAGAAAGTTGGGTTGCGTTGTCTAAAGTCAATAGCCATGACGCTTTTACAAATACACACACTCTCTCTCTCACATGATCCTCGTCTGATTAGGTAGCCACCTAAAAACACAGTGTTTTTCATTTTTCTTTAAAAAAAAAAATAATTAAAAAAACAATGTAATGCAGTGAAATGTGAAATGAAATTCTGCAAACTGTCTGCACTGGGAATCACCTTGATGAATATAACATGCTCTTATACATGAGGAACTTAGTCCAACCAACAAGTGCCAAGATCCTTGACCAGTCACAAAATACTTCATAATATTTTTCCAAAAATGAAACCAAGGTCATTTTCATAAATAATTTATCCAACACCTAGCTCATATATACGCCTGGCAAGCAAGGAAAGGAAAAGGCCAGGAATGAGGGAGGAACACTAAAACATGGCAGTCAAGCAAAAGCGGTTGTGGTATGCGGCTTTAAAAACATTCACAGGCCAACCAAATCAGAGTATTATTTGGGGGGAAATCTCCACCTTTCATTTAAACCCTGCATGGGTCAGGTGTATGGTCATGTCTGCTCCTTAAACACACTAAACTCATGTGATGATAAGAGGGGATGAGTCTTGAGCCCTCGAGGGTATTGTCACATGACTTACTTGTTAACGTCACAAAAAGATGGGGCTTGGATCTCGAACAAGATGCTTGCTAATTCATTATGACTGATATTGATTTCTCTCAATTTTAAACAGCTGACCCCAGGATTTAAACCAGCCTCGACCATTTGTGATGTTTCATACGAGTCAGCATGCGATCAGCCGGCCATGAATGATTATAGTGTTGTTCTTTTTCTCATTCGAGCCTAAACACAAACAACACTTTAACATAATGTTTGTCTGTTTACATTCTTAAATGAGTTAAATATTTGAGCAAGTTAAAGAGGCTTATGTAAGTTCCCCTGTTGGAAGACATACACTGCAAGAGCTCAAGTCTTGCAGATCTAGATCACTGTGCTATCCTTTTTAGAGGTACGACCAGAACTGGGAATTCGAAGCATGTTGAGAACCTGTTCTCTAGTTGTTTGTGGTGAGTTTTTTGAACTTTGAGTTTTTAATTATGTACTGTTCCATTAAATAGAGGGAATGTATTTCACATCAACAAATAAGATGTAATCTGAAACAAGCATGGTCAAGGTCAGGTGAACGTGTAATAGACTGTTGTGTTTGTAGGTGACTGACTTCCCCAGCAGGAATGGCTGTATTGGCAATAGAAAATATGAACGACGGACAAGCAAAGATATGCATAGATTTTTAAAAAAAAATTTTAATAGGCATAAACAAGGCATATTGACTGTCTGTTCTGAGACTCCTTTTGGCATTGTAGCATGGCAATTAATATTCAGTGAAATTAAGAAAATATGTGTGGGCTTGCATTGTGTGTTTGTGTGTACATTAAGAGTGTGAGTTGGCTAAGTGTACAGTAGTCCGACAGAGAGGGGACTGTTTACTCAGGAAGAGGTAGTGTACAGTCACTGTACACACACACACACACACACACACACTCTCTCTCTCTCTCTCTCTCTCTCTCTCTCACTCACACACACACACACACACACACACACACAAATAGCCAGTAAGTTTTGCTTCATGAATGACCTGCCTTAGATTCAGCATAAAGGCTATCTATGTGGCAGCTTGTGCCCTGAGTGGTCATGTAATCTGTGAAGGACTCATTGATGACTCTAAATGCATTGCACAAACTCGAGAGCACACTGAACAAAAGTCACAGTAAACTATACGGCCTAGTTGTATCAGTCATAAATCAGCCATGAGCAAGGATGATTTAACACTATGACTAGCCGCTAGCACCCCACTACATTCCTAACCTAGCATGGCACAGGCAACAAACTCAAAGGTTACAACTCTGAAACCTGAACATGCTAAACTACACCTCGAAGAAATACCTTTTGTATGCGTGCACATGATCTAGACTAATGAGGCATGCTGTGTTTGTACTCAAAATATAAATAGTAGGTGCACAAGTCAGAGCATGAAGTCTGCTTGCTTGCATGAGCTGCTTTAATAACCTGTTACAAATGCACTTAAAGACAGACGTATGTGCACTTCCATACTATGCTGCTCTGTTAACCTACTGTTTGAATGTGGGTGTACTAGCATGGTGCATGTCTGTGTTTTGATTAGAACCAAACAGAACCGATATAGCTTTGCGAAAATACGGGTAGCAGTTCCTTTTTATATGCATCTGTGTACATTACTGTGTGTCGGAAAGTTATGGTGTCAGAGCTTGAGGAGTGTGTCGACAAGGAGATAGGAGTCTATTTGAGGTGTGTGTGTGTGTGTGTCAGGGTCAGGGTTTATTTAAAGACACCTCTTTTATTGGATCTCTCACAAGGTGTGACCTAGTTTAGCCAGCTGGTCTTTAAAGGGTGCAAGCTTTGCATTCGAGGGTCGGTAAGAGTTTCTGACTTTCACTCTTTCCCTACTACCAACGATACACTTTGTTCCAATGATTAATGGGAGCAATAATAAATTTGACAAACTTTTCACATCCTTAGCCATATCGTAATTGATCAACCAAGACTTACTTGATGTATGAATCTGGCTTCCGTAGTTTTGCAAGAACATTTTAAATATTAATAAAATACTACTAGTGCTTGTAAAAAAAAAAAATCAAAATCTTCAAATTTTAAATCTGGCTGTTGGTGCAACTGGTAGCCTTGCAACCTCACAGCTGCACTCTGCCACATGAAAGAGTTTCATGTGTACTTTCAAGGGTTTCTTCCAGGTTCTCTGGATTTCACAAGCATGCTAGTAGATGGACTGGTCTATGCTCTATGTGTAAATGGGGTGTGAATGGTGCTCTGAAGTGGACTGGTACCCCTTTCCCAGATGGTATCCATGACACTGGACAGAATAGAGAATGCTTATCCTTTAAAAACCTCACCTTTAATGCCAAGGAAACCTCAAGGAAAGCTCAAGGAAAGAGCTCAATGTGGATTTCTGGAAATCAAAATCCGCAGACACATCTACATCAATGGGACTGAACTGCAACGTGTCCCTGGCTTCAAGTTCTTGGGGGTTCATATCTCCAAGAATATGTTTTGGCTCCATAACACTTTTTTCTAGTTAGAAAAGTGCAACATCATCTTTACTTTCTGAGGAGACTAAAAAAAAAACATGTCTCCTGAGTTACTATAAAGCTTTTATGTTTTATCACTGAGAGCATCCTGGCCAACCCTTAAACAGTCTGGTATAGCAGATCCATGGTGTCTGAAAGGAAATCTTTGCAAAGGGTGGTGAAAACATCATTGGAACCCAATTACCAGCCATTGAACACCTTAACCACTGTAAATATCTTCAGTATCAGAGCGTTCCCGCACCCTTGTCACAAACCTTTTGACCTCCTTGAAAGTAGAGGGAAAGTTGTACCATCCAGAGGGTTCAGGTCCAGTTTCTTTTTCACAACCATCACCTGGCTGAACTCTACTTTAACCGTTAAACTACTTAAACCACTACGTTTTTAGGCTGGTAACTCTAAATGAGGTAAGTTTTGGTCTTGCCTCCAGTTTCATCACGGTGCTTGATGGTTTTTGCAAATGCATGTGACAATACTGTTCTTGCAAGAACTATTCCAGAACAGATGACCTTTGTTTCTTAAAATAACAACTGACTGCTGTTGCATGATTATCTTGTTCCATATGTGTAATTTTATAGTTATGAAATATCCAATATTGTTCTATAAAGTAGAAAAATACATCCAAATGTTTGTCCAAACTATCTATCTATCCATCCATCCATCCATCCATCCATCCAACTATCTATCTATCGAATAGAGCAGTTAATGAAGAAACATTGTGAATGTTCTGCCTCCTACATAAAGTGTTTTTTTTTTTTTTGGCATAAGCAGTCTTTAAAATACAAAATGAATTCATGGGCTACATTCCCTTGATAGATAAATAACCCTCATACTTCCAGCACAGAGGTAAAACGTACCATCTAAAATATAAGTTAGATAACAAAGAAAATAAAAGACAAGGAGTATGTTGGGGCATAAATATACACTCCCTCACATATTGTCAATCACTCAATGTTTTTTGTTTGTTTTTCATACCATTATGTGTAAACTCTGTAAAAACTGTTGATTGTGAAATATTCAAAGCAGCCCAAACCATCTGGTTCCAACAGCCATGCCACGATCAACATCACAAAGATCTTACATTTTTCCCATTATGTTTGATGTAAAAATGAACCGGAGCTCTTCACCTGTATCTGCATACTTTAACTGTTGTGCTGCTTGGCTGATTAGAGAATTCCGTGAGCTTGCAAATATACAGGTGGTCTTAATAAAGTAGACACTGAGTGTATGTAATTAGTTTGTGATACATAACATGCACACTGTCAGTGATAAAGTAGCCTAGCTGAAGGATTTTGCCTGGAAGCAAAAAAAGTATTTACAGAGCAATTAACGCAAATGACACCAATCATCAACCTGACCGCTGCGGAGGAATTGGCAAAGCAAACAAGGCCGTTGATTTTTCACATTAAGCCGACACTTATGGTCCCAACTTCTGAATCTCCTCAATATGTTGATGCACTGTGTACGTCTGAGAGAGAGAGAGAGAGAGAGAGAGACACTGTGTGTGATTGTGTCTTAGTGATGTGAAACTCTGACCTTGAGTGGTAAGGATTTTCTGCCTTATATGCACCCTGCTTTGGCACACTGTGATGTGAATCAAATGTGTCATTGTACTAATACTCATAAGGCTGTCCTACAATACTTGCGTGTGGAAAGTTTCACCCAGCACCTCAGTATCAACGTATTCTCCTCTGATAATTACACACGTGTAACCCTCAAACACTTTCCTTCCACTGTTTAACTGTGTGCTGAGTCACGCCTATCCAACAAGACTCTACTGTGACAATATACAACACACATAATGGTACATGCAAAATACTAATTTACATTCATAGAGCAGTTACAAGCCTTAAAGGCCTGTCTTACTCTCTAATGTGTGGAAAAGACAAGTACAATAAATGTATATTCCACAGCTGTATATAGTGTTTTTGAAATGCTGTGCTCAATAAAGCATAATATTAGATTTTTCAGTGTCGACACCAGCAGTGTTGGCTTTCACATACTTTACTGGATCTTTCGCGTGAGTCATGCTGTAGTTCCCTTCGCTGTGTCCCCCTGAACTCTAAACCTGTCCATCACCACAAATACCTTAACTGTTACTAAGTGTTATGGTCAAGTACAAGGAAAGAGAGGTGACTCATGAAACCGAGGACTTGCATGTGGGGAAAAGGAAATCCTGGATTTGAGAGAACAGTTTCAGATATAATCCGGCTATTTTATAAGGGTCTAAAATGAAACTATGATATAAACTATGATAGTTTATAGCTGCTATCATGTTGTTGTGAAAATTGAAGATGTATGTGTGTGTGTGTGTGTGTGTGTGTGTGTTTTAAAAAAGATCCATTTATATATGTGTAATTTTGAGTATTAATGATAATAGAAATTCATTCACACACACACAAGGATCTAGGAACAAAATTTGTGGGGTGGGAGGGTGGGGGGGTGTTGTCAAGTTAGGAAATTGGAGTAACTGAAGGAAACTCATAAAACAAAGGAATAATATCCAAACTATGCAACAAGATGACAGAATAAAGAAAAAAAAAACAAGACCATAGGAAGGAAGTGAGGAAGGAAGGAAGGAAGGAAGAAAGGAAGGAAGGTCCAACTTTTGAAAGGTATGCACTACATTTGGCCAAGGCTCCTTTGCCATTAATTATCAATGTAACATAGCACAGAGGCAATCATCTTGTAGCACTGCTGAGGCGTTATTGAAAACCAGGTAGCTTTGATAGTAGCCTTCTACTTGTCTGTATTGTTGGGTCGGGTGATTTTCATCTTCCTTTGGACAATAATCCCATAGATATTCTCAGGTCAAATGAGTGGGCTGGCCAGCCAAGCACAGTAATATCATGGTTAGCAAACCAGTTATTGGTAGTTTTGGCACTGTGGGCAGGTGGTAAATCCTGCTGGAAAAGGAAATAATCATAAAGCTTGTCAGCAGACAGAAGTGCTCTAAATTCTCCTGGTATATCGCTGCATTGACTTTGCACTTGATAAAACACAATGTCCCAACACCAGCAGATGACATGGCACTCCAAATCATCACTGATCGTGGAAACTTCACACTGGACTTCAAGGAACTTGGATTCTGTGCCTGTCAATTTTTTATTTGATTTTTTTGTATAGAGCTTTTAACAACGGTCAAAGCAGCTTCACAGAATCAAAAGTGCCTCTGCACTCTTCCTCCAGATTCTGGGACCTGAATTTCCAAATGAAATGCAAAATATATGTTTACCTGTAAAGAGGACCATGAGCAAGTCCAGTTCTTTTTCTCCGGTGGTGTGAGTATTGTAGCTGATCAGTGTATACGTTCATTATATTCACAAGCTACTGCTCATGGACCATGTCTGCACTGTGTGACCGCATAACATGATTCATAGGTCTGTACAATCCATGTGTGCCACCAGTGTTAGTAAATTGAAGGATGAGAGAGGAAGTGGCTTATGAGACACATACACATTCTGCCTCCTTTATGGATGTCGTCAAGGTTCAGACCTAGTGGCCATCCGAATATAAACACTGATCTCACGCACATAATGCGTAAATATTTGTGGATTGTAGAGCGACTGGAGCTTATAGGAAGAAGCAGCACTTTGGGAGTACGAAATATGGGACTGTCACTTTTTAGTCATTTAGCCATTGCTCAATGAGAAAGCATTGATCTGGAGAAGGAATGTCTGATCTTATAGACAGGGAACTTTTGACAGCATATAACAAATGTGTTTCTACGTCAGACTGGCTGCTTCACTACATTCATATCTTTAAGCTTCATACTTTGCTTCCTGGGTTTCAATCAGCAGTCTAGGTTGTAAAAGTTCCACACACACAGACATAACAGCAGGCCGTTTTCTTACTGACCAGTATTTCAGGACGCCCCGCCACTACTCAGGAAAACACTATGGCACAAATAGAAAAGACTTCCAGGAGCTGAATGGACCAACAGAAAGCTCTCATAAAAAAAAGACAAAAACAGCAGAGGAGAGAAGGGATGTAAATGGGCGTGGGTGAGGGACCGGGCTCTTCCTGCCATAATCAGAAGTCCAGTATTTCCTGTCATTGTAGGAGCTTTTTAACCATGTTTAAAAGGTCCAAACTCTCAAACTGTAATTCCAAACACTAACAAGAACTATTTAAATAATGCCAATAAAAAGTACACCATATCATCAATAAAGATTTGTAATAAAGTACTCACACACACGGGTAAAGCCTACTTGGCTTGGAGCAGTTCATTTGGGTCCTGTTATAAACACTTCATTATGAAATGCAGCAGGACTCTGTAAATATTTGCTCCAAGATGTTATCACTCCTCCTTATCATGCCCTGAGCTCTTGGCACTAGATTGATTCCGGCCCCTTTATTTTCTTAATGACTTGCCGGCGCTGATAACTAATCAAAAGTACTATACTACTCAATTTTTAAGGCTTCTAAATGAGGGCAAAAGACAAATAAGACTGAACGTGTCAGCCAGCTTACCCTGACCTGAGAGCCGCTATCTGCTGGTGTGTGCTTACAGAACCACACCTTTTTTTTTTTTTTAAGGAAATATTTGGGTCCTTACAGCATCATTAAACAGGAAATTGCTGTCACGTATAACAAATCAGTGTTTAGGTCAGTTTACGTGAGCCAAAATTTGCTTTGAGCTAACCAAACTCCAGTTTACTTTTAAAAGACAGGAATGAGGGAAGAGGATATAGTAAGAACTATGGTCTAAAACTAGCAGAACTTGTAGTTAGATGTGCTTTAACAGCTTAAAACCTTTTGCTATTTGATGAACTCCGAATTTAGTAACTAAATGTTTCTGTTTAAATCCGTCTGCAATCAAAGGCTAAACCTAACAGACTATTAGAGAAATATGCTTTATTTTGTTTCTTTTCAGATGGAATGGAAGCATGTATCTGCATTTTGTGAGCACAAATGTTTTAAAGAAGCAGGACTTACAAGAGAGTGCAATGACAATCACATGGGGCACATTCTATCACTTTTTTCCAAATTTTATTGGGAGAACTACAAAAAGAAAAAATGTACAGTACAAAAGTTAACAGTCTCACACCCAACTTGTAGTGAACTGATTCCCCCTCAAAAAAAAAAGAAAAAAGTATGTCTCATATTTTTTGTCCATTTGAAGTTACATTCAAAAAGCTTTACTTCTGATAAAGTAGTCAAGAAAAAGTACATAGTGCCCAGCCCCTGTACCTACTATGTACATGCAAAATGTGTACAACCTCTTTTCCATCCAGCAAGTTCAGAACCCTTAGACCAATACCATATCAAAAGGCAATCAAGAAAACAAAGAGTCCAACTAAAGTCTACAGGAATGGGGAGTTTTAAAGAAACAAAAAGGGGGGGGGGGGGGGGGGCAC
>JAQMYG010000038.1:23055174-23069816 GCA_030014215.1 Clariallabes teugelsi | reverse complement strand
CCCCCCCCCCCCCCCCCCCCATTACACATCCCTCCTCACCCGTGTGGATGTAAAGAGGTCAGTTATTTTGGACTATTCCCAAGCATTACATCACTGTACAGTAAGGGAACATTTACTAATGTAGCCGTGAAGGCAATCCAGCTGTCTACACACATGCCAGCCACCAGTCTGCTGTTTAGTGCCAATTGCATAACATCCTACACAGGAGGGGCTGGCTGAACTATTTCTTTTTCTGGGAACTGTGTTAAAAGGTTCATCATATTTTTTGGGGGGGAAAAAATAATTACAGCATTGACTGTCCAAACAACACAGATCTGTAAAAGTGCATAAAATAAATAAATAAATAAAATAAAATAAAAAACGTCAAATGTTTGGAGTTCTGTGTTATGGCCTCTGTGTGTGTTCTCACTTTTTATATGTTACAGAAAAAACAAATGCATGCTCATCTTTGTAAAACTAGTAGACCCCCCAGCCCACACATGCATACAAATGTGCACAAGTCATAGTAAAACTCTTCTCTTTTATTTTGATAAAAAAAAAAAAATTAAAACAAAACTTCCAAAAGGGCCATTCTTGCACATTATTCACTTAACATGCAAAACTGAGCAACATTGTGACCTGTGTATACATATCAGGAATATTTCATAATTTCCTCTTTGATGCTATAGTAGTTTTACTTCTGCAAGACCAACCCAGCTCGATTGTAAACAGTCTCAACGCATTTCTATGACATGACTTGGCTTCTGGGGACCCAAACAATAACTCAGACAGTGTGAGCAGTCTAAAGTAATTTAAAATTCCCTAATTTTTATTTTCATTCCCATTTACTAGAAGAGGGATCTGAAACACTTCTGCTTCTCAGCCAGAGTCTGTTTTTCCCCTTATTGTTGCCAGTACATTTTGAGCGAGTGTTGCCCGCTCGTTCAGCAGAGTTAACTTCGCATGTTCTACGGTGGCAGAAAACTGAGGCAGCACAGGGAGGGAGCTCATTGCCCGTTGGGCTGAGTCAGCATTAGCACAAGCTAGGGCGGACAAACGGTCAAGCTCTGCTGGGCACAAAGTGGGTGAGCCTGGTGCTGCAAAGAGAGCGCATAGGTGTCTGTGTAGCAACCGTGCCCACTGCAAAGGCTCCGCCCACAAGTTCAGATCTCCCTTCTCGAAAAGGAACTCCTCATCCTGTTTGAGATTGAGCAAAGAAAAGGATCTCCGTGTTGGCATGATGCAGAAAAATATTCTATTGTCAAAATTCCATAATATTCTCCTGAACAAAAGTTTTTGAATTAAAATTCATGATTTGACTATCTGTGTCCTTACCAAGTCAAGTGTTTTCTCAATGCTCAGCTCTTCCTGGTTATCTCCCAGCATCCACTCTATCAAGGTTATCATGCCAATTGCCACCTGGTCCCACACCTGGAACAGCTGGCACAGAATTCCCACTCCCATCTGCAACGCAACAGGGGGAGAGATGGCTCCTTGGGCAACACCTGGAAGAAGAGGTATGAAAAGAAAGGGATCAGAGAATGGAGGTCAAGTGCTGAATCCTGATTCTCTCTGATTTTCTCCAAGATATAATAGTTTACACTAAGCCAGTAGGCCCTTGATGACTCTGGTGTATAGCTGAAGTTCAGGAGGGAAAAAGCGTCACATGGGAAATAAATATGGTGATCTTTATTTGTGAGAACGAAACTGATGCGTTATAGCAGAAATTTTGGTTGAAGACTTTGAAGACACAAATGGCTCATCACCAGAGACATTAATAGCTAGGCGTCTGGACAAGCATAAGATGGGACAGGGCATCACACTGGACATTTGTCTTGTCCTAGCTTGCTAATGAACTTGTGATTTATCTATTTTTATTATTCATTTGTTGAAGTGGAAGCATAGTTTCTTAATGAAAATAGCTCTCAGTCTTTCACTTGCCAGGTCTAAGGAGAACTACGGGAAACTAGATGTTGGTTGCTGAGTTACTTACTCATCTTCAGACTGTGGGATCCTGTCTCAGTTGGCAATGTAACTATTCAGAGAACCGAATGATTATCATACACACTTGTGGGAAAAACAGTACTTTGTGGTTAGCCATAGGCAGACCTGTTAAAACCGTGTCTGCAGAAAACGAAAGAACAGAATGAAAAAGGACACATGATAGGGGAAGTGAGAGAAGAGATTCAAAGGGTGTGTGCCTTATCTAAAGCAATAGACAAACTCCTGTCACGTCTTGACTTTTAATGACCCCAGTTGTCCATGCTTCAAAGGGCTCTCTGTGGCTACGTGAGAGTGAGTCACAGTGAGTTTGTTTTGCTTTTCTGGCTTCTCTTTACGCTCCTTCCCCTGCAGACAGTCACAGAGACCTGCCAGTCAAAAACCGCTCTCGCTAGAGGAGAGCATAACGACATCCTAACGACCGTGACGCCCTCCCCCACAAGCATGCTGGGAAAGTACTGCTGGGCAGAGTGCATATCTCCTTTCCTTCCAGAAAGTGAGCAGCTGTGTAAAAAAAAAAAAAGGGGGGGGGGGAGGGGGGGATTGTAGACATGTAAAAAGCTTTTGATTGTACACTACTAGCGCCGATGTAAAGAGCCAAGCAAGAATGAGACAGGTTTTTCTCTCAGCAACATGATGGGACGGCCCATCTCTGGCCAGGCCAGCCTCTGATGCTATTCATCCCTAGGGATTTGTGATGGGAAGTGTCGGCCTATAGAGCTGGAAACGTGCCAGGCCTGAACACGCCATCATCCAGGCATTAAGGGCATAATAGGAAACTCAAGCTGCTTTCCATTTCGGCCCTTTTCTGTGGTTTCACACTTCAGTAACGTGATTTCCCAACCTCTCCTCGGCTTACAAAACACCCCCGCTCTCATGGTTCTGCATTTCTGTTTTTATATCTTTTGTTTACGTGGGCCTTAGTAGTCTCTTCTGTAGATAGGCATGAATATTTGGGAACCTTATGGTTAGGTGTAATCCACAGGTGACGGTTTCTCTATTCCAGGAACGAGATGACACAACTTGATCAAAAGCTGAACTCGATTTGTAATGAGGTGGTCAAACAGAACAATGAGAAATGCAAAAATAAAAGAGTGACTCAAACAGGGTTTTCTGATTACATTCAATACGTCAATAAACAACAGCTCATATTCCTAGAAATGTGCACCTCATTTCTGGCTTTTATTGCACATCACTTGCTTCCCTAAGCATAAAACAACATGTAATAATTAATAAGTCACTCAGTTAGACTGAATGATGCTATATGATTAGGTAATGGTTTATTTGAAAGCGAGACTGGATGGAATCAGGTTTAATCCTGAACACAGTGAAACAGGTTCTAGCGTCCTTGAGTTTAAAAAAAGGAAGAAAAAAAAAAAAAAGTTGTTTTGGAGGAACTTTGTGCGGCCGCTTGAACTTACAGCCGAGCTGAGATTCCAGCAGAAAGCTTAATTCCCGTAATCGCAAGGAGGCAGAGGACTGGAACTAATTAAAAAAAAAAACCTTTTTGAGTAACGAGAGAGGGGCTTTGGTGTGCAGCGAATTCAGGATGTGAGGCACTGCAGCTGGCCAAGTGTCGGGTGTCTGTCCATGGAAAGGAGGGGTAAGAAAGGAGGGAGTGTTTGTCTGGAATGGCATTGAAATCAGAGACATCCACAGCACAGAATGTGTCAGCGTGTTCTGTGGTGGCTTGTGTATGTTTTTGTGTGGACAGGAGAACGTGAGCTCACACACATACACAAACATGTACAACCAACATCAATTAAGCATGCACAGAAAGAACTCTCTTTTTCCTCTTTTCTCTTCGATCAGACATTAAAAGGTGGAATCCCAGAGCATGTTATTTGTACATTTCGCACAATACAGGCATGATGACATTACCAGACTTACACTACAAGTACAGCTTCAAACAAGGAAGTGTAATATAACTGCTGTAACTTTGTGCTCACTTCTTCCAAAACACTTTAGTCAACAGTGTGGCATTCTTTTTCTCATGTCTAGTGTGCGCACACTCTCACTGAGTTTCAAACAGCATGGAAATGTAGGTGTGCAAGCTTGAGGAAAGGAAGTGTGGGTGTGAAACAGAGCGGTATCAAGGTGAGAAAAATAACACAAATTTTACAGCTTTGACTTCCTCCAGAGACCTATGGGAACAGAAACCTGGGTAGTGCGCAAACACAAACTTGCGCGCACACAAAAAACATCTTTGCTAAAGACAACTGCTAATATTAGAAGATTGTGAATGGCATGAATTAGGAGTGTATTTGGTATTATGTCAATCAAAACACTTATGTTATATATTCTTACTATCAAACAAGTGGGGTTGGCAAATACCCAGCCATTCTTTTGTTTTGATCAAGTAAATTTTTTGACTACAGTTTCATTTATTCTTATGATAAACCACCTAACTAGAATATATCTAAAATGTAACTGTTGGAACGGTAGAAGATCCTCCAATCGGGACATCTGCATCAGAAGGTATCGTCTCGCATCTGACACTTCAATGCAAAATCTAAACTCACTGTTAGACAGTTTACACCTTCACCTGTCTAAAAAGAGTGCCACCCATGTGTGCTCAAGTTAAAAGGCCTTCTTCATGAGTACATGACTGCAACACTTGAAGTGCAAGGAAACTACAAAGACCAATTTTCGCTTGGCCATTTCCTGAACGTATGAGAGCAGAGAAATCACATCTACAGTAAAATGACTGCCAAATAGATCCACATGTCCTGTTCAGCCTTTAGCCAGACAAGGCAGCTGTTGTTTTACTAGACAGATAATCCAATGATAAGTTCAGATGTGTTTTTTGGGGGCATTTATGACTATAATAAAAGCTAGAACAGACAGACAGTGTTGTTAGGATTATGTTATTAGCAGCTCGAAAGTTTCTTTAACCTTTAATGCATTCTCAATATTTATCGGGGAGCCAAGAACAACATAGACAACTTGGGTAACACTGGCTAAAGAGGCTGAAGCTTTTTAAAATCCATTTCGAAATACTGGACTGGAATGTTGAACTTGGACATGCTGATGGGAAAAACAACTTTCCCATTCAGTCAGTCATTACTGAAGCAATAACCTTGTATTCAAATAGTTTGAATAGAATTAAGAATTATTCCTGCTTATGACTAGAAATGGCTAATGCAGCGGAACGAGGGAAGATCAGGGGTTATAATAAGCTCATGAGTTTAGAAGTTCAAACTTATCTTTGAATTTACTGATGCGTGTTGCACCCACAACACAAATTAATTATTAGCGCACCATCATGTCTATTATTATCAGACGTGCTTTATTAAAGAAAATTCAAAACAAGAGAATGGCCCTGGACACTTCCAAATGGTTAAACATGTTCATCTTTCCTATGCAACAATCTGATCTCTTTAATTTTGATGTTCCCAGACATATCTCACGAAAAGCTGAAAATCATTTGGCAGTACTTTAAACAAGTAACAGAACAGCAAGTGGCAGTAACTTGTTTAATCTGATAAACTGAATGTGAAGAATACAAAGCGCAGGATAGCAGTTAAGCTTGGTCTGTCTATCACAACTAGTTCAAGGTTATTACACCTCGTTCAGCTCTGGCTCTCTGGCTAACACCAACTGACCTCCCCCGTTTATTTAAAAAAAAAAAAAAAAAAAAACAGGTGTTTGTAAAAGGTGTGTGAAATTGCTCATCATGCTGCAGATAGACATCCTGGCACTGACAGGGTTTTTGATGTGACTGATCTGTGAAGCCGGGTCGTTCCTGTTCTCTGCATCTCTAAGTCTGACACCTCTATTTCAAAGACCTGAGCCTGCTGGACCTCCTCCTTTCTTCCACACCTCTGTTCTTTTGCTGTCAAGGGAGGCTGTAAAAAGAAACTGGCACCTCCCCACCCCCTGCTAAAAAAACATCAACCCCCATCCGAGTTCTGTGCTATTAATACTATCTACAGAAACTGGACCCTCCTACCTACTTTCAAGACTTTTGAGTATAGGATCACGTCAATATTGTGTGTGTGTGTGTGTGTGTGTGTGTGTGTGTTTACATATACTTTTTCGTGTGTACCTGTGGTGATAAGATGTGCTGGCAAGTAACAGATGAAGTTAGCAGCTTTGTCTCTCACATCCTGGTCCTCGTCCTGCAGTAAGGTGAAGAGACTACGCCATAGTGCCAGGGTGTGGGTGATACCTGCCACACACACACATACTCAGAGCACTTTTCATATCCATTGGCACATAGATATCCAAGAATGGAGAGGCACGTACCCATATGCAGTACGGCAGAGGTCAAGAGGGTGGGTGTGACCTTCACCAGCACCTCTGCCGCAGTCTGTTTGACCTCAACTGGCTGCTCCTCACTACAGTCCTGAGTCACCAGCGCCACCCAGCGGGTGACGTGAGCCTCTACAACCTTAACAGGGTCACCCTGTACACAGAACATGCAGGGTTTATCTTGAACATATTTAGAATGCAATTTTTAATCATTATTCCTATTATACTATTATGCGTTTGAGTTATGGAGGCGTTTCATTGGAAATGCGCAGACAGATGACAAAAATAACCCTATTTGATAAATCCACCCAATATGATGTATTCAGTGCACTAAGAAAGGATGGTATTGTGAGTTGCAGTGATACTTAACAGCCCAAGTAAATGAGGTTTATTCACAGCTGCACGTTCCATGTCACCTAACACCTAGCAGCTAATCGCCTAATGACTGTTCACAAACATCTCAATGATTTGCATCAACACAAACAGCTTCCAACAAAACTCTGAGGAAATCCAATGGTCCAATCTGTCCAAAGACAGCTCACAAAACCTTCTGTTCATATATTGTGTACGGATAAACAAAGCACATATAAAAAATTAGAAAGGTCATGATAAAAGGTACATTTAATTTAAAAAGTGAAACTCTAATATATTCTAGAGTTGTTGCACATAAAGTGAAATATTTGAAACCTTTGTTTTAATTTTCATGATTACAGCTTACAGTTGATTAAAATCAAAAATCTATTGCCTCATAATAAGAAGATGTTCAAGACTGATTCATTTAAAAGAATGAACATCATGTTCATTTACGCTCTCAATACTTCAGTGCTTCCTTTTATTAGTGCATTAGTGTAGGATGGCATGGAGGTGCTAAGCCTGTGGCACTGCTGATTAAATGCAAAGGTTGCTTTAATGGCAGACTTCGGCTCATCTGTATTATTGATTCAGGTGTTTTTCACCTCCTTCGTGACAATACCTCACAGATACTTTACAAGTTTAGGTTAGGTGAGCATGGCTTTCCAATGTGCAGTAATATCATGGTCAGCAAACCATTTATTAGTAGTTTTGGAACTATGGGAAGGTGGTAAGTGGTGCTGGAAAAAGAAATCTCTATAAAGCTCGTCAGCAGACGTAAGTTTTAAGCACTCTAAAATCTCCTGGTAAATCGCTGTATTAACTTTGGACTCAGCAGCAGGTGACATGGCACCCCAAAGTATCATTAACTGTGGAAACTACACACTGGACTTCAAGCAACTTGCATCCTGTACCTCTACTCTCTTTCTCCAGACTCTAAAACCCTAATTTCCAAATTGAATGCAAAATTGTCTTTCAAGTGTAAACAAGACTTTGGACCTCTGAGCAGCGGTCCAGTTCTTTTTCTCCTCAACCCAGGCAAGACGTTTCAAACATTGCCTCTGATTCATGAGTGGCTTGATACTACGTACAGTATGCAACAACATCTTCTTAAGACTGCAGTCATCCCTGCTGATTGTGCACCTTTCCCCACCACACTTTTCCCTTCTAGTCATCTTTCCACTAATAGGCTTCGATACAGCAGTCTGTGAAAAGCCAGTTCTTTCAGTGATGACCTGCTGTGGCTTATCCTCCTAGTGGTAAATGATTCACCATGGTGTTTATACTGTATGAATAGTAATTAACTCAAACTCGAAATAGAGATAACTAGATTTTGTGTTTTCATGAGCTGTAAACCATTATAATCAAAATTTAAAAAAAGGCTTAAAATATTTCACTTTATGTGTAATGAATCTGGACTGTAAAAGTTTTACTTAATGAATTGAATTAATTAAAATAATAAAGATGATGTACATAAAATCCTTTTGTTTATGAGCCGTATTTTGCATTTTGCCTATTTTTTATTTGTGCCTATGAGTCTAAATATGATGTACCAAAATAAATTCTGCCTTAAAGCAACTCATACATTTCCTCACTATACTTTAGTAGAACTATACTGTAACGGAGTTAAAAACGTCTTGGAAATGCATTTGACCCAAGAAGGTTGCTGGCATTGTGGATGTGACTAAACAACACAATATTTTAGTCGCATAAACCAGTTTACTTCATGACTCTAACAATATAAAGGTTATTGGAATATTCTGTTACGCATGCCCAAGATCGAGGTGAATTCAGACTTAAACATCACAGGGAGAAGTTTAAGGGAAGAATCACCAAATAATATCTGGTGGGGTGCAGTGTTTTTCAAACACAATTGTGATTTTCTTTTAAGCTTGAAAAAATATTGTGATAACATTAAACTATGCAAGTCGATATGTTTAAAGTCTATTCTATCTATTGCATATTGAATGTGAAATAAGGCTTATATAACAGCGCTGTTAAACACTAGGTGTGGATCCATTTTCTACAACAGCGGGGCTCTAAGTGTAGTTTCGGCTGTATCATGAAATATTTATTATAGGAATAAAGCTTCATATTGAGGTGCTAATTTCAATGTAAATCATTTATATGGTGAATAATTTTTATGGTGAGTAGACTAACATTTATTAAAGTCTTCTCAGCTAAGATACAGGAGAAAGTATGTTCCAATTCCTCTGTAAAAAGCACATTTTTATTATCATATAAACCTCACAAGAGCAAGAAAGTGTGGCTGGTGTGTATACAAAATTAATGTGAAATCTGCTATAGATAATGCCATATAGAATTTAAGCAGCGTCTACTCCTCCTATGACCGAACGTCTCCTTCCCACACAATGGCCCTCTCTTTCTTTTCCTCGCTCCTTCCTTCCCACTTGTCTTCCTTACCAACGGCGTCTTTTTGACCAGGTGCACCACCAGTCCAGAGGCCAACGAGAGGGCAGCACAATGTAGCTCCAAGCTAAAACACAAACACAGACAGATAAATCATCATATGTTTCCATGTACAAGAGGTTATGCAATGCTACAACACGGTATGCAAAGTCTGTTAACGTACAGTAAATAAACAAACAAGCCCCACAGTGATACTTCCACACACAGTGGTTATGTTTATTGAAAGCAGCAAGACCACTTCGGAGCAGTCACAAATGTGGCCTTTCACAAAACCGCCCGAGTCATAAAACAGGTGGGACACAACCATGCGCTCAGCTACAGAGCGCTGGAACTAAAACCCCCCCAGCAAATGTGCAGTTACACAACGCCTCAGAATGTAACGCGAGTCAAAGGACAAGTGTGCGGCAGCATTACACAATCACGCGCACAGTGCCAGTACTATGCCGTTGCTTAATCACAGAGCAACTGCCGCACTCCAAAACACAGGCGTCGTGTCACAGAGAACAACAATACCACCAAGCCCATTTCTCAACAGTGATCAGGCCAAGGGGTGCTCCGGCTTTAGACGGAAAGACCTTTTGTAATTCTATACTGCAGGGTGTGTGTTCATTCATACAGACCTGAAATGGGACGGTGCCTGTAATTCAGACTTGAGGTCCCTTCAACCATCTACTACTCAAAAGCACATACGCACACACACGCACTCACACACACACCTGCTGCCAGGTGCATGACCCAAAGACAGTCACCCACATGACTACACACAAGCAATCCCATTTACACACATGTGCACGGGCATGTAGATATGAACACACACCCTTAGAGAAACAGACGGATCTTTCTGTGCGAGCGCATGCAGAGAACCACAGGTACACGAGACACATGGAGGTAGCCGTGAGCCTGAAAACGGTGAAAATCAATATCCTTCATGCTCTATCTCAGCTGTGAATGGATGATTGGCGTATACAGGGGAGCTGCTTACCACAGGCATGTGTGGTCTCTTTCATGGTAGAAGCCCACATCTGAAACCATTGCGCCCTTCCTCCCTGGGAGCAGACTATGAACGACCTTCTGCCACCACTGTGGTCATACCCACAACCCTAACCGCTGCTATTCATCAGGATCGGGTGTTCTTCAAGACAGAACTAAGTAGGCCGGTGGGTTTTTGCTGTCGGTGGAAATCTTTGCTGGGAGTGGCTAATGCAAAGCTAGCCAAAAATGCCAACGTTGCTTATTATATAAATGAACAGCAGCTGCGCAAAAGTTCTCACCAAATGGCTGATTTTTGACCACAATGTTATCATTGAATAAAATGTTGAGTCAGAGTTGGACATTGGTCAAAACAATCACCTGTGTGTGGAGGTCTCTGCTACAGAGAGGAGGTAGTCTAGTGCCTTGTCGTCACTTAGGCATATACTGTCATCTTGCCATGGCAGGATGGAGGACAGAGGGAGGACTGAGAGAAGCTGCAGAACCTGAGGGAAAGACAAAAACTATTTAAAGAGGGGCAAAAATAAACTGACTGTCAACATAATGTACAAATGCAAGTGTTAAATGTTACTTTGGTACAATAATGAAAATTATGGGGTGGATAGGGGGTATATGGAGTGTCCACAGTACATGTAAGTTGCTCAAAGGTGGCTCAAAGGTTAAGGTCGATTAAAGGCCAGGGGTTCAGTCCCCATCACAGCCAAGCTGCCCCTGTTGGGGCATTAGGCCAAGCCTAAAGAGTCACGCAAGTAAATAATATAATGTAATGTAATGTAATATAATATATAATTATTATTTACTGTGCTGTAATGTATGTGTGACAAATAAAGGCCTTCTCTCTCTCTCTCGCTCTCTCTAAAATATCTCTAACATATTAGAAAGACTCGGAATTGCTGAGAACAGGAAATTAAATTAACACCGATTCAATTCAAGAATTTACCAGAGATCTTATCTGTTGGATAAATACACAGTCTGCTTTGTTTGATCCTAGTTGGCATCCTAGTGATCACTGGTCTCACCACCTAGGATCACCTGTTTGTCTGCTTTATTTTTTCTTCATGTACCTGCCACTGTTTTTATTCATTATGTTTGTATGATTCCATAGCTGGTGTTTTGGGAATGGTTATGACCATCACTGCGGGCTGTCTTTTTCTCTTGTTCTTGCTTTGGTACAGTGCAGACCAAAAGAGTCTAGGAGGGTTTTCCCTTTCTTTCTTTGTCCTCCACATTTCCAAAAGTCAAACACATCTGTTTTCAGACCCAGCTGTGTCTATCTTCACTTATACACACAAAAGGAGTCTCTGATGTACAGTGGCTCTTGCAAAAAAATTGTTTCTCCTTCTTGTATGTGCTTCTTTGGTGGTGTTTTCAGGAGTATCTTCTTTTGCCTTTTTTAAATTAGTCTGATTACCAAATGGTTTTATTATGCCCACACTGCTGTTTAGTTCCAATCCAAATTTAGTTCTCATCACATTGTGCATATGGAAATGCTCCCACTTTCACCATATATGTTGAAATGTTCTTAGCCCAGTTCCAGTAATTTCAAATCTCCATAGTTGCTTTCTTTGCTTGAAGCAGCCCAATAGTTTGACCAATATGAAATGGTGACTTTTTAATGTTTTTAGCCGGGCAGCATATATTAAAAATGCACCATACAACCCCAACAACTGCCTTGACTTCTGCTTGTATATGACGGGTCACAGAGCAGGCAAGGACACGCTGACTTCCATTACTCACACTGAGCTGATGAGAACTGGTGCATGAAGGTGTTGTTAGAACTTTAACCTGCTATCTTGAAAGGCTGCTGTTCAAAATTAACAAAAATGGCATAAACTTTTTTCAAACAGGGTTTACTAGTCTTTGGTCCAAAAGGAGTAAAATATTGTTATTATTATAATATTTTCAGAAAACTATTTTAAAAATCATTCAGTTAAAATAATGTAAACTAGCTACATCTACATGGACATTATTTCTTCAAACTGAGTGAAATCCTTCTGATTAAAGCTTACATTTAACTGTTTACATGGACACTGATCTGAAGTGTGTCTACTTGTTCAAAGTATTAAACCAAATCTTTTTTTTTTGACACATACAAAAGTGTTTCTGCCTGTTGTGTGTTTAATCTGCAGAAAATATAATAGAAGTAGTAGTACTGTTCTTTAACTTTGAAGTTAGGTTGCATATATTTTTTCCAATTTTCTGATGGTGAGCCAATCAGTGACCTTTCCTCAGCCAGAGACTCGGAGGATTAAAAAGACTAACGGGAGAGACTTGTTCTCAGGGAGAATACTGAAAGCTAAATTTCCGCCTTGGAAACTATATTATATTACCCCTACATGGGGCAAACATACGCAGAAAGAATATATTTATTCTGACAAGAGAAAAACAATTGGATCAAGTGTTTACATGGTTAATATTTACTTATTGAATGGATTATTAAAGGTTTACGCCACCTATCTCACTAACTCTGGCTGAGCGTTGTCTGACTGAGGTGTTTACATGCGTTTTATTCCAACTGGTTTATTATTCCTATTATTAGTGGAATATTAGGGTCCATGTACATAAACACACCTACTGTTAAACAGGCAAATAATTCTTTAGACTTTATTGCTATTTGGTAATTAGGAGTTAAGAAAAAGGAAACAAACAGAACTATCAGTAGGAAATAGGAGCAACTTGTTAAACAACATTATTATCTGTGTATTTGGTAAGTGAGTTTTTAGAGTAAAATTACCTACCACCATCACGTTACAACTGATGGATATTAAATTCCCCAAGTTTAAGTTTATATATCAATTATGAAATATAATGGGAACGGAAAAATATTAAATTAACAGACAATAACCCTGAAACTGGCCTGAAACTAAATTCAAGCAATTTAATATTTAAAAAAAAAAAACTTTCCTTACTCTATTTTTCATACAAGTAGTCTTTCACAGCCCACATAATATGGCTGAGTCCTTGTGTTTTACCTCCTGGATCTCTCTCTCTCTCTCTCTCTCTGAATGTGATCTAGAACACACATGGCTCATAAGCATTGTCAGCAAAAAAAAATAGCACGAGGCCTTGTATTGCTACAGAAAACCTCCTGACTGTTAAACCCATATGAGTGAGACACTCATCCTAGTGTTCCTCTTTCTGCTTTACTTCCCAGAATGCTTTAGTGGCACAGAGGGCTCACCATAGAAACTAGGCCAGAGCACGTCCCTGGAGCAAGCGGGAGCAGTTTCACAGCAGCCTTTTAAACATTAACGGATGGCCAATAAAACACACGAGCACACACAGCAGCGCACTGACACAGATGGTAAACACGCATGCACGTACACACCATGTGTGTGCAGGGACATGTGGATGCACACATGCTTTAAGCTGCTCTGATGCTTAGCAGAGCGGAATAATGGAGGGGTTATGAAAAACTGAAATGGGACACTTTTTAATAAACAGCTCACTATTTTCTCCTTACCTTATATGTGGCATGTTTGCACACACTACATGACCTGTGTAAAGCTGTCTCTCATTCATAAACAGCCACATAATATCGAGACCTCTTTACAGTACATACAGTGAGCTAGAAGTGTCATGGTTTAGGGCTGTTTTTTTGCAGAGGGCCAGGAGATCTTGCTATAACTGCTTGACCTATGAATTCTGGATTGTACTAGCAAATTTACCAGAGAGCATTCGGTTATCTGTCTATGGATCATGCAGCAATAAAGAAAATGAGCCTAAACACAAAAGTAAAAAAATTTTTTTTTAAATGGTTCAAGCTGGAAAAATGTAACAATTTTCAATTGTCCAAATCTTAACGTTCAAACCTTAACCCACTAGTTATGGAAGGACCTCAAAAGCAGTGTTCATGAAAGGAAGCACACCAACATCACTGAGTGAGGCAGAAGAGAATAACAAAAACAAAACGTTGGTTGAAGCTCGTGCTGTTCAATGAATACAAATCTGTTACTGAAAGTGAGGGCTCAACTACTTTTTTTGGGGGCAACAAGAATATATTTTTTAAAGATTTTTCTTAATAAATGAATGAAAAATCTTTTTTGTGTCGTTAACTTCATCATCCAATATTTTAACTTACCTAACCACATTTCAGATTTAGGAAAATATGTCTCACTGCATACTCTCACCTTTGCTAGACAGGTGGGGTGCGGCTCATGCAATGCCAGGCAGGCTATAGCGGACACGCTAAGGTTGCAGGGTAGAGATCGTTGGTCCTTGTTCGTCTGCAGTCTCTCCAGGAGACACTTCAGTGTGAGCTGTCTCACTTCGTAATGCGAGCAGCGGAGCAAGCAACTCAGGAGATCCTTCAGTGTCCCCTCTGCTTCCAGTGCGCTCCACAGGGCTGACGACTCCATCGCAATGCTGGTTGCTAAATGGGCCAGACTCTGTAGGTACTGGGTGGCCCCAGGGCCAGAGAGATGCACCTCACCAGGTCCACGTGGAGCCACAAGCTCAGAGTCCATGAGGATGGTTAATGTCTCCACACGAAGCTTCTTCAGCTGACAATCTGAGAAACAGAAGTATAAGAGTTAGTGATTGATGACTGGTATCAGCCTGGTTATAGCGCGCATATAACTTTACAGTCTGCACAGTGGAAACACTCACAAGATAAACTAATTAAATTGAATTTTATA
>JAQMYG010000038.1:23008777-23034816 GCA_030014215.1 Clariallabes teugelsi | reverse complement strand
TATCTCCAAAAAGCATAACTGACCAACTGACTTTGTTTTTCTACACAGATTACGAGCACGGCTCATTTTTACTATAAAAGCCTTACAGTAGTCTACTACCACTTATGACACACTAGGGCAATTTGGAATATATAAACACATGTAAATATAAGGTCGCTCATCACTTCTGGTGCTTGAGGAGCGGGGGTGCAACTGTATTAAAGCTAAACCTCTGGTGGAAAAAAAACCCTGTGAAGATATCCAGACCACAGGGGCTTTCCAGAGTGTAAATTCAGCCACTGAAAGCGTGCGTGCATGTGTGCGCAAGGGGAGGTGACCCTGCGCCTACTGCCCACATACCTCCACCTCCCTGGTACCAATCTGTTCTGCCTCTTCACATTTCCTTAGCTGAAATTTCACACTACTCCTGTCTACTGTCTGAAGCCCTTAATTAGTAAATAGGCACTACAAATTCAGATTAGGACTTCTAACAGACACATTCTCATTATCACCTACTACACTGCTGGTGTTATTCCAGGGCAACAGCATTAGCCCTGAAGGAACTATGCAGGACAGACCAGGGGTTCCTAACCCTGGTCCTCGAGTACAATCTTTTC
This sequence comes from Clariallabes teugelsi, assembly GCA_030014215.1. Taxonomy (NCBI): domain Eukaryota; kingdom Metazoa; phylum Chordata; class Actinopteri; order Siluriformes; family Clariidae; genus Clariallabes; species Clariallabes teugelsi. Next base: position 23,034,220 of record JAQMYG010000038.1, on the reverse strand, counting down.
CCCAGCTCCAACACATTAACTTATTTGTGCCTTGGGAGCAGGGAAAACACAAAAATGTGCAGCACAAGGGGGTACTTCAGGATCATGTCTGGGAACCTCTTGTATAAACTGTGAGGTGGAAATCCATTTCAACAGACAAGGGTCCCTTCTTACACTGGTGGTTACCAATCTGGAACCATTTTATATAGTTCAAACATCTAAAGACCAGAGGCATAATGGTGCTGGTCTGGAACCCAGAACCAGTAATGCTGGGCTTGGAGAGAGAGAGAGAGAGAGAGAGAGAGAGAGAGAGAGAGAGAGAGCGCATCATCTTGTTAACATGACAACCATGTCAAGCAACTCAAATGTTGAGTTAAACATGCATTTAAACAAGATGCCAACAATGATGGAAAAAGGAAAAGGAAACAAGTGGCATCTGCAACAAGAACGTCATCTAAGCCAGTATGAGGGGTGTTGGATTAAAACCGGGTCTTTGAATTACAATACGGTGATGAGCCTCTTAGCCTCATTTGAATGAAACATTCAAATGCTGCACAAAGTTTAAAGACGGTTGTATATCCATGAATGACCATCCTGGCCGAGGTGGCTGGAAGCCCACTGCAGTTGTTCCCATGAGCATTCGGGGACAGAAACCTCTGAGCCTTGAAAATTGATCGATAACCCGTCACTAACTTACAAAAAAGATGCATCGGTCTGTGAGAACTATACACACAATCATTCATGAACACCACTTGCACATTACAGGAACTCGGCTACACATCCCCTGTACAGTCCTGTCCTTCCTCTATGCCATTTTCACTTTAAATAAGGCCCTAGGAGGCCAGTATTTCAGATGTGAAGCAGGCAGGTTACTCATGGCTCTGGTGCACCATGAAAACTTTTTACCTTGATGGTATCCAAGCACTAGTGAAACGTTGAGATAAGTGCATTAATATAGCAGGGGATTATATCAAGAAATAAAAGGTATTATTTTAAACACTCATAATAGTCAAATGTCTTGTGTTGGGATTGGAGTAAAGAATATGACCTTGGATGGTAATAGGCACGTTTAAGGAATTTCAAATCCGCTATAGTTATTACTTAGAAAACTCACACCTGATTAGAATGTTGTCTGATTACATAACATCTCAGCTTGAAAAGCCAAAAGGAAGCATAGGCTGATCTTACAGTTTTCCCCAAAAGACTTCAGAACAATATTGGCACATCACAGACAGACACATTCTTGGGGTTCACTTCACTTCCTCAGCAGAATCCTTTTACAATGATAAGGTGAATCTTAATACTGAAACGGATATTATCTTCCACCATCATATCCAGGTGTGAAGAGCACAAAGGAATCTTTCCAAAAACAAAGTCTTCTAAACCTCATACTTTTCCAGGAACTCAGTCATTCAGGCCAACTTTAGTTTCTGGACACACAGTAAGCTTTTCAATTCATGCTCCACAATGGGTCATTTTTGTGGAAGAACTATTGCTGTTGGCTGCTGTGCTGAACATCTCTGACTGGTTACGTACAACCTTCACTGACTGACCAACTTTAACTTTTTTAAAAGCAAGCTGTGAATAGAGCTATACAACTGAAAATATGCCACAAACAGCAGAGCGGAAGTGGCAAGCCAAATCGTTGTGACACTGTATTTGGTTCTTGTGGCTTGCTGCTGGTAAAAATATCTTCAATGTGTCAAAGTATGCTTCATGTGCATTTGACTGTGCCACTTGCTATGCAGTGTTGGGCAGCACGCACACACACACCCCAAGTGTCCAACTGCAGTTCTTTACATCGTATGTCAGACTGCATCTCTCAGCTTATTTCTGGAGGACATTAGTATGACACTTTAAAAGATTTGGTTTTGTGGATTAAAGATTTTAAAGCCTTTCAAACAAAACTTGGATGTATACTGCCACAGACGGGCACACGATCCATCTTAAAGATTCATCCAGGCACTAAATTGAGATGATTTATTCAAGAGTTAGGTCTGACTAAGTGAACTGATTGGACGAGAAGAATTATGAGAGACAATAAATCGACAATAAAACGACTGGGATATTTAACTGTATGCATCACTCTGCATCACAGATGTTCTAACAATCGTTAATTACACTAACTATAGGTCATCAGCGTGGGTGAAAGTAAGTTGGTATGGCTCACAGCAATGAGGAGAGACTTTAGTCTTGTGTCTTTCGGCTGTTCTCTTTTAGGGGTCGCCACAGCGAATCATCTGCCTCCATCTTTCCTACTCTCTGCATCCTCTTCTCTCACCAAAAACACGAAATACTGTACTTAAAGTCCTGCACCTTCTTTACCTTTGATCTACTTTGTCTCGTTAGTGACTGCTTCATTACAATTTGCTTCTGAACCGTAGTTCTGTTCCCGGCTAACATGAGCTACGAAGCTAACTAGCTTCCAACACAAGGCTGATTCCCAAATCCCTCTCTAACCCCTGATCAAGTGCACTACATGGTATGTGGAACAAATGTTTGAACACCCTAGTGCACTAACTATCCATTTAATGCTATCTTAACCCTGGAGCCCGGAAGATAATGCAGCTGATATTCTAAAGCGGAATAAAAGTAAATTTGATAAGTTTCTCAGGACGTTCCACCACCTCCATGGTTTATTCTCCTCACCTATTGTCTACATAGTACAGAAATTAAGACTAATTGTTAATTACACTTTCTGTCGGTTGCCAGCTCTGCAATTCATAGTTAAAGACGTGTGTTGGTAGAGCAAAATAACTGGATAAATAAACAAACCATATTTTGTTAATAATACTTGGTGTTTTAACCACTTTGCGCCAACAGCCCCATCACATTCAGCACAACCTCAAATGTAATATTCAACTGAACAGAATTAGTAACTTAACCTTAACAATGGTTAACATGTTGCCATTGTATGCAATCTTTTCAAAAAGGAAAAAGGTGTAAGAAAAATAAAGAATTTTTAAAAAAATCAAGGAAATGATGACTGAAACAAGCACAACTGAACAACCAATGTCGTCAGCCTTTCCCCACGTCTAGTCCTTCTGGTTAAATTACTTGTTAAAATACTGTATAAGAGTACATTTTTTGAAGAGTAAAATACTTCAAAAGCAAGAAAGTAATTGAAGAAAAACTATTTCAGGTACGTAATCTTGTTGTGACTTTGACCCTTTCTGGATGAATTCCAAAATCTAATCAGTTCCTGTGCTGATTACAATGATAACTGTAAACCTCTGCTGAGGATGGTTCACATAGATAGAGTTGTCAAAGATCACCATCTTTACGTTAACAATTGCCATGAATGGTAGTGTGCAGTCAATATCCGCAATTGGACACAACAGAAATAAAGTTAAAACATTAATGACTTCAGAATTGACCTTGATGCTTATACTTTATTAGAGACTCAACATTACTTTTCAATAACTGAATACTATAATGTCAAGTAAAGATTTATAACTGTACTCTGAAATGTTCCTGATATGAGGATGTTTTTTTTGAGTCAAGGTTTCTTCCTCATGTCTCAGGGAGTTTTCGCTTCTTACGGTCACTTCTGTCTTGCTCATTAGGGATAAAATTCTAATTTAAGAGTCAGTTTTGCGTCAGCAACCATGTCGTAATACTTTTACATCCAACAAAGATTGGACGAGTCATTCCTTAGATATTGTGCTAACAAGATTCTGAGACAAACAGAGAACCAAAAGGAACAAAGTACTTTTATGAACACATAGTCCAAACCTTTAAGATTCCATCTAGCAACAGTTCTGGGAGAGGGGGAACAACTTATGTGAAGCAGGTGAACTATGTATGAACAGAAAAAGCTTAGAAAAACTGAAATAAGAAATAAAAAAAAACTTGTGCCCCTCACTTGACCTTATCTGATAAGATTTTTTTGAAAGCATACTTGAGCTGCAAAGCACAAAAGACCTAAACCATTTCAGAGACATGTGTGTGAGCTTCAGACTTGGAAAACTATTTAGCAGTACTGAAAATACCACAAATGTTTTTTGAACATTCTTTACTAAACACAACGAAGCTTAATAAGAGTCAGTTTTCCCACCTTTGCAAATGAGCTAAACATTTTCATCAACTGATGCGCAAACAAAATATTAAAGTGAAAAAGTTTGGAGTGTGATGGATTTTCCAAAAAATGGTTCCTTTTCATAGGATTATGTAGAAAAGTAAAAAAAAAAAAAAAAAAAAGCTGAATTAAATGGTTCTTCAGTCCGACCATGTTTAATATTCACATTTATGAAATAGCAGTGCTGCTGGAATAATATCAACACTCATTTGTCTTCGCTGTACTGTAGCTTAAATAGAAGGTGAGCTGCTTGTGTAACTTGACTGTATGCAGACACAGTTCAAGTGGGACCATCATATTTTGTAGCAGTGACTGTCCCAAAAACACTCAATTTGTTAGCTACCTTGGAAAATCTAAATAGCCTCATAAATTGCCAAAGCACCATGTTTGTTTTATTTGCACAAATCATCTTGAAAACTGATCATCGTCTTGAAGTGAGCAGGAAAAAAGTTAGCTGGGGCTGCTCTGACAATTTTTTTTTTTTTTTTTTTTTTTTTAAGGAAACACAGCAATTCTGAAGTCACACAGTGACTTTTTATTCCAAATGCCTTGTAGTCACTTCCAGCAGATGTAGATGTCTAAAAACTGTGTAAAGGACAAACTGGTTGACTTTATCTTTATGATCACAAACACAAAAAGCAGAAACTGAACATGACCAAGTAAAGGATCAGTGGTCAGACATCCGTCTTTCTGAATGACACACAGCAACAGTTAATGCAGAACGCGGAGTAACGTCAATTCACGTTTTAGTCAACACGGCCGTCACTCTTGTCAGGATTATTATTATTGGCATTTTTCTGACCTTTCTGATGCAATATGACGTTACATATATTATCAACTGAATGGAGAGATCGAAGATAGGGTTGGAAGTAAAAGCATGTGGGTGGATATGGGATTGAGATGGTGTTTTTCAGGCACTGAGGGGCGCAACAAACATTTAACACAAGCCTTTTCAAAGCCTGATAATACTTCATATACAAATAAAAGTAAAAACAATTGCTTCCATCGATAAATGGCAGCAGGGAAGAGGAGAATGGAAAATGTGAGGACTGGGAAATGAGCCACAGCAGTAACATATTTAGAGAAATAATAATTGATGGATGGGTGGTCAAATAAAAAATAAAAAAATAAAAAAATAATAAAAAAAAGAAGTAGTAGAGTAAGAGCTGAGCAGTTTTTTTTTTAACTCGAGCAAGCTCTTGTTTTTGCTGTGCTTTTTTAACCTTAAAAAGTAGCCTTAGCAGGAAACACTAACCATCCTCACCACTGTACTGAAAGAGAGTTGCATGTCTGAATGACAAAAACATACAGAAAGCCCAAATTCTGTGGAAAACGAAGTGAAAGAAAGCAAATCCATACTGACGCAAAGCGGAAGGTCGTCTGAATAAGGTAACGAAGCCGCTTTCTGCATTAGAGGGATGTGAAACTGCAACAGGCTTCCAGACATGTGGCCCCTCACCTGCTGAGTTCAAATTCCTCTAGATGCAGACACCGCCAATGTACACACGTACACACACACACACACACACACACACACACACACACACACACACACACTTCATTTAGGCAACACAGCTTGACAACAGTCGCCCACAAATCATGTCACGTGACACGTACACACAAATGCCTGTTGTTGCTGAACAGACGTAATCTCACACACAGGCATTTAACCTGTTAGAAACATACTCTCATACATGCTAATGTGTGTAGCAAGACAACAAGGCAAACACACCATTCACTAATGACTCGCAGTCTCTAGCTCCTTTTTCAGGCCTCATATGCTTCCTATCAGCACTAATTTGTCTCATTAAAACTCTTTGGAGAGGAAATGACAGTTTGGAAGGGTGTAATTTTAGAAACACAGCCGGCCGAGGCGAGGCATCTCCTGGGGACTCGTGATCCGTCTCAAGCGGCCATTACGGCTCAAGCAACCATCTGGCTCTTGTTTGGCCTGGCGATCCGGTTTCCCAGTCTTATGACTTTGGAGTCTGCTAACCTTCAAACCAGTTCCACACAGGGCCCAAACACCAAATGGAACCTGCACGGGTCCAAACTGATTTTGAGAGCGCCTAGGGAGAAAGTTAGAACATGTCCTGTTTAGAACAGGGCCAGGTGTTTCTAAAGCATGAACAATGTGTTTCAAATGAAGTCTCCTATGAAACAGTCTCAAAAACTCCTCTGATTACACACTGAAGCTGGCCCTTTTTTCCATGCTGCTTCCTTCAGGATTGAGTGGACCGCTGTGTAGGTAACTTTAATATAGAGCGCTAAGCTCTAGCCAAGAAGTTGGGTAGAAGAACAGACAGGTGAGAAAGAGGGGGGGGGGGGGGGGCGGGGGGACAGTCAAGACAGTTACATGATGTGTTAGTTTGACTAAAACTGGACTTTTAAAATAAATATAAACATGTCAGTTCAACAGAAATCATTCTAAATTGAACTTGAAGTTGGACTAGCATGCCCAGATAATGTGGTTGGAAGCCGAGCTGGGAACTCCTGCGCGTTTAACTGAATTGGACACAGAAATTGGCATGGGGGCTCTGCGCATGCTCCACAGTTCTTGCCCCAAGCTTTGACGTTGAACAAAATGTGTTAACAGCTTAAGAAGTCACTAACAATATAGCAATGTCATCTGGCATTGAATAATAAACATAATAAACAATAAACACAAGGGATAGTGTGCATCATATTTGTACATAATGTAAATCATAGAGCATGTACAAAATGTACAGAGTATATGAAGGACATGGTATGAAGGCTGGACATGGTGCCAGTTTGCCAATAGCTACCTTGTTTTGGTCTATGATGTATTCGTGGTTGACATATTCCAATACTAATACAATATTAGGGACAGTGGTGGTGCAAATGGTTAGGCTCTGGGTTTTAAGTCCCAGCATCGCCAAATATGCCACTGTGGAGCCCTTGAGCAACAGCTGCACATGTAAACATACTGGGTGTCAGAGTGTCACAATAAGGTACTACTTCAACTCTAAGGCCCACATTAGCTTCAAAGTGATGTACAATATGCTTAACAGGTCCCCAGTACTGAAGAGATGGATACCATTTTTTCAAATTATACTTTCAGGTCCGAGACATCATTCAAAACTCTTACATACTTCAGACCTTCAACTGATTTGAAAACTGGTGACTGTGAAGAATGCAATGAAATAAATATACCATTTTCATTTCTTCCAGATTGAGTTCTTAAAACTTCCGGCCACCCTATTGCACAAGGGTATGTGTCAAAACAATGGATTTAAAAACTTACAGCATCTTCATCTGACAGCAGAATATCCACACTTTTCCCAGGTCAATAATTGGGCAATTTTAATCTTAAAGTATAAGATTTTTTTTTTTTTTACACACTTTCCTGGATACAAGCTTCAGGACCTCGAAAACATTTGAGCAATGAACATCTGGAAACCGATGAGTTTTTCAGAGCATAATATAATCACTGGACAGAAAAAAGCTCACAGAATACCATCTTTAAAAGTTATTTCAGGGGATTTTTTTTGTTTAGTGATGAGTAAATGAGAATCTCACATGTTTGACAGACTACAGGAAAAGGTCAATGGTGGGTCATCTGCCAAGTCCGTCAAACTGCTTCTTTCTGTGAAAGTAGTTGGTTCTTGGCCATGTTTATTGATGAAACATACCATGCTTTATGTCTATGCGAATGAGTACTTTTGAATTCCATAGTATATCAGACCTGCACAAGGACCTTCCCTGTTGGCTGCAAATGGTTCGTTATCTGTTCTTAATCATGCAACACAACCCAAAACATCAGATTTGATCTTTCAGGTCATCTCTTCTTTCCTTTCTATACCTCCCCCAGCATGGAACTCAAAGCTTGTTTGATGCTTTAAGGAGGAACACGGGGGGTCAACACAGCACCAAGGTTCCAGACACGTACACACGCGGCTGGGGAGGGGAGGAGTGTACGCTCAGACAGTCAGAGCCTGGCTATATTTAACATCCCATCCATGTGGGCTTCATTTGGGTGGATGTGCTTGCATACCTCCACTGACGAAAAGCAGTCCGCCAGACCTTCATCCCGAAGCCCTTAAACCTTAAAGGCGCAGTTCAATTACATAATGCTAATGTAGCTGGGAGAAAACAAATGAGCTGGCCATTAAGGTCAATATGAACCTCGTATTGTTGGGGATACTGCTGGGCTCTAAACTTGTGTTGTATTTAAACTCATAAACTACAAGTTATATCCACATGTTATGAACAGTGATATTCACAGCAGGTCTTTCAAATGATTTAAAATAAATCTTTCGCATCCATTGCATGACTTAAACAAAGTGACAGAAGATTATGACCAGGGACAATCTCAGGTGTTGCTAGGTCACTTGAACACGCCACTCTTATCTCAGTCCTTGAGTCTTAGGACAGTTTATTCCATCACTAGATTATTCCTCAGTGGGTTGTATGCATTCTTCTATTCTATTGTGCTGTGAAAATTGTGTTAGTAGGGCTGTTTACGGCCCTTAACATTTTTGCAGTATAGCTATGCAAGCATGTTTTCCATGGTCTCCATTAGTGTGTTCTTCTCTGCTCCGTGTTATCTGCATTCCAGCCCAAGGCCTTGGCCCAATGCTCTCTCCCTCCCATCTCTGCTTCGTTCCAGGCACACACAATTATGCTAAAGCATATAAAGGCACTGACATTTGCACACAGAAAACACACAAAACACACATGACTAAAGCATTTGAAAACACACTACCCGCAAAAGTTCAAACATACAACAAAGTCAAAACCACATCATATGTGCACACATGTTTCTCAAAGCCGGGGCATATACAAGTCCTGTGTTCATCAGGGATCTCCAAGAATAGGATACGACTGCTGGCTTCACTGCTCATCTCCTCCTTGCAATGAGTGCAACTTGATGGAACATCTGAAAAACAGCACTCGAGTAAACCACCCTCCCACACACAAAGCGCAATTAAAAGTAATAACGTTGGTATGCTGATGCCATGAGGCAAAAATGTTTTGAGAAACAAGCTTTGTGATACGGGTCAAATCAACAGACAATGTGCCTCATACGAACTTGTGAGAAAGTGATGTATACTAGCTGTGTGCATTATTGTTCATTATAGTGTATTATACAACAATTAGTTATGACGAATTAGTCTGATTAGAAGAGAGACATTCCACAGGTGGTGATCTAGAGCGTAACAGCACTGGGATGTTTAACTATATGTATCACACAGTGTCATAGGTGTTCTAACAGATGTTAATTACACCAACTGGTGGTTGGCAGCATGGTTAAAAGTAGACTGGTACTGTTCTCCAACTTAATTACTAATCGTTTTCGAGTCATTTCGATTTGCCTCCGAATTGTCCGTTTTGTTCTGTTCATGGCTAACGTGAGCTACAAAGCTAACTAGCTTCTAACTCCAGGCTGAATCCCAAATCCATTTCAAACCTCTAATCAAGGGCACTACATGGTGTGTGAAACAAGGGATTATAAAACCTAGCACACTAGCTTTTTATTTTACACTATTTGGGATTCAACTCTTGAACCCTAGAAGTTATTCAGATATTTTAAAGTGGAATAAATAAAAATATAAGGTAAATCTTGTTAGTTTCACTGTCCACCACCTCCATGGTTTATTCTTCTCAGCTTTAGACTACATAGGATAGGTAAGGATTTAAAACTACCTTCACCGTTAATTACATTAACTGTCTTTAACCAACTGTCGGTCAGCAGCTCAACACTAGTTCTGCCAGTTGTGGAAGGATATCTGTTGGCAGAGCAAAATAATTGGTTAAGTAAAGAAACAAATCAATCTGTTGATGATAAATGGTGATTGTGAAACTGTTGTACAAAGGCAATATCATACTCTAAGTCATGCTATTGTACTGAATGCCACTACAGCTGTTATGTGATGAAGATATCACAACAATGCTAATATGTTTTACAACAGCAACCTATCTCATGTGATATTGCTTAATTGTATCAATGCCACTTTCAGAGACAAATCATAATGCTTGACTCTGAAATAGCTAGTCCATGCGACGGAGTTGAGAACTAACTTAGTTCGTAATTAACGGATACAGCTCAATTACAATGAATTTGAAATCCAGAGCAGCATAAAAAGATCAGCAGAACTTACCTCCCTATAATTCATGGCTCACCAGTTTACATGTTTTTAAAAAATACAAGAATGCAGTGTCTGTAATCGATAGATCTTAATGCTAAGAATGAAAGCAGTAGTAATCGGGTCTGATGGGGGAAAGCTCAGTAACCCACTTGTGAATAACCCCTGTGATATCCACCCTGACAACAACCCACTTGTCACACAGCTGCATATGTGCTGCTACTACAGGAAAATGTTACCATGAGTGGTGGGCTTTGTTAGACGGAAAACAAAGAATGAGAGCAACACTTCGTCATATAATGAGTGATTAGACAGCTTTCACTTTTCACATCGCTTCAGTAAATATGTTGTATTTCTGAACAATGATATTGCTGAATTTTATTTCTTTCTACATTGTAAAACATGAGAATGAGATGTATCTGCTACTTTATGCTCTGTAAAGCCTTCATAACAGCTCTAATCTGAGGTGCTGTTAATTGGTGATGTTTAAGGCTACTAACTCTAAATGAACTTCTCCTCTGCAGCAGAGGTACAGTAAGTATTGGTCTTGCTTTCATGGGAAGAACTGTTCCAGAACAGCTGACCTTCGTGTCTTGAAATAATAACCGAGTGGCGTTGTTTCTTAACCCAATTCCAAGTGCTATTTAATAGTCACAAGTCCTATTTAATAGTTACAAGTCCTGCCAGAGGGTTTTTAAACCATTCTTCTTGCAGAATAGTGCCCAGGTTACTACGTGATACTGGTGGAGGAAAAAGTTTCCTGACTCGCTCCTCCAAAACATTCCAAAGTGGCTCAATAATATTTAGATCTGGTGACTGTGCAGGCCATGGGAGATGTTCAACTTCACTTTCATGTTCATCAAACCACTCTGTCACCATTCTTGTTGTGTGTATTGATGCATTATCATGTTAATACATGGCACCGGCCTACAGGATACAATATTTGAACCATTGGGTGCACATGGTACTACAGAATGGTTCGGTGATGCGCCCATCTAGCGCAAGTATTAGGACTAGGGAATGCCATGATATTGCAGCCCAAACCATCACTGATCCACCCGCATGCTTCACTCTGTGCATGCAACTGTCTGTGTGGTAAGCTTCTTTGGGGTTTCTCCACACCGTAACTCTCCCAGATGTGGGAAAGACAGACAGTGAAGGTGGACAGCAAACAATACATGTTTCACATTGTCCACAGCCCAAGATTTTCGCTGCTGGCACCATTGAAACCGACGTTTGGCATTGGCACAAGTGACCAAAGGTTTGGCTATAGCAGCGTGGCCATGTACATTGACCCTGTGGAGCTCCCGATGAATAGTTTTGGTGGAAACAGGAGAGCTGAGGTGCACGTTTAATTCTGAAGTGAGTTGGGCAGCTGTGGTTTTATGTTTTTTGGATACAACCCCGGTTAGCACCCGAACATCCCTTTCAGACAGCTTCCTCTTGCGTCCACAGTTACTCCTGTTGGATGTGGTTCGTCTGTCTTGGTGGTATGCTGACATTACCCTGTAACCATGGCTCTTGATACATCACAATGACTTGCTGTCTTGGTCACAGATGCACCAGCGAGACAGCAGGACATTAATGAACTCCTAAAATGATGTTAGCGTTTCATTAATAACAAAACATTAATATACTCATGTTGAATAGAAGGTGTTTTTGGTGTTTTAAAATTAGCGACTATTCCTTCCTTAACCTTCACACCATACAGTACTTTGTACAGCAGCCCTGGAAACGTTCCAACCCCCAGAGTGTCCGGCTCACTGAAAATCTAAACATTTTTTATTCCTCTCAACCAGGAGGTACACAGTGTTCCCAGAGATGTGCGCGCACACAATCCTAAAGCTGTTTATAAGAGGCTTAGAGGTCACCACAGACGCTAGTAGAACATGTTCTTATAACATTTTGCCCGTTTTCACATTTGGACAACGCAAGATGCACAAACGAGTGCATTTTTCCAACCTTGGAATGTGATGTGACGGAGTTGAACAAAAAGGACAAGAAAAAGAGGACGATGTGTTTTTTAAACAATGAGGCTAGGATCAACATAGACGTAGGTAAAATGGTGGAGAAATGCTCATGATGAAATAGCTTTAGAATTAGAAAATAGAATTCTGTCTAAATACCTGTTGGAAGTCTGATGGAAGGACCCACATTTGGCTATACAGTAATGTGTAATAATGAAAAACACCAAATTTTTATTCAAAACAGATTTTTAAAAATTCCATATTCTATATTTTATTGTTTAATACAAAGTATATCAAATAAATTTTTTTGTGGATAAATCCCTATTCAGATATATCGATACATCCCTATACAGTATATTGAGAGGTCGGATATTTCTAGAATTGTAGTCTAAAGCTGCCGTGTCTGTGATTTTTCTTTTTTTACGGACTACGTAAGCATGCAGATCTAGAGTGATTATGCCATATTTTGCATAATATATAATTAATAATAGAAATAAGCCTAGGTAGTATTTAAACTGGCATGCTGGCAGACTCTTAAACTAACCTCAAAACAAAATCAAGTACTGCCCAACAAAATCAAAATGCAAAAGGAGAAATACAGTCAGTTCAATTGACGAGAAACATTGTTCACCTGCACGTTTTATTTAAAAAAAAGGGGGGGGGGACTAAGGCTATGTACATATCATGGTATGTGACCTGCAACATGTCTTCTTGACATTACTTGATAAAAATATATCCAGAAAGCTTATCTACCCCGTTTTTAAATCTCGTATTGCATAAACCAGTTTCTAAATTTGGTGTTTTCTGACACATGTGCAACTTATTCTGAAATTGCAACTTCAATAAGCTGCCAAATGCATTTGGAGATAGAGTGCTAACTGTCCTGTTTCATAATCATAAAATTATTCCAACTGGTTAATGTCAGTCTAATCAATTTAGAGGACCGCCAGGAGAACCAGTCACGCTTTCCTGGTGTCTCAGCTACAGATGGCTGCGGCCTCTTCGGAATTGGAATTTATATTAATCTTCTCATGATAAAGTGAACGTTTGTGTGTTTAAAAAAATGATGCAATCTATGTTTGGAATTATTTTGTAACTGCTTTCACCTTCTGTAAGACATGTATAATGCAGAACACTTGCATATACACTCCTGAGGTACAAAGGGCTTGCGCCATCTCTTCATATTTTGCCTCCTAAGGAGACTCTTATATTTTGTTAATGTAGTCTTCTTGAGCAATAGTTCTCCAGGCCTCCTGAAGGACCTTTTGACTTTTATTTTCAGTCCAGTCCCTGTATCTGATCAGTGTCAGATGAATGCGTTTTGTCTGTTAAGCCAAACAGTGACATGAATCATTCAAGTATAAACAAATATGTACTCAAGGCATGAACCAGTGTGTAACAGGTGCAGATGACTGATGATCAGGCCGGTGATTAGTATACAGGTGATGCTGATGGCTAAGTAGTTGGAATGGACTAGAGGGGAAATGAGGTTGCTGCTTAGGTTGTTATATACTGTAGACAACCAAACAGCCTGTCACAGGAAATCATTTGTTCCGTTCTCTTTGATATAATTAAATATGAAGAATTGAGGGATGGCTTAAAACGTTTACACAGAACTGTTTAGGTATACAGTATATGTAAAAGCATGTACAGTATAAAGGAATTTTCAAAAGAACTGACAGCCCTAATAGTCAAACCTGATTATGAAGGGTCTAAATGCGGCCAGGCCCAGAGGGGAGGACGATCCGTCCATAGGTGATGGGTAGAGACGTCCTAACACCAGCAGCAGCAAAAACAGACTGGGGTGCAGCTTCACGGTTCCTGCATCACTGTGACAGACAGAGAAACAAAGAGCACATGTTGAACAACGGGTCTGTCTGAAACGAGTGTAGAAGTCGTGCAGGAGTCCTCAGTGTTTATGGAAAGCGATCTATTTTCATCTTCGAGTTGAAAGGCATGGCGCAGCCCTGATCCGGAGCCGAGGCAGGCCAAATGTAGTCAGGCGCCGGAGCAGGCCTTCTCGCTAAGTTCTCCTCTCATTTCCATCTCTGGCTCTCTCACATCCATCTCACTCCCTCTCTCAGTCTCTCAAGAGGAGACGCGTGCCAGAGTAAACAGTTGAAAGTGCTGGCGATGTCATACTGAAATAATCACATCATTTAAACACAAACACGCACACTTCATCTCGCATCGTTTCACCCCTACCCCCCCCCCCCCTCCCCGCTCCATCCATATCCACATCCTCCCCTTATCTTTCTCACCACACACACGCACACACATACAAAGTAATCAATCAAACTCTCAGTGATGACAAAAAAAAAAAAAAAACTCTAGAAGCCAAAGTTTTTCCACAGTCTCTGGGTCTAGTATACATTTAGGTAGAACTACAAATGGCTTTGTTTCCATTCGGAGCAGATAAGCTGATAATGTAATGCATTGAGACCCCATGGACAAACAGTAGACAAAATCTACACATATATGAAAGAGAAAATATGATTGTGCACTGGCAGGAATCTGGAAATAGACATGTACAAAATATACAGAAAAAAAAGTTTTCACATTTCCATCATAAGCATGTGCTTGGAAATGCAGTCATTAGTGATGTTTCAATAACAGATAAAAAAAAATATCAATAGAATTAGAAAGAACACTGCACTGTTCCTATGAGCCTGTGAGTAGTTTCCCTTTCCTTCAAAGAAAAGTAGAATCTTGAAGTAAGATTAGTCCAAGTGTAAAGAAAAAAAATAATAATGGAATCAATATCAATCAACAGAACATGTCTGTGCTGGTTTTACCCACAATTTCACCACAACTATCCCATCCCATAAGCACCCTCTCTGCCTCCATCAACATCAAGCAGTTTTGGGACCCTAATAACATTTTCAAGCCTTTATTTTAACTTTCCACGCTTTTAAAAAAAAATTATTTAATTTTTTTTATATGCACTGCAATTCAGCAGGGTTATTAAATAAAAAATATGATGAAGTGTGCCTGGTTTGCTAGGAGAAAGACGGCTCAATCTTGACCGTGAGAAAGTGTCATCGTGCATTCGGCGAGAGCCAGACAGCGAATAGGTTCATATTACGAAAACCTCGACCCGAGGTCTTGTTTTGCAACGCGAGTTTGGAAAACGTTTGTCTCGAAATGAAATGGTGGGATTACAGATAAGAGCGCAACGTCTTTTCAGAGCTGGGGAAGCGAAACCGGAGGGTGGTCTGGATCCAAAATGGCCTCCGCTCCCACACGCAGTCTCCTTATCGAAGCCATCTGAAGTAGGAAGCAGTCCATCAGTGTTTAATAGGACTAAAGAGGCTCGATAAGGTGGTTAAATGAGCTTAAATTAAAAAGCTCCTGAGAAAACAGAAGAGGGAAGTGAAAGAATACGACCAACTGTTCGTCTCTGGGTCGTTTTTTTTTTTCCTTCTCCCCTGACTTAAGTGAGGGTGCAAAAAAGGAAAGCGCCTGCACCAAAACAAACACAGCGCACACACACTGTACATACCAACAGCTTCTTACCTGTCAACTGAACTTGCAGCTTCTTCAAGCTGGCTGAGGAGAAAAGGATACAGGGTGGGAAAACGAGTGAAAAACTCCCAGCCCGTCATCCTGAAAGAGATGACAGAAAAGGAGGCAATGTTAATTCAAGGAAATTCCAAAGCACAAAGGAAACATTATAAAATGTTTTTTTATAAAAATAAACATAGTGAGAATGGGAAAATCATTTAAACAATTCTCCACCAAAATTCACCCCAGGCCTAAACAGGAGGCAATGTCATTAGGAAAGGAGGTGCGTTTGTTTGTGTTTCTGTCTGTGTATGCAAGTATGCATGTATATGTCTGTTTTTTTTTTTTTTTGTGCAAGTAACTGTTAGAGGTCTGGTTTGTAAACCACTTCCTAAAGGCAGATCTCTTTACAGCTCTATAAAGCTCTCATTAGACTGCTTCGCTTGTGATGGCGCGCTGCAGGAACACACGGCGAGGCTTCAAACGCTGCTTTATTCCTAGAGCGGCCCTGGGAATCTGGTTAGGGACCGCAGGCAAAGCCCCGCGCAATGCATGATTGTCTGAGACATGTGTAAACTTCCTGCTTTTAACTGAACACGCTTTGAGGAACAAGCTGAAGTGAAACTGGTGCAATTAATTCTTTTTTTTTTCCGTATCCGGAATGGGGTAGGCCTCAACGGCAGGCCCAGTTTTAGCACTACGCAGACTTTAAGACTGAACTCGACATCTTCAGCTCTGATGAATTTTTCTAGAAAGGAAGCCACACACTTGCATAAACACACACACATACACACACACACACCACATCCTATGGTAGAAGCATATACACATGGTCTGAGCCAGGATAAGTGCAGGGTAACCGAGAGGGTTTACCCATTTTAAATTCCATAATCATGTTGAATATACACACTCTCAAAACACACACTGTCACCAATCGGGACTGACAATGTGAAGCAATGTGCACCTGGACAAACCTGACGATCCTTTACGTTTTTTTGGACATTGTGAAACAGCTTGGCACAGCTATTATGTGTGAAACACGTGGCTGTGTCTCACGAGCTTGACTCAAACGCACTGTTAACACGAGACGTTTTGAAAACTAACCTTCACTTGCGAGACTCGCACACACTTGACCTCGCAAGCAAGATTCGACCTGTTTCCGCTTGAACACGTACCAAGGATGGCATAACTGTTCACACTTCACACCCCTGACACTTCGCCCACGCACCCCTTAACATGCTTGTGTGAATAGAAAACACACAACAACAACAACAAAAAAAAAAAGCTGATTACAACGAGTACCACACGCATCACACACACATCACACATACGCTCGGAATATTTGCTTCTGTCGCGAATTTGTTTACAGAGTAAACTGTACATTAGTACTGTGTATTCAGAGAGTACAGGCTGACTACAAACAAACACACTGCTCACTGTTGTTCTGCTGCAGCTACCAACCTGACCTTAGAGTAGGAAGTGTGAAGGGGAGGGGAACAAAAAAAAAAAAAAAAAAAAAAAAAAAAAAGTATAACCATAAACAAATGTGTGAGCATGCTTTGCATGGCTCATTAGGTTAAGATCAAGGTTTTCGAGACACACTGTACAGGTTCCAGTCGCTCGGGTTAATGGTCGGAGGTTCACCAGTTCAAACGAGTTAAAAATAATAATAAAGCCAAGCGCCGTAATGACTAATCTACATGTTGCAAAACTGCCTCGAATCTTACTGGGTGTGCAGAGTGCAGGTTCTCAGCAGGTTTATTACCAGGATTTAAACCAGTACTTGTGATAATATTCCGTACATCTTCACAACACCCAGAGTTATGCAACAGTTCCGCAGTGAGGTCGGTCACGTCCAGCGTTTCTTTGAAGTCTGCACAAATGCTTTATGTTTAAAGAAAACGATTCGTCCTGCAGCTGCTGTGGTTGTGATTTCAAAGGCGAGCGAAGTGGTACGAAAGCAGCGCCTTTCCCTTATCCTGTCTGAAACATCTGACTCGACATCGAGTGTCAAAACAACCGCCGAAGTAACGATAAAACGCATCCTGCATGTGACTTAATGACGAATTAGGAATAGATAAACAAACAACAAAGACACAGTGATACAGCAGGCATTCTTGCAGCTCCAGGATTTAGGTTAATATCAGTTTTGTATGTTCTCTGTTTCCACTTCAGTTTAAACTTTTACTTCTTGGGGGAGGGAAAAAAAAAAAAAAAAAAAAAAAACATGCAGCTATGTGTATTCCAGGGTGTATTTATGCAATTTATCCAATTTATGCACAGCAAGTCCCGGGACAGCTCTGAATCCATTCTGATCTGGATAAAGTGATTATTGAAGATGAATACATGAATACATTTATTTTTAAATTAGATAAGATGACATAGCTTTGACTTTTCTGTAACATAACAATAGATGTATCATTTTCAAGTAATGTTCAACAACATTCTCTAATGAAGACACAAGTTTCCCGGAGAAATAAACTCTTTAATCATGAATTCCAAGTGCTTCAGAAATCAACATA
Source organism: Clariallabes teugelsi (assembly GCA_030014215.1). Lineage (NCBI taxonomy): Eukaryota > Metazoa > Chordata > Actinopteri > Siluriformes > Clariidae > Clariallabes > Clariallabes teugelsi. The sequence goes on along the minus strand of JAQMYG010000038.1, from coordinate 23,016,063 downwards.
AACAAACATGAGCTACGATTGAGCTCCATGTGACGATTTTAACTTGTTCTAGATATACAACACTTTATGTGCTCACACACACACACACACACACACACACACACACACACACACACACACACACACACACACACACACACACACAAACGCTGTGACGAAGACAACAATAATAAACAAATGCAACCAAAAGCTCTGTTTCCTGTTAGTGGTATTAGAGCCTCTTGGCAGTGCTGTTATCGCATGATCAGTTTATCGTGTGTGTGTGTGTGTGTGTGTGTGTGTGTGTGTAGGGATATACGTGTGTGCGCATGTGTGTGTGTGAGACAGGTCATCGAGCCCCATAATGCATTTAATCTCCCCTGAAGCAACTGCATCTTAACCCAGGAGCAGAGGGTAATGAACTGTTGGAGGGGACGAGTCTTAAAACACCAAGATCCAGGCACATGAAACTGGACCACAAGTAACCCAAATTCTCTCTCTCTCTCTCACACAAAGACACAGCAAATGAAAAGCACAAACAGGAAGTCAACCCTGGACTTGACAAAAACAAACACCCATCTCTTCCCGAAAATGCAAAAACATTCCCATGTTCACACTACAAAAGTTTGTCTTACTCTCCTTCGGAGAATCATCATTACAGCTAATTAACGATGTACCGCCACATAAATTTAACCACAACTGAATACACTTTGATTTGATACACTTCCCGATTTGACTTGAACGAGGGCCGTTCAAGTCAAACCGGGACTTTTAATTGTGCAGAATAATAGAACACAGTTATGAGAAATAAAAACTACATTTATTTCTCTATATAAACCCCTGCTACACTAATGCACTTATCCCAGTGTTTCACTAGGACTTGGACACCATCAAGGTAGAAAGTTTTCGCAGTATGCTGGAAGCATAATTGGACTGTGTGTACAGTTCCCACAGACAGATGCGTCTCTTCCACAAGTTGGCGACAAGCTATTTGTTGATTTTTATGGATCAGGCGTTCCACTCGTTTTCAGCGTTCACGGGAACGACTGCAGTGGGCTCCGAGCCACCTCAGCCAGAATCATCACTCACTGATGTACGACCACCTTTAAAATATTTGCTCCATACAAATGTCTTACTGCAGATCAGTCTCATCACTGTACTGTGCTTGAAGTCTTGTGTAAATGTCAGTTTTACATGAGAAATTTCATCACGAGCCTGTGTTTAACTTGACCATCCCTCATATACATATCTAAAAGCTACAGTATTTGTGAGGGAATCACTTTCTCCCCGTTATGTGGCTCAGCCAAATGTCTCCACAAGGCAAAAATTGTCACGTTCTCCAATCACTACGGGGTCAAAGGGTTCCTGCCAAGATATAAAAACATGCCCACATGCATATGACAAAAACATAAATGAAACTCTTTTAGGAAAGAGGAACAAAAAATAGCTAAACAAACCACAAATTAGTCAAAGCTGGTTGGTGTATAATAGGATCAAGATGCAAATCGCACTAAAAGAGAAGCACATTGTGCAATTCATGTTGCCAAAGCCAGTAAAGCAGCTTTGGGCTTCACCGTGGGAGCAACGGAGATCTAAACCAGCCTGTCTGTGCTCTGCTGTCATCTGATATGGAGCTGCACTTTATTGGCATTTAGTAGTTAGTTTTACTAGCTATGCAATATCCAGAGTCTCTGTCTTGGTTATGGCTTTTAACTGCTTTAACAAGAATCATCCAAACCAACCTGTACACCTTTCTGACTGACACTCAACCTGCGCCCTGGATCACGTGACCTCCAAGGGCTGTAGTACCAAAGCTAGGGGTCAGGGGTCAAAGTAGCAGCACAAGCTCCTTCTAAAGAAAAGTAGAGAGAGTGTGTGTGTGTGTGTGTGGAGGACGAACCTTGTTAACATTCCCTCTGCTGCACAGAGAGATAAAGACGCCTTTGGGAAAGACAAATGATCTGATCTAATGTGCATCTGTGAATGTGTGTGTCTCTAGCTCCCATCTCGTTATTCCTTGTAAAAAGTTGTTATCTTACACAAGCCTGAGATCTGACAGGGAGAGGAAAGTGGAGCAAGAACGGAAAAGGCAAAGAATTTGGAAGGGAGGGGAAAATGTGAGCGAGCACAAACATGAGTGTGTAAATATGCTCAGAGATAAAGGCAACACAGAGGTGGAGGGTACCATCCAGATTGTTTGACGAGCTGGACCAGCGCCTTACACTGTGGCTCAGAGAATGCACAGATATTGGCTGAGGCAAGTGATGTACAGGCCTACAGCACCCCCTGTTGGTAAACTTTAAAAAGCTACATTCACATTAAAAGTTTGGTGGGACCAAGCTCTAGTTTTCTGTCTTCCTGCCGGATTCTGATCTGACTGAGGGATGGATGGGGAAGAAAAAAAGAAAAAAATTTTTTTTACCACATTAAATCCAATTAGTGGGCATGTGAGAGAATGAGAACAGTCAAACTGGAACTCATGTGGCACATGAACATGGCCAAAAGCACACGGTCACTTGACCTTCACATCCATATGCTGGTCATGTTCAAACTGCTAAGGTCAAAATACACAGTTGTGTTGAACATCTTCGTATCCTGCCGCTTTAAGATTGCCCTGCTCTGCCGAAATTTGGTGTGACCTATTGTGGCCAGTACAGATCAATTCATTTGGGACAAAATGAAACGCTGAGTGTATGCCAGGCCTCCTCGCCCTACTTCAGTACATGATGTTCATGATGGTCTTGTGGCTGAATGAATACAAATACCCAAAGCCAAGCTGCAAAATCTACGAGGGGAAAAGTCTTCATGGGAGAGTCAAGGCTGTAGTAGCGTGAAAAAAGAGACCAAATTTTGATCGAATGTTCAACAAGCACACACAGAAGCGAAGGCCATATAGTGAATCACTGTCAAATTCAATATATTTTCGTAATTGATTCTTTGTTTAAGGTGCTGTATAATAACTGAACTGAACTGAACTTAAATTCATCGGGTGCAGCTCAGCAGAGTAGAACAACAACAGAGGACGGTAATAGAAATTATTATATTTATACCAAATCTAGAAGGAGTCTACCGAAAGCCACTAGTGTGTTTAAAACAGCTGCTCAATAAACGGCAAAGTGTAGCCACAAACAAAAATGGCTGCGCAGCCAAAGAAAAACAACGGGCACCTATTATGCACAACTCACTTTTTTTGTCATGTTTAGACAAGATCGGTCTGCAGCGTGCATGTCCAAAATAAAATAAAATAAACACTTCCCTGCATTTCCATTTTTCTTAACCATAGTTCAACATAAAAAGTTAGATATCCCCCTGTTGTGACCTCATATAAGACAATACCCTCCCCCGACTTGATGCTCAGCTCTGCTGTTTTTGGTGGGGCGTGGCTCAGCGGCAGCTCATATACTCTACACGAACACGGAAACTCTGCATTTGGAAGAGACGTGAAACAGAGGGAGTTTGTGGTACAGTATGAACAAACAAATGCAGAATCCGTGGGGTATCGTAGCAGGAGGATTCACTTTAGTGGACCAATGAGACTTATTTTAACTTGCTAAAGGAATAGTAAAATATGGGACCTTTAAGATTAATTTCACGAAAGTAAAAACTTGAATCAACATCATTCAGCGTTCTCATTTTTATTCATGTAGAAATACTCTGGGAATCCTGCTTACAGTATTTCCAGAATAGTCTCCTTATCCGTGTGTACACACAGGGGATTTTGGAGGACATGTGCATTCCCACTTAAGACAGATATGAGGCTCTTTGCAGACAGATGCGAGATAAAGATAAATGATCAGAAATGTGCAGTCAAGCTGTAATGTTAACGCAGGCTTAGTGTATAGTCAGCACTGTGTCATCATGTACATCTCATGATCACATCATCATGACAGAGGACAAATTGCATGTGTGTCATACTTGTTCTTTTTGGAGTGCTCATCTTTCCCTCGCTTCACACCAAAGATCCGGGTGATCAGAGTACTGAAGAGGAGAGTGGAGGAGTTCCTAATCTTTAGAAGAAAAAGAAAAATGAGAGAGTTATCATATATTCAGATATTGCTATGCAGAGTTTTAGGTTTCACCAGTAGCTTACATAATTTGGCGCAAAATTTAGTCATACCAATAAAGTGCTTTAAAGTTAAACGGGGAGAGAAAGCGATACGGCAAGGGAGGAAGCTGTAGCAGGGGTGAAACAGAGGTGACCTAGATAAGCTTTCCCCACCCTCCTCCCTGATTTAACTTGAAATCACTCTGCCATGCAATCCGTGTCAGAACCCATGACTCTGATGGTTTACACATCTATAGTCTAAGCCCAAGAAGCACAAACAGGCCCTTTTTATCCCCTTTCTTTACTCTTCCACTAAGCCCTCACGATGCAGTCATAAGAACTGCTCCTCATCAGAAGCGTGACCCTGAATCTCATCTGACATCACTATCATAATAATCTTAGCAATAAGAGCCGCATGATGCACAGAACCTCCACACCCGCCCCCACAAGAGTTTCTCTCAGATCTGGGTCAAGATAAAAGTGGGGAGAGTATTCTCTTATAGCGTCGTCGTGTCCATACCTCAAAGACTGCTGGGGGGCTTCTACTATTTTATTACTTTTTTTTTTTTTTTACTTTTCTACACTCCATTGCAATACACTTCTGGAGGGTGTAACTGTATTTACACTTTACAACCTCAATTAAAGTCTCCAAAAGAATGGAAGAGACAGAAAAGACACAAGGACATGGAACAGGAGACAGAGAGAGAGACTGGATGCCATGTGAATGCAACGAGGAGCTCTTTGTGGTGCCCTGGTGTGAAGAAGTGAACATGCTCAACATGTCTACCGAGCACTGCAACGCCGTCCCTCTGCGTGTGTGCGTTCACGCACATAGACCTTTTGTCCCATTCTGCACTTAATTAATGATTAACCTGTCGTGTTAAAGTGTGACTGATTTTCAGGCTCGGGCAAGCGTATGTGAGGGAAAGCATGAAGAAATACAAATGTGTGTGTGTGTGTGTGTGTGTGCACGTATGCATGTGTGTGTTGGTTGCCACACTAAAATTGCTTCAGCTTTCAACTTTATGCAATAAAGTAGAAGTGAGCTGGCAAGCATCCTGTGTTGGTGTGAAACTCTGATCGCAACCTTCTGTAATGAAATATCTGCTAGAACTTCTCACTGACCGCATTATTGCATGAGGAAAAGAGAAGAAAAAAAAATAATACAACAAACTTGCACTATCATTATTGAATTATTAAATAAATAAATAAATAAATGACAACAACAACTTACAGCCCAGATGGGGGAAGTGAAGCCAAGCACCGCGGCCTGCAGGCCCTCTGCCACGAAGGGCACGATGTTTTCTCCTAAACGCGTGTCCCGATATAGAGCCCTTAAAATATTCAAAGCATGGACCTGGTGACATGTACGCAAATTGTCAGTTTAGAAAGCACAGTCATTTCATTTTTCTTTTTGTATTCGTGAGTAAATTGGAGTGTGGATGGGTGTAACCTGTGGGACAGTGCTGCGGTCAGTAGCGCCATCGTGACTCGGCATGGCCAGCGCAGTCAGCTCTCGCATGGTCATCTTCAGCAGGCTACAGCTGGAAGATTTCGGCTCGGAGGACAGCAACGCCTGCACCCAAAAAAGGAAAAGAAAAAAAAAAAAATTCATGAAGATTATAGGACGTTATTAAGACTCGTGGATGTGCTATGGCTATAGCAATGTGAAACCTAGCATTGACATTGACCGTGACTAGCAACAGATACGTAATGCATTACTAAAACTAGGAGTCATTCCACAACATAAGGTCATTAAGGACAACTGGACGAACTAGTGGAGATGATGAAAACGGCTCGGCTTTCATTCGCCCCTGCCTCAATCTCATTAACAGCCCCTATAATCACCACACCCCACTGTGCATTCACAAGTCGCAGCTCGTTAGTATAAGGGAGGGATGTGATCAAACCCTAGTTTCATGAGTTCTTAACTCTTGTCACGGAACTTAAAAAGTCTCTTAGGAGAAACGAGTGGAAAAACATACTAAGCATGACCAAGCTTAGAGTTGCGAGACTTGGGGGAAAAGGAGCCACAGGGTGTGACCCCTCAACGTCAGTCGGCCTTTTCCGGAACACACACCACAGGAACGCACGCTCTTCAGCCAGGGGATCGAATTTGTCCACCCTCTCCTCTCCCATTCTTTCATTCTTCTGCACTCTAAATCTCACTGCATCTCTAGAGGTTATATCCACGAGCTTATTCGCGCTCCTTGAATTCAACAACCAGATATTCACCTCTCCACCTCTCCCCCCCTCTCCCTCTAAAGGAATCCAAACGATGATTGGTAATCATCAATCAGATTTGTTTTTTAAATAAATGTAAAAATGTATGCAGGTCTAGGTACTGCAGAGATCTGCAGCGATTTCATTATTAACTGTTAAACAACAAAAAGTAAGCTTTACCTGGATGTAAAAGGGAATTCCAGCACTGCGGCGAGTGGCACACAGTTTAGAAGAAGGGTCGCTGCACTTCACCTCCTCTAAAACCTCCTTTAGCCACTGCGCTGGAAGCTGCTGTAAAGCGGTGCTTCCACTCCTAAAACACAGAATTAAATCTTGTACATTACAGGTTACACCGATCAGCCATAACATTAAACACCACTGCCAGGTGAACTGAACAACATAGATCATCAACTATATACCAGCAAACTGATGACAATATCATAAGCACCCAAAGCCCACCCATGCCCGTGGAGAACAGAAGCCAACCAGGTCCAATACAACAGAAAAGCCAAAGCAGCAAGACCGCTGAAAAGCGAACGCTGGGCATGATAGAAAGGCACTAGGACACCCATTTCACCACAGGCATCCAAGCACGGGGCACAGCAAAAAATAATAATAAAATCCAAGGCTCCCAATTTGATGGACCTGACAAGAAAGCCCAATCCATGGAGACCTCAACCTGCAACCCATAGCACCTAAAGGACCTGCTGGCAACATTCTGGTGCCCAACACCACATTACACACCTCCAAAGGCCGTTCAGAGCCAATCCTGGAAGGTCCAGAGCCCCGGTAGCACAAGAGGAAGCCATAACTTTAAAAGCACCAGTTTATGATTTTAACATTATGGCTAATTGATGTATTCCCCCCGCCCCCCAACATCTGTGGTCTTCAATACAACAGTAAATAAAACAGTAATACTTCAATAGCAATACCATAAAAAGCTTAAAAATGACTTCTAATACTTGGAGACCTTTGAATTGAAAGGCTCTAATTGACAATTCTGTGATAAATAAATAAAAAAAATTTAAATAAAACTATA
>JAQMYG010000038.1:22992802-23006543 GCA_030014215.1 Clariallabes teugelsi | reverse complement strand
GAGATTTATGGATGCAGTGAGAGAGGACATGAAGTTAGTTAGTGTGAGAGAAGAGGATGCAGAGGATAGGGTTAGATAGAGGCAGATGATTCGCTGTGGCGACCCCTGAAAGGGAACAGCCGAAAGACAAAGAAGAAGATTCATCTGGTGAATTGATACTGCATGTCCAAAAGGAAAAAAAAATAATAATAAATAAACACATTATTACATTCCGGTGTCCACAAAACACAGAACAAACTGAAGCTATGTCACAAATCATTAGAGTTTGATAGTGAACAACTGTCCTGTCTAACCTGTCCTGTTCTTTGGACAGATTAAACCAAGATTACCCCCTACAGAATGATGGAACGAGAAGTCTATAGAAAAGGAAAGGAAGGGCATGAACGAGGCAGCGTTATGGTACGAGCATGTACAGTATATGGAACTGGGTTTACTGATGTGACTGCTGAGGTGTATAGAGCTATATTTTTTACTCAAATAATGCAAAACTGATAGGACAGCATTTAATAGCACAGATTGATGATGACACACTTGTGTGCTAATCACTGATCTTAAAGGGCCAGGGCAGTTGGGCATTACGTTAGACTCAACTTAATGAAGCAGGGCACAAAACTGAAGGCGGAAAGCCCCAAAACAAGCTACAACTAAAAGTGACTGTAGAAACGGTCTGGCAAAACATCTTGAGAGAGAAAGCTCAGCATTTCATAATGTCCAAGTGATTCAGATGTAAATAATCATGTTAATTTTAATTTCAAGTCCCTGAAAATAGAGGGACTTCATAAAAAATGGTTAATACAATCATTTTGTTAAATTTCTTAATTTTAACCACAAAGTTTAAACTTAAATATGTTAAGTGCTTCATTTTAAATTCATTGTGGTGGTTTAGGGAGCCAAATTACTGTCCAAATACTTATCGACTAGACTTTTGGATGTTCTACATTTAACCATTACAACAACCACCAACAGAGCTTATCATGGCAATGTCTGATCCATGACAACCAGTAAACATTTTACAAGTCGACATGGAAATCTGCCTTACAGGGATTTTTGGCTCATAATGTACAAAAAAGACACACAGACGATCATGGGAACACTCTTATGTAAGCCACATCGCGTGTTCAGTAAGAGTTTAATCCAGTAAACTGCACCCAACATAGATTTTCTCATTAATATGGAAAGGGAAAACATTTATTTAGGGGACAAATGAATAAATAGATGGTCTTGACCAGCTGTGAGTCACCCTGACAGCCTTGTAACAGTAATTAACAGTTGCTGTGATGTCAGAGCTGTCAGGACAGAAGGGTGGCTGTAAATTTTGATTATGCAATATATGGCACTTCAGATGTGTACATTAATTATGTTTAACATTAGCAAAGGAAATCTGACTACTTTGTGTTTGGCAAGAGATGTAATGAGGAAATATAAAAAATTATAAATACAGTATGAAATAAGTTTTAGCTTTTTTTGTCTAAGGCATCTATACTTCTTACAGGATATCCAATATTAAAAACTACTAAAGTATCTAATAAGTATTGAAATGCTGTGCAATTACGATGTTTTTTTTTTTTTTTTTTTTTTTTAATGGTAATGGCTCTTTAAATACAGTACATAACTTTATTTTTTCTTGCCAATCCTCTGCTCCACATTCCAGTCCAGAAGGTGGCAGTACTGCACAAAAACTCAAAAGAAGCAGCAATAATCTTGCAAAACCTGAGTACAAGATGTGAGCAGTTTGTATTTTCTGTAAAAGCTGTGGTACAATTTTTATAAATTAGAAATTTTAGACTAATTAACATTTGTAAATAATTTGTTGGTAAAATACATACATAAATTAATGAATTAATTAGAAAACTATATAAATAAAAATGGGAGTATCTGTTTTGAATTGAAAACTGATCAGTACACCAACAAAACTGATTAAATCACAGAGCTTGACTCAACAGGCAAGTCATTTATTTGCTTTCTGATTTCGTGGGAAGTTCATAAATGACAGTCAGTCTGATTTATCCTTGCTGTGGAGTTTTTAATGTTACCCAGTTTAGAATCTGTTTCAATTAGAGAACTCATTATAGCCAGATTAAAATTTTTAAAACTCAGTTTAATTCGATGCATGATGAGACACTTACAGTGGCAACTAGAAAAAAAATATATCTAAACTCTTGTTACAAGGCTTGAATTTTCAAACAATCCTGGAGTACTAGAAAGTAAAACCACTGAACATTACTGTAACACAGAGTCGTCCTGTTACAATCTCGACTCCACTAACGTGATATTTAGAACAAGTATGAAGTGTGTGTGTGTGTGTGTGTGTGTGTGTGTGTGTGTGTGTGTGTGTGTGTGTGTGTGTGTGTGTGTGTGTGTGTGCAGGACATTTAATAAAGTCATAAAATGTCCAAATCTAGTCTTTAATCTACAATATAAATAAGTTTATTTGATCTCTGTTCACACACTGTTAAAATATTAAATAGCTTTACTCTGGAAATAATGAAAAACTCCAACACACACGCTCAGGCGCCTGCAGTGTGTAAGGCCTGCTGCACGGGCCGAGACAGCAATGAGGAATGCGGGCCTTCTGTTATAAAAAGTCCTGCTATTATACTATGTGCACCGGACCAAGAAGTCCAGATCAAACCGCCCAGTCACTACACACTAACCACACATCATGCTCTCCCTCACACACGCTCAGGAACATACCACCCAGAAAGACTACTTCCAAAAAGCAATCGTAAAAACCCTGCAATCAACACTCCATAAGGCGGTACACCAAGGCTCTCACTGCACATATTCAACATCACCTTACAGTCAGCAGCTCAGTGAACCCTCCTGTGCCATGCAGACGCACTGTATGATCACCTCATCAACAAAACCTCTTAGGGTTCCTTTTTTAAACCTGATTTAAAGGGCATCATTCTAAAAAAATTAATTAAAACTTTCTCTTTGGTAGGTTAATCGGAAATACTTGATCACATGGCATTAAAGTTAAAACATTCCATAACTTAATATAGGCTGTAGTTCAAAATGATGCAGCCTTCTATTACTTGGGGTGCTGTGCAATCAGGAAGACATCAACTATAACAAGAAATAGCTGGGATGAAACTTGGGAGAAAATCAAAAGGAAATCAATCATTGCTCTCACATGCTCATGAAACAGCAAATATACACTGGAGAATGAAATATGAGGAAAGAAATGAAAAGGCCAGAAAACTTTTAATGATACGTGGAAGTGCAAGCAGCCGCCCTGGTGTCCCATTTGTGTCACATCAGCAGTCTCGAGGAAGTTCATTTCCTTAACCTCTGCACCGAGCTGCATTCCAAAAAGCATTAAAGCACAGCTCTCCAGATGTGGACACTTTTTTTTTTTTTAAACTTCATGATCTTTGGGAGAGCTTCAGGTATGTGTGCAAATGCCAAGGACAACAGTATGAGCTCTGCTAAAGCATTCCTTACCAAGTTAGCTTGGAGAAAGTAAGAGTGGTGTGAGAGGCCTCTAAAATCAACACTAACTAAAAGTTAACTATTACAGTAAGAGGATTGTGGGGAGGTTACATAAGAGCAGCCTTTAGATTTAAGGGAGTTACTGCTGGTTATCACAGATGATCATATACCGTGTCTCACCATCGATCTTACCGGCACAGCATGTCTGTCAAATGGACGAATCCCACGTACGCCAGCTCAAAAGCTCCTCTGTGCCGAGACTGAAGCAGCTGCTCACGAAAATATCGTCCTACTCCCTTCACCTGTGTGATGTGGCAGAGAGAACAGAGAAAATAAAAATATCCATTACTTTCTAACAGTCCACATTTTAATCCCTTCTAAAAAACTGATTTAGCAATTTAGTTAAATTTGACCACTAAGCACCTGTATATATTTCCTGAAGTGTAGTTATTTTAATTTAATGAAAAATAATCCTCAACAGGCGCTGCTTTCATTAGGGCAAAAAGTTCAATCGTTTGTGTGAAATGAATGCTGGTGAAACATGATAGAAATGTGCCGTCTCATGCAACGTAGTGCAGACTGATGCCCCTCCTGAGAGCCAGGCGGACCGTGGTTAAAGTCTATGGTCTGCAGTAACTCTGGAATGGCTATTTACATCGTGCTCCAAACAACCGTTAAAGCGCTTCAACTCCAACGAGACTTTATTTAGTCTGACACTTCCTGTTTGCCCATTCTGCTGGTCTTTTTCTTTCTTTTTTTTTTTTTTAATTCCCCTTCTGTTTCACTCCATGTGCACAGAGAAATTTCCCAACTCCTTCAGCAGCTGGCTAATTACATGGTCAGGTTCAGTAACCTAAATCACGGATTTTCCTCAGCGTCTGGCCACCATGAGACTTAGCGCCCAATCAGCTAATGCCATTGTTTGCTTGTTATTTTTGATTCCATTGACTCAGATCTAAGGGGATTATGTAGCTCTCCTCAAGTAGAGACTGAAAGGAAAGGAAGAAAAGGCAGGAGCCATGGAGCGTAGTCCAAAGCCTCGGAGCTAGCATTTTACAATGAAAACATAAATCTTGTTCAAAACAACACGCGCACTAAACTTCACAGGAACCCAACGACACCAAACTTTATAAAGAGAGAAGAAGCAAGTCATCTCAACAATGGGTCAAAAACAGGTCTGGGACAAACATATACAGTTGGCAGCATAGGAGTGGCTTCACAGAGATTATTTGTAGGTTGAGGTTTGGTCTGAGGTTGACTGGGGTCAGTGAGTCAAAGCCAGACCTTTCAGTTCGGCGATGCAACCGAGCCCTGTGGCCCCGTGTTCCAGAAACTGAACATCCATCTTTAGTCACATGAGTTGCATGCTTGCAAAGCCAAAATTAACGAAACCAACTGCTTCTAAACAGGGCTTCATCCTTTAAAAAACACTTAATACCTTAAAAATCCAAGAGCGCCCTCTGGTTTGGCCAACACTGGAGCATCACCATGAACTTTGTCAAAATAAGAATCGGAGAGCCTCGAGCTTTTCCAGAGCTCTATTAAATCCACACAGACCCTTCTCACTTAGCTCCAGCTTAGGCCAATTTTTCTAAAGCAAATGGGCAAAGGGACATGTTCTGGATCCAAAGAACAGTATAAGGAAATATGGTTCATGCGAGGCTCCTACACGGTGGTCTACCCAAAAGGAAACTGGCAAAGTGTGGGATTTGTCAAAGTCATCCAACGTGCCATCTCCGACAGAACCAGGATAGCATGGGATCATCACAGAACGGTTTAGCGCATGGTTAATTTACTCATTCCCTCTCGAAGGCGATGAAAAATGAGGAATTATACACAGTCATGATGTGACTAACTGTTTGCAGTCGTCATGGCGCCTCGGCGGCACGGAAACATCTGCTGCGTTGCTGCAGCGACGGAGGTCCATAACAGGACACGGGAGACTGACGGCAGAAACACGTACACACACACGACCTCCCGAAGAGGAGCTTCAATGTCATAAACACACTAGCACTTTAGTGACCTTCCAAAAAAGGGTGGCCTGGCAAAAGTCATTAGTGGTACAAGGCACCGTATAGTTCAGCCGTGTGTCACCACACATACACACACTCGATCCATTTGGACTGAACGAGCAACATTAGATCACCCATTTACATAACTTGTAGAATCGCTGTGGTAACCGCAGCACTGACATCACCAAGCGATTCCACTCCATCTGCTGAACTGATGAGATCATCTGCCAAGCCTACAGGGTCCATTACAACCCAAATAACGCCAATAATCGAATAACCTGATGATAATTCACAACTAAATTGGATTAAAAAGACACCCAAATAGAGTAATCAGACAGTGCTTAATCCACTGTCCATCACTTGTGGCTCAGTTTATACATCAGCATCGCATTTGATTTATTTACCTAAATTTGCCAGTTTGTGTTTGTTCATTTTCCCTCTCCTCATTTTCTTTAATTCTAATAATATAAAATTAGTGGTTTACACAAACATTTCTCAATCATCTTCTTAGCCCCTGAACTAGCATAAGGGTGCGTTTTTAATGAAGATGCCGAAGCACTTCTATAATTTGCTATAGATGCACTTCTGTGTATGTGTTCAAAAGCATTTGACACAACTGCCTCTGAACACCATGACAATGGATATGAAATAAAGCAATGAAGATTTGACTGAACTGTAAACTTTAACCGGTTAGGAATTACAAGTCTGTCTATATTACATGATTAATCATGATCATACTAAAGACTAACAATTATAAATAATACATTTTAATAATTTATTTACATTATCTATTTATTTATATGGCAATTTTAACAGTAGATACAGTCACAAATATAAAATTTGGATTACTATATAAAATTATAAACATCACAGGGATCACAATGTCCTCACAACATCTAGGTGCCAATTTGATTTGTGTTGCAAAACTGTATCACGGTTTTATAAATACCTCGATTTAAATGTTTATTTTTTATTGTTTGGCTATGCATTAAATAAATTTACAATCGTTTCAAATATTACATAAAATGAAACGTAAAAGTTACATTTTCACAAAGCAGCAAACATCCTATTTCTAAACAATCTTAGCAAATAATTAGCATTCTGTGCTGCCTACCAACGTGAATAGTGAAAAGTTTAGAGCGCGCCACCTGTAGGATTATAGAGGAAAGGTGACGGTACTTCTAAAGCAAACATTCAATAAAAAAAAATTATACATGAACTGCCACATAAAGGCACTGTTATACATAACTGAATAAATATCCCAGAAATCTAATACATACAAAGGATTATTTTTAATACCTAGATTCAAATACTTTGCAGGACTTCTTAAACCTGCATACATCTGCAGTTTGATTATATGCAGCAACATTGTGCCACAGCCAGACTGTGAAATGATTGATGTGTCTAATGTAGCAGAGGGTGAAATCTAAAATGAGTAGTGCGCAGAAATAGATACAGTCTCAAGGTGCATCACACCACTGTGAAGTGCATCAAGTTTAAAAACCTTTCTTCGGTTCCTGAATCACTTTGTCTGCCTTGGAATAGGAGTTAGGAATAAAACGTGATATCCAACACATGAAATCTGCTTCTTCTGAATGCTGGTGCTAGTGATTTGCCCACCATGGTTGAGCTTATGAACAGCTCATTCAAAACCTATAATCCGAAACCTTCTATTCAGATGGACAAAAAGCTACATGAGAACAAAACAAAAGACAATGTCTGAAAATTGTTTTGCTAATAATCCCAGTTATAAACCAGTCACCTTAATATTAACAGTCTATGGAACTTTATGTACTGGTGCTCATACAGATTCTGGCCCGTGGATCAGGACGAAAACACATGGAAACTCAAGCAAAAGAATCAGGGATGACGTTCAACTGAGGAATCAAGCTGACGGGTCTCTTTGAGCGGCCTAAATTGGACAGCGATCTGAATACAGACAGCATCAGGAAAAATCGCTCCAGCAGTCATCTTTCTGTAGAGCCATATTAAATTAAACTGAAACAGACCTTCAAGCTAGGAAACTTGGACAAGGAAATGCCAAAGAATCCTTTCACTTGAATTTCAGCGGTTCAGAGATCAATTCAATTATTATTTTTTTTTTTTTTTCTTTTTTAGTCGGCGGTGGGAAACCTTAAAGGCCGACTGCTAAGACAGTTAAACCCAAGTCATATGTTAAGAGGGATTGCAAATGGTCCAGTTCAATCTATCCAAGAAGGTGCCTTCAACAGCGTCCAGAACCTCATGATGTGGCATAATTCATAAAACAGTCCACAAAAAAAGCTGAAGTCAATATTTCCAGATGACAAGGGAGATTAGAACTGGGCAAGATCACTTACCCTGTGCTTTGCTAAGTAATAAATTGACTGCATCACGTAAACACACAAACAAAACAACTTTATGACCCAAATCCCTGCTGTCCAAGCTTACAGTATAGAACATCCGTAAACACCACATGTCTTGACATGTTTCTGATAGAGGCACAAGGATGAAGGACTATTTGCTGCCACTGTCTCAGGTTTAACGATATATGAATATGGTTTGTTTATGAAGTGACTGGGGTGGGGACCATTCGGAAAAAATGCAGGCAGTCATTAAACAGCAGGGCAGGCTCAAATGAAAGCCCTGTGCTAACGAGAGCGGATGTTAATTGAAGGCGGGCACAGCATGGTGTCTCAGCGCTTCACACCGCCACAGACAGAAAACACGTCACCCAGCAGTGACTGATATGTGATTCAGCCTCGGGACTGTATTTATCAAACCTCTCAAGGAGAGAAACAAAAACAAAAACAAAAAAAACAACAAAAAAAAAACAGACCAAGAGTAGAGGTTTTTCCATGTAAGATGTGTTTTCAGTTACCAAAAACAATGACAGCAGGTCTTGATACAAGTCTGGCAGGTTAAAATGTAAAATACAGTCAGTGCATAAATATTTTCTGGTTATTTTATTTGTCTATAATAGTATATTGGATTTTAATGAATCTGACCTGAAACTGCAGACTTTAATTTCAGAGTATTTACCCAGATTTACTCTGCTTTAATTTCAATTGCATTAATAACTTTATATGTGGCTCCCGACTTTTTTTTTTTTTAAGGACCTAAAGTACCTGGACAAATGGCAGCTTAGTTGTTCCATGGCCAGATAATTTTTATTTATTTATTTTTATTATTTTTATTATTTTTATTATTATTATTATTATTACACAAGTAAACAGACTAAAAGTATAGTGTTAACCTAATGTGAATCATTTGCATTTAAAATCTGCTCCTGTTAACTCTCAATATGAAATAAACCCATCAAAGAGACAGGAAAACCATTAGGTGTAGTCAACATTTTGAAGAAGAAAAAGCTCTGTAGACCACAGAAAAGCTCTGAAGACCACATAAAACAACTGAAGTAGATAACAGGAGAAGAAAAACCCATTTGCAACAGTTATCCAGATTAAGAACAGGCTATAGGAGATATGCATATCTGTGTCAAAATCAACATTTAAGAGAAGACAATGTCACTATGCCACTTTTTGTAACTCACATCTCTACAGTCCTCCACCTGCCTAGTGCAAAAATTCTGCTCAGTCTATGATATAATTTTTCAAAATTTTCCAAAAAGCTAATTTTTAAAATTTTTCAAAATCAACATTATTTTATATGAGAAATGAGTTTGGGCTTTTTTGCTGCTCTCCCATTTACGTTCCGAAACAATCCAATTTTAAAATAGTCACACTGTTTTTACATCCATCACTGTTTTTATATCTACAGTACTGTTGCTGCTACGTAAATTCTTATCAGAATCTGGTTCCTGCTACTCCATTACTTCAGGTTGCTGCATGCTACTTTGTTTGGTTGTTGCATTTTACTTTTGTCTACCCTATGTCTATGTTTTTAATTACTATTACTTCATTGCATGTATATTTTTTCTCTCTCCACTTGTCCAACCGAGGACTTGGTTGCACCTGCTTCTTTTTTATGTCTTTTACATAATATGCTACTTTCTTTTCTGCTGGAATAACGTTTGGAAATGAGAAATGTTTTGGACTGACTTAATAATGAAGTCATAAAATAAATATGTATAACAAATTGCGTACCCAAAAAAAAAAAAAAAAAAATGTTTTGCACAGCCCTATATTTTGAACAGATAAACCAGCAAACAGAGCACAGATGACTCGCACATCTGTATAAATGCTCCCTGCTGGACCTTCTTTCAGCCATTGCGTACAAAGTTAATACTCTTTCTCAGATTATACGTGTCTGCGTGTTGCAACACTCCGAGTATTCAGACCGCGTTTATAAAAGTGTCTATATGTCGTTCACCTACAGCTTCTCCCGGTTATTGAGTACGAGAAGTCTCTCTTATCTTAGATGACCATACAAAAGCAAAAAAGATTGTAAAAGCCCAAACCTTCAAGACTGACAAGAAATAAATTTCTTAAAATAAAACTGTTTCAGATTTTATAAATATTTTGCATGAAGGTTTTGATGTTTAATGCAAATCACTTCGGGTAATAACTATGACCGTGTGGCCGAAGCCGTTGATATCACACAGGATTTAAACAGTCTACAGTGATCGCACTGGGAAAGTATTTACAGTATCACATCAGAGAAGTATTTCTTTTGATATCAGAGTGATCGAATCTCTAGCGCATTTTCCATCTTGCAGCATTTTGCGGTTCACCACACAGCAAGTCTCTGCCATGGTAATTTTTAAGCCCTGGAGACGATATTTCAGTTGCGTTTGACAAGAAGTAGGCGGCATCAACAAAGCAACATCACTAATTATGTCACTAACAATCTCTATACAGAGGGATGTAAACTCATAAAACAATGAATGCTGAAGTGTTCAGGGCCATATTATCTGCTTGGATAAAGCCAACCTCAATGGGTGGTGCTTCAACGATAGCCAATGACACAAAGCATATTTCAAAAGCAACCCAAGAGGATGTGAAAAAGAATTGGAGTGTTCTGCACTGGCTAAGCCAATCGCCTGACCAGAATCCAACTAACCACTTGTTTTAATTACTGAAGACCAAAAATAAGCAGCAACTAAAGAGCAAAGACGTCAAGGAAGACATCCAGTGTATGGTGAGGCCGATGTTATTTCAAGATTTAGTCACTGACTGCAAGGAATTTGTATTGGGGTATTAATATTTAATTTAGGGCTGAAACGATTCCTCGAGTATTTCGAGTAATTCGATTACAAAAAATGATCGAGGCAAAATCTTCTGCCTCGAAGCTTCTTTTAATTAATTTTTAAAAGCTTGCATTATGTTTTTCCTCAATTATTTGTTGACAGCGCGCTTTTGACAAAGTGCGCTTCCGGATGCAAGCTGCCAGTGAACACCAACGAAGAAGAAGCGCTTACTGTACGTCACCCAAAAAGCGGAACGAGACGCAAACAGTTAGCTGTGTATTAATTTGATGGAGCGTTCTGGTGCGGCTACAAAATGGAAGGGAGCGAAAAAATTATCAGCGAGCCAAGAGAAGAAGAAACCAGGAAGAGAAAACGACAGAAATTGTCAGTAAAGGCTTATATGTTATGCCTGATCAGTAGATTTAGAATCTTTTAGTTCTGAAAGTTCTTTTTTATACTTAAAGTCATTTGAAATACCTTCTTTTTTTTTTTTTTTTTTAGTTTTTGCATCTGAGAAAAGGCTTTAAAATAAGAATGTATGGCTCTGTAATGCACTTAATTCATCTCAGTCAACTTTAATACCCCTATCTCACCTATGTGGTTTCGCGCGGTGGCGGAAGCACGGTTCATCACGATTCACGAAGAGTTTTGGCGCTGCGATCACGTTTCCATCTTTCTGCGCGAAAAATTAAACATGTTTAAGCCGCCTTAAAAACATTTTTTTGGCGGTCCTCGCGGAAGCTTGCGTACCTTGCAGAACTTCGCGGAACGTCAGCGGACTGTTGCCGGGCAATCGCGGCGGCTCACGGCGCCTAACACCGCATCTCACTGAGTCAAACTGCATAGGTGAGATAGGGGTATATGCTATTCCTTAGATAGTGAATAATGACAACGTTTATTTTTGATAAAATGCTGTATGCATTTAAAAAATAAAACCAATTAATCTTCGTTTCTCTTATATATTTTACATTGCTGTTTAATTAAGCAAAAGTAAATTTTATCCAATTACTCGGTTAATTTTTGGTAGAATACTCGATTACTAAAATATTCGATAGCTACAGCCCTAATTTAATTATTTGTCACATTAACCACATTAACCTTACAACGCAGTGAAATCATTTTTCCCCACACATCACAGTTGGGAAGCTTGGGTCAGAGCAGAGCGTCAGCCAGAATACAGCTCCCCTGCAGCAGATAGGGTTAAGGGTTTTGCTCAGGGGCTCAACAGTAGCAGCTTCAGCTCTTAAAGTGACCAACTTTGTCAATCTCCAAATATTCCGAACACAAGAATGCAGCTGTCCATCTTCCTTTAAGTGTTTGCATAACGTCCTACTGGGTTCATGCAGTGTTTCCTTCAAATACCAAACATGGTAAAAGCAGAAAAGCTGGAACTCGTTTCATTCTCACCAATAAAAAGACTAACTATTCTAATCATCTGGATTTCTGTGTAATTTATATTTTGATTGGAAAAAGTATGCTAAGCCCAAGCCTACATTTACTGATATACAGTAAATAATGTCAAATGCTTCCATTTATTAAACACATGTACATACCTTAAAGTAAAGTTTGTGCTTATTTCCAAAAAAATTTAAAGAATTTCATAACCTGCAAACCAGCAACTAATCTGCTGTGGATAAACTGCACGAGTCCAACTTTAACAGGGTGAACTGCACAATGTAACTGTCTGAACTAAACTCAAACTTTAGCTTCAACTAATATCTGCCAGCTTACCCGACAACGCCTTCCATCACTGCAGGTGGCAAAAAATTTTTTATATTTGAACTTTATAAATGATGATAATCTTTTAAAAGTGGCAAAAAAAAGTACGTAGAAAAGATCATTGTTTGAAAAATGATTCCAGTCTTATATAATTACATACAATTACCTGTGTGTGTGTGTGCGTGTGCACTGACCTGCTCTTCAGTGATCAGGACTTTGGACATTTGGGTATAAAGAGGCATGCTCTGACACAGCTCCCCTAGCAACATGGACACCTCTTTCATACTTCGCCAGCAACACACCAAAACCATCTGAGCTGTGACACGATAAGTCTCCCGTTCAGATCCTGTAGAATACACACATAAAATAATATTTTACTGTTATTTTGCGATACTCTGAGCCTGCCTTATGTGTGATGGCACACTGACCTCTAAAGGGCAAAAACAAATACTGCAGCTTTCAGCTAAGTAGCGTCAGTTGCTGGTTATGGTTTTAGCTTGGACATAGACACTTGGGTTTTAGTGTAGAGAAAGTAAATCATGTGAGGAACATCGGCTGTATGAGGATTAGGTCCTCTTTTACCATTGCTCGTGGCCTGAGGTGTGCACGGCTGTTCTTTGGAGGTTGCGTCCAGTTCTCGGGCACTGGTGAAAAAGTCATTGGTGTCTCGAGGTTGTATTTCCTGAAGGATCTTCTGCAGGCCAGATGATGATTCTGTGAAAGAGGGAGAAAAACAATAAACAAGCATAAATCAGAGAACTACTTACAATCAAAACTCAAACATTAATTATTAACTATTATTAATTGACTTATTAATTAAGTGGAAAAGAGTGACTGACAAATGTTTTTTCCCCTTTCTCCCTCTCACAACAGAAGTACATCATATACATTTCAATATAAAAATATTTAACATGTTTCAGGGTTAACGTGCATCTGAAATGTCTACCCGAGTCAGTGTCCATAGGGATAAGGCCCTCAGGGGAGGAGCTCTGGACGACAGGTGAAACCACATCAGACACCCTGTAGCATAAAATGATGAGCTCTGACACGACCTGGCTCCATTCAGCCTGCAGCTGGAGGGATCTACAACACACACACACACGATTGATAAGAGGCATAAAAATGTGGGAAAAAAATGACAATGATGAATGGTTTTGATAAATTTGGCCGAAGTGTGCTACTATACCCAGTGCTGAGCTGCTGCAAGGCTGCAGTGATACAGTGAAGTCTGCCATATAAGGGACAGGAAGAAGCGGCTACGAGCAGAGACGTCTCAGCCTGAGCAACCTCAGCATTCAGAGACGTCATCAAGAACAGCACCACTGAAATTTACATACATACATATTAGTGATGCGCGGGTCGTCTTTTAGCCGGGTTGGGGCGGGTAAAGAAATTGTCGCTTTATTTGCGGGGCGGGTTGGGGCGGGTCATTAAAAACAAAATAAAA
>JAQMYG010000038.1:22937823-22970426 GCA_030014215.1 Clariallabes teugelsi | reverse complement strand
GACGGGAATCGAGCCTGGCCGGGAATCGAACCCGGACGCTGGAGGTGCAAGGCGACAGTGCTAACCACTACACCACCGTGCCGCCTAAGGTTGTCCAATATTGTCCAAATGTCTGCAGATTTTCATTTCAGCTGAGAAGGAGCCACACCTGACACCCATTTGACCATGATGAAACGATCAAACAGGTAGAATCAGAGGTGGCTCCGGCTTGGTTGGAAGAAACACCTGAAGGTACGAGCGATCTAAGAAACAGGAGTTCTTCTCCACTCCTCTAGATGAACTCCCAGTTTAATTAGCCAACAGCCATTAGTTTGACCTCTTCACACAAACACACACACACAAACTCGTCTGATAAAGATCTCCTGTTAACACTGGTCATCACAGTGCCTTGTTGGCCGTGGGCGTATTGCTTCCTGATTGCTCATGGGATTTACTAAGCGCTAGCCGTACTACAGTAGACTTTGGTGCTGGATTCAATACCTTGTATGGATGTTCTCACTGCAAAATAAAGCAAATGTAATCTTTTATGTTAAGACCTCCTGTATAATATTTTGACCGCTGCATTCTGGATCTATTTTAAGTATTGCACTGAGATTTAGTAATGCGTATAAAGAACAAATCCGAGATTGAAGAATAACAGAGGAAAAGAGCAGGGCAGGCAGAGAGAAAGTCACTAAATGAAACTTTTCAGAGGAGTAAGGACGAATGGCTAAGGAGATGAAAGGAGAGGGAGTGAAAGAGTAATAGAGATAGAATGGAGGGGGCAACAGACAGAGCAGAAAATAAACCATTCCGTAATCACAAGATGCCCAGGGGAGGAAATGCCAGGGTTTGTAAACAGAGACTATGTTATATGGGAAGTCGACATGCATCACACACAATGCAACACTTTTTAGAGTGGAAATAGAGGTCAAAACCTTTATATATGTTTCATATTTAAGGAGACTTCCCTATTTCTTTAGAAAAATTACATAAGCACGTTCTACCTTCATATCGTCTACATTCTTATCCGTTAATACTGTTAATAACAAGAATCTTGACCGCATTTGTGTACGTCACTTCATGCATCCTGCAAAAGGAAACCACACATACAGTACACAAACACTCACACTCCCACCAGTGAAGGTCTACACACTGAGAGCACTGTGCAAAAAGGGAATCTGTTGTAGGTTAGCGCCCGCTCCTCTTCGTGCCTGGCACGCCCAGATTGATTCCACATTTATGTGGGTGGTGACCTCAGAAACCCAGAGCCAACCAAGTATAAGGCAGTGTGACTTTCCTGCTCCCAGCAGCACTTGCTCCTCAAACGTTTATTCCGTTTGCCTGAATACACCGCAGTTTAGATTTGCAGCATGGCATCACTAATGCATGATACTGCTCTTTTGTCGTGGGTGTTATTTGTGTATGTTACATATTTTGTGGAGGCTAGTTCAACTGATTTTGCCACAAACTCACGTTCCTGAATGATCCAGTTTGTCCAGCCTATGGACTTTGGCACGTGGTGGTGTACAGATACGAGGTGATGCTGGGGAATTTAGAGTGTTGGTGTTGTGCTAGGTTGTAACACAGATGGGCTTTGTAAGCACCGGTGGGGCTGCGGGGAGGGCGAGCCGCAAGGCACGCAGCTTGGAATGTTAGGAATGGGAAGGCTGACTGCGGCACAGCCTATATGGCATTGGTTTATTGTGAATTCTACTGCTGTTTCAACAGTTTTTAGTGATGAAAGTATCACACTGAGACAATAAGGGTGTGTGGCATGTGTATGGATGGGATGGAAGTATAAAGAACATTTTAGGTGGCTGTCCAGTAGATCATTTGAATCATTTCAAATAAATGAGAAGCACAATGCCTTTTGTTCATAGTCAGCTTCGTTTAGATCATCAGTCATCAATCTAGGCTTGGAAGATTATTACAGAAACTATGGAGCACAAAGTTGATACCGTTGAACATGCTTTTATTCAAAGGACAAGGAGGATATTGTGCAGAATAACAGAGTTAAAAAACTACCTTTATTTCTGTGTTCATCCCCTGCTACACTAATTCACTAATCTCAGCATTTCACTACAGCAGCTTGGATATTGTTAAACTTTTCTCGTCTTCCCCTGCTTCACGTCTGAAACACAGGCCTTCCAGGAACTCCTTTAGTGAATGACTCCTTATAAAACATAAGGAAATCACTTTCATTACAGGGGATGTGACTGTAACTCCCAGCCGAGTAATGTGCAAGTGGTGCGCAAGGTCACACACTGACCTGTAAAAACAGAATACTTTCGGTGATCGAACCAGACTGGTTTTCTTTCTGTAAAAGGAAAGGGCCTTTAAAGGAGTTCCTGGGAGGCCATCATTTCAGCATTAATGATGATGTGAAGTAGGCAGTCTGATCATAGCTTCCCAAGCTTGCCAAATGTTAATACATTATGTTGTCACTAAGTATTTGGGGCATTCAAGTCTGAATGAAGACATAAAACTAATTGACATTTACAGAAGATTTCAATCAGAGTACAGTGATGAGATCCCTGAATGAGGATCCTAGCCGAGGTGGCTCATGACTGGCCGAGGTGGCTCATGACTGGCCGAGGTGGCTCATGAGAGGAGCGCGTTATACAGTACTTGAAAATTGATGGATAACTTGTCGCCAACTGTCTGTGGGTCCGTAAACCTGCCCCTGGAGGACCCCTGCCCCTGCACTTAGTGTTTACCCTGCTCTAATATACCCATTCAGAAAAAGTTGTTAATTAGCTGAGAAAACACTAAAAGTTCCCGATTTTTTTCTTTATCCAAATGCTTCTGTTTGCCAAAGGTTATAAGCAGTAACTTATACTTGCAGTAACAGATTTCTGTTGTACAGCTGGATTGAGTATAGTCTGTAATTACGTTGCTTTCCAACTGCTTCTATATATGTACATTGAGGTCATAAGCTTTATAATTTTTTTAAAGAACACGTCCATTACGCACTTTTTCCTTGTATGCCTGTATATTCATGCTGCCAAAAACAGCATATTGCAATTATATAGCTATACTTTTTGATGGTAATATGTTCTTCAACCAGAGAAGAACTGGGAATAACCAGTCACCCCCTGATACGATAACATCACAATTCTTAGGTGTTGATTCGATTAAAATTGCGAATCCAGAAGTATTACGATTTTACTTACTCTCACTCACTCACTCACTCATCGTCTATACAGCTGTATCCTGTCTCTGTCCCAGGAGACTTAGGGGACAAGGCGGGGTACACCCTGGATTCATCGCAGGCACACACACATACAGTACACACACTCACACACTCATTCATACACTAAGGGCAAGTTGGGAACATTACGATTTTATTAATATCTCAATTTGGTATTACATTTTCACCCGATTTTGCTACAATTTTAAACCTTTAAAAAAGTTTAATAATGTAATTAAATGTTGCATCTTCCTTATAACATGAGTTTTCTCATAAAAAAACAATCGCAGCATTTAAATACCACAAATTAACTTCAAATACAAGAGTTTAACATTTAATTGAACAGCACGTTTCTCTGTCATTTGCCAAAATTTTAACAAACTTAGCAAATACGTATATATACTGTATATATATTTTTATTATTATTATTATTTTCCTAATAATTAGACAATTATTGAAAATTAAATATAATGACTGGGTTGTTAAAAACATATTAAAGAATAAAAGTAGAGACCTCACAAGAGAGAACAAATGGGTAAAAAAAAAGTAATAAACCAGAAAAATGTAATCTATAATCTGTAATCATTGTGAGAATTACAAGATAATTAAAAGAGAATTGTACTAATAGGGCAGTGGTGGCTCAGTCGGTTAAGGCTGTGGGTTACTGGATTACTGATCGGAAGGTCGGGGGTTCGAGCCTCAGCATCGCCAAGTTGCCGCTGTTGAGCCCTTGAGCAAGGCCCTTAACCCTATCTCCTCCAGGGGTGCTGTATCATGGCTGACCCTGCGCTCTGACCCCAGTTACGCTGGAATATGCGAAGAAGGAATTTCACTGTGCTGTAATGTATATGTGACAAATAAAAGCTTAACTAAAATATATATAAATCTAACAGTTATATACAGTATTTATTCTTTTTGTAAGAATATATATATTTGTTTACTTGGTGTGTGGAACAGAAGATTCTAATTTACACCCTGTATAACTCACCAGCTTTCCATTTTACACTTGGGATTCAACCCCGCAACAGTTAGTTAGCTGAGCTACCTCTAAAATTGAGTAACTTGAGAGATGTTACTTGCAAAACCTGCAAAATTTACACCCTCCTGGTTTATTCTTCTTGCCTTTTGGATATATACAGTAATACCCGCAAGAATTTAAAACTACTTTCACTCTTGATTAAAAATAAATATCATGATACATATTGTGAATTGTGAAAAGTACCGCAAAATGATATTTATGCCTTATACTGTAGCTTGCTTTACTGAGATACTTTTAAAAACTGCACTTGAACCTCAGTGTGTAACACAGATGAGCCTGTATTCAGGTGGACATTTGGGATTTTTCATCACAATAATGCCACTCCTGAAATTAGACAGAAAGTCTCCAGAACACAACAAAATACTGGTCTTTTTTTCTTCCTCTGAAGTGTCCATATTCAAAGGAAAAAATTATGATGTTGCAGGTTATAACAAAGGATACATTTTGCAGGACGAGTGAGAATGGGTGCATTTTTGTGGTGCTGGTCTTCCTGTTCGTCAGTGAACATTGCAGTGATTGCCCAACCAAAGCAAGGCTTATAAACTGTGACATATAATTATAGTGTATAATATTGTGGAGTGATTACAAACAGATGTTTGTAATAATGTTTTTAGAAAACAGATGGAAAAAACAGCTTCCTTAGAAGTTAGAAACAAGTAAGAATTTTCGAGTCTGTTGAATTTCCTGTCTTGAATATTACTTTGGAGTGTCACCAGTACATCTTAAAATCTTTTACTGTATGTGCTCTGTGGAAACTAGTGAATCACTGTTGGCATAGCTGCAGTGATGTTTAGATCATTTCTTAGAATTCAATTGCTTGATTTCTGAATGTTAATAATGAAGGTAGCATGTGAGAATGCGAGGAACACAGTTTATCCCAGGAGACTTACAGCATGAGGCAGCGTACACCCTGGACTGGGTGCCAATCCATCGCACGGCACACACACATACACACGCTCATTCACACACTACAGGCAATTTGGAAACCGGTGCACCCAGAGGGAACAAACCAAGCATCCAGAACGTGGATTTGCTCATTTAGTCACAAGAGCATTAATGAGGTCAGGTACTGATGTGAGGTGAGGGGGCCTGGGGTGAAGTCAGTATTCCAGTTCATCAGTAAGGTGATCCGTGGGTTTGAGGTCAGAGTTCTTACACTCTAACCTTAGCAATCTATGCCATAATGGCTCTTGCTTTGTATTCCCAGGGGCAGAGTCATGCTGGAACATGTTTCCATCTTGTGTAATGCGTTACGATTGTGTGTTTCAACTTTGTGGCAACACTTTCGGAAAGATACATATATGGGTGTACTGGTCAGATGTCCACATATTTTTGGTCATATAATGTAATTAGCATGATGTGCATTGATAGACAGCCAGAAAATTAAGAAGTTATGACTCTTTTCCGACACAGTGACAGTTGTTTTTCTACATCAGCATATGCTTAGTTTTTACTGTTTTACAAACCTCTATGGCTTTTGAAGACAAACCATGTCATTTTGATGTTTTCTGCAAACTTGAAAGGGATGGTGTGATCTGAGTGATGGAGGGAAGGATGGAGCTTGGGAAGGGGTAGTATGTGTGCATGAGTTAAACAACGAGTGACTGATTAAGAGTGAATGTTTTGTGTGTATGTTAGTGCATGAGTGACGATGAGAAGGAGAGTAAGTGCGTGAATGAGAACGAGAGCATGAGTAGAAGCGCGGTAAATGAGGACCATGAGTGTAAATGAGTGTATGAGTACCATAATTCAACGAGGGCCGGATCGAGTGAATGACTGTGTGTGTGCTGTAAAAGTAATATATTTAGCCTAACTGATCATCAAATCAAAATCAAATAAATCGAACAAGGTGCTTACTGGTGTTATGTTGCTTTGCAGATGCAGCAGCTGGAGATACAAGTTTTGGAGGCAGAGCGACATGCCTATGAAGCAAACCAACAGGTAAGTGTTATACCTTATAACTTATATTCTAGCATTATTTGAGTATGAAATTTAAAATAGAAGGTTTGTGTTGGCTTTATGCATTTCAGGTGCAATGGATGGAGGAGCGTCTGAAGGCTAGTGATGTGGAGTCTGGTGTCTCAGAGCTGAAGCTCTTTAGACGCTGCCAAGACCTTCAGGCTGCGCTGCAAGAGAAAGAAGAGCTGATAACGTCACTGGAGCAACAGCTAGAAGAGCAGGTCCGTACAACAATCAAACAGCGGAGGGCAGAAAGGCGAATTTCTCTATCCTGATGCAGTAATTACTAAATCTAGGCTTGGTTTCATACCCATGTTAATGTCTCTTTATGATGATGAGTGAGATAGTAAACATAACTGCAGATAAATGTATAAAGAGAATGTATAAAGAATATATAATGGAAAAATACATCATCTATCTACCTCTCTTTACCAAAACCTGCCTTTCCCTATTTGCGGTATATACTATGTGGCCAAAAGTTTGTGGGCACCTGACCATCACACCCATACAGTGTGTGCTTGTTGAACATCCTACTCCAGATTTAGCCTTTGTTGTTATAACTACCTCCAGTCTTCTGAGAAGGCCTTTCCACTTTTTTGGAAGAGTATTACTGACGTCTCACACACTGATGTTGGACAAAGAGTCCTGGAAGTGAGGTGTTCAGTGGGGTTGAGGTCAGGGCTCTCAGGACGTGTTTCTACTCTAACCCTGGTAAACCATGTCTTCATGTTCTGTTTTTCTCCACAGTTAAAAGTCCTGGGTTGACTTGAACACCCCTCTTATAGATCACTTGCAGTTTTGCTGATCTTTAGTTACCTTTGGGTTAATTAAAAGTGCCTTAAATAGGATTTGTCAAAATGTGTCAAAATCACATCTCTAAAGGTTAAAAAGATGGAGTTCAATCAGATTTTAATTATTTTTTTTACTCCTCGAACTCTCCTCCAATTCCAAAGCATAAACAAACCCCAACTAAGAGTTAGCATGCTAACTAGAATCAGCATTAGTAAGGAATATCATGTTCAAACATCTCAAAAAAAGAAAAGAGTTTATAAAGAGTACTCCTTCATGGTAAATGACTGCTAATGTACTGTATATTCTGGGTTCATTTATTTATTTATTTATTTTAAGCACAGGGTAAATTTGTTCATGTGAGAATTAGCTGGCAGTGCTGGATGCCCGGCTCCTTTAGCCTGAGGTGTTTTGGAGAAAAGGGTGATGGAAAGATGGAAAGTGTCTATAAAATGACTGACATGAGGGCCAGTGTAACACAAATTCAAATTATGGCTTTCCTCACAGGAATGGCAGTTTTTCAAATAGGTTATCTTTCTTTCTTTTCTTTTTTTGTAATGTAGGAAATAAAAGCAGTTGACTATTGGCACATATAAGCTAAATGCATATAAGAACATGAGTACAGTAAATAGGTGAACTGTAACTATTGGCCAAGATTTATTTGCCATTTATACACATTCCCACAGTATAAGTACATTACTCAGAACAACATTAGCATTATCTTTTTGCGATACCAAGAATTCTAATGCTACTTTTTGTAATCGATAAACATTCATGTCCACCTTCAGAGTCCAGTGCAGTAAGTTGTGTAAACTTGATTCCCTGACATTCCACAGTATTTATTTAATGATTAACTTCAATTGATCTACTTTTTTAAATGGGAAAAAAAAAAAAAAAAAGCCGTGATTAGACTGTATTTTATCTCCATTTCAATCAATTTCATGCCTGCCACCTCCACAGAAACAGGGGCGAATTCAGGATGCCAAGAGTGTAGAGGAGAAAGCAGCAAAGATCAAGGAGTGGGTGATGCGGAAGATAAATGAGGTTTGTTTTGTGTCTAATTGTGTGTATGTATGATCTATGTCAATTTGCCTTATTTTCTTATACCTGTCTTACTCGTGAATTCAGTTTGAAGTTGAAAACACCTCCTTGAAGGAAACAAACCAGCAGCAGGAGGCCCAGATTTTGGAACTGAAGAGACAACTTCAAGGTATATTTATTATGCACAAATCATTAACATCATATCAGTGAAATATCTGGTTTGCAGCCCACCATGTCGTCTCTAATAATGTGTTGTGTCTCAGTCCTGGAGCAGGCTGCAGGCTGTAAAGGGTCGGATCATGCTCAACCGGGACAAGCCCAGCGGATCAGCAGCCTGACCTTTGGCTGCTTTAACGTCCAAGGGAAGAGCCCTCAGGTTCGCGCAGGCCCTATGCCAGTTCAGAGGAGCACAGGCAGTGTGTGTACGACCCTCACAGACACTGACGACGGGAGGATCTCAGCTGGTCAGACAGATGGAATGGAGTCTGAGCATGAGAAGGAGGGTGGGACTGCAGTGGACATCCTGTCCCACAGTGCTGAGAGCAAAGCAGAATTAAAGGAACCCAACATTACCAGCTTAGATACTGGCAAACATCATCTTGCTGGATCAGATGGTGCAGTTAAGGTAAAAGCCAGCGAGCACAAGGTGGACGGGGAGGACGGTTCATCAGATGAGCTGAACAAGCAGTTTCGCTTGCAGCGTCTAAATTCTTCATCCTCCTCCAGCGAGGCCAATACGCCCAGCCCAGTACTGACCCCAAAGCGGCCCACTCCATCGCAGGATGCACATGATACACCTGCCTCGCCCAAGCAGCCTCGTCTACGCAGCCCCAATGCCTTTAGCGTTAGCGTTGCGTTAGCCAAGAAGCACCTAAGCCAGCCTTCAGCGGTTAATGAAATAGTCCACGGCAGAACCCGCAATGCCATCAGCATGCTACGCCCGTTGAAGCCACAAGAAGCTGATTTGAACCAGGAGCAGGAGATGGAGACTGGTGAGGGAATGATAGCCTCTGAAGAGCCATCTAAAGCTTCAGAAGAAAAGCCAAGGTCCTCTGATGCAGCTGCAGCTTTACCAGTGACCAAGCCGCCCACCCCTCCCCTGCACAGGTTCCCCTCCTGGGTTAGTACATTGGTCATACATTCTGCTGATCTTTTCAGTCATATTCATTTAACATTTAAGTTTTTCTTGTGGTCTGCAGGAAAGCAGGATATATGCTGTGGCGAAATCTGGAATTCGGCTTTCAGAAATATCATGCACAAATGTAGCAAATAAGGGTAATTATTTTAACGAAAAAATATAGCTATGGTTACATCTCATTTCTGTATTTCTTATTACTTTTCATATGTTTCATTGCACCTCTCTTTCATTGGTAGATTAAAAAAATTAAACTAATCTGTCCACCCTTGGTGGAGTAAAATCGTTGGTCTTTCCAGCCTATCCCTCTTGCGCATCTCATCTCAGTCTTGTACTTTTTATCCAGATTCCTCCCACCCATCCTCATACCCCGCCTTCATGCTGTACATATCTCTCATCTACGGAAACATGAACACACCGGTCTACAGCACAGTCAAAGGGGTAGGTGTTGGTTTTATCCAGGCCAGCTGAGGTTGACTTGAGCAGGAATTCAAGTCAAAGTCACAACCCTGGTTTGAAAAGTATTTATCACAATAGTTTCTCATCATTATTTTTTATGCATTAATAATCACAGTCAAAACTGTGAAAGAAACTAAGGTGAATGAATCATTCAAAGAGTCTAAGGATTCACTGTTCCATGATTTTTGATTTGCTTTATAAATGATCCGTAACCGATGTACAGTATAGTAACAGACGCATAGTAAGTACTGTAGGATTGCTACCCAATTTTTACAGCTCCTGTGTTTGCACTGCAAAAAATGATATATTAGCAAGTAAACATATCTAAATGTATCTACACTTACTTAAAATAATATTACAGCAAACCAAATATAAGATTATTAATCTTATTTCTAATCGTATTTTACTAAAATGTTAACCAAAAAATCTACTGACTGATAATTCTGCTAGTTTTAGGAATTTATTTATTTAACGAAGTAAAATTATCTGCCATTTGAACAAAAAATTTCACTTGAAGCTTTGGTATAATTTGGCTACAGATAAGCTTAATAATCTTAATTTTGTTGTAAACTCTTTTTTTTTTTTTAAGTTTAGATAAGTTTGCCTAGATTCAAGAATATTTCACCTGCTAAGATGTCAATTTTTGCAATGTGTGTGGAGATCTAACAGTTTACATAGATTTTCACCCATTGTATAAAAACCATGCTCGTGTATTGGCCCATTTATTAAACCCCTAGATGTCAACGAGTGAATGCACTGGCGTCCCAGCATGGGCACCTTGTGCCGGTTGTTGTTTGGACTTGTCCATAGCAACCAGGAAAAAGCAGATACTAAAGATTTTAAAAAACTAATTAATTTTATTATTCATAGCATAATATAGCATATTATTTGGCATCTTATACATACTTAAGGATAGAGAAGTAAATAAGTAGAAGATAAGTAAATAAGTAGACTACCCATGATTTTTTGGCCAATGGGTACGCAGTCACAAAGCTTGCAAATAGCTTATCCCCAATCACCAGACTACATAGACTCACCAGTGCAGAATCTACCTAAAATAACCTGCCGTCTATTTTTTAGCAAGCATAATTTGCAACATAGCCTAATAACATGCACTGCCTAGCCAAAAAAGTCAGCACTTCAGAATAATTAAATTATTGGCCTGCATCATGCAAAGAGATTATTGAAATTACTGGAATTGGGTTAAGAACCATCCAAGACATTATTAAGACCTGGAAGGTTGGTGCTGAACTGTCAACGTTCTGGAACAAATGCAGTAGAAATCACAGCTATGTTTAATAGTGAAAATAAAAGCATTTCCATACTAATAATGCAAAGAGAACAGAGAGGATTGGGAAAAACAGCAGTGTGGCCATAAGAAATCCACTTGTTAGTGAGACTAATCAGAAAAAAAGACTTGTGGTCTGAGCAGTACAGCTTTACCCTATTCCAGAGTGATTGGCACATCAGGGTAAGCAGGAGACCGCATGAAGCGATGATCCCATCATGCATAGTGGCGACTGTAAAAGCCTCTGGAGGCAGTGTTATGATCTAGGGTTGGTTCAGGTGGTCAGGTCTAGACTCAGCTATGTTATGTGGCAGTAAAATTAAGTCAGCTGAATGTACTTGAATTTGAACTTGAATGTACAGAATGGCCAGGTCATCACATCAGTGGAGGTTTTCTTCGCTGATGGCATAAACATATTTGAGGAAAGTGGTTCTGGGAGCATATGGAATCACTTTCAGACATAGCTTTGTACTTTAGGATTATTTAGACCCTAGCTTTGTACTTTAAGATTATTTAAATCTGAATAATTTTTCTTTAATGCAAGGATTTGATGGAATCAAGATTAGCTGTCTTGAAAATGTATGCTCTAAATCTAGTATATAATCGATTATATTGGATTGTGTGTTATTACTTGTTCTCCACCCCCCAGGTTGAAAATAAAACCTTTGCACCTACTACAGTCTGAAGTGCTTCCAAGCTCGCTCTCTTTTTTAACCGTCTAGACATATTAAATTCATTTGACCCTAATACTGTATGTGTAAAAAAAAAAAACTACAACATCCCTTTCAATATTTTCTTTTACAGTTTGAACACAAGGGGGCAGTACAGTTAAGCAGTTGCCACAGTAATGGGTGTGGTGTTTCATTGTTTTTCTCCGTGTAGAGGGTGGAGTTGCTAAGCAGCACTCAATTTTCAGAAGAATCTTCCACATCTGAAGAGGAGGAGGGACTGGAGGAGTGTCAATCAAACTCGGGTGAGGAGGAGAGCGGTTCGCACAGCTCTAGCTCCTACTGTCCCAAAATCCAGGAAAGCTCCATTAGGAGAGGTAGAAACAAAGAACTGACTTCAGGAAATACATATCCCTTAAAACATTATGCTGTTTCCTTCTGAACATTTCTGATACCTGGTCTGTCTTGGCACAGCTGTTTCCCTTTCCTCCATGGCGTCTGAGAGCGACTACGCCATCCCTCCTGATGCCTATTCTATAGACACCGAGTGTTTTGAGCCTGAGAACAAACTGCAAAAGACATGTTCCTCCAGCAGTGACAGTGGAAAGAGTGTATGGCACACACAGACACACATACACACGAATAAGCTCATACCCATTTAATCACATGTAATTATTCAAGAGATCATTTCTTGGTCCAGGAGCCAATGGAAAAGTCTGGCTACCTGCTTAAGATGGTGAAGACATGGAAGAAGACCTGGAAACGCCACTGGTTTGTCCTGAAAGATGGAGAACTGATGTACTACAAGTCGCCGGTCAGTTCTATGCTCATGTACAGAACAGAGTGCGGCTAGAAAGTTTGTGAATGCTATACAGTTTTGTGTTTCTGCAGAAATTTGATATGAAATGTGGTCAGATCTTTATCTTAGAGAATCCAGTTAAACTAAGTAGATAACAACATGAAACTTTTCACAAACTGCTAGAGATTCACATACTTTTCAGCAAAAGTATTTATGGGTAAATGCGCTAAGAAAGTCTTTTTGCATATTTTCCGTAGAGTGATGTCATCCGTAAACCTCAAGGCCAGATCGAGCTCACTGCGTCTAGCACTATTTCCCGTGGGGACGGCAAACAAATACTTCAGGTATTGTGTTTATGTCTGTCTTAATTAATGAGGTTTAACAACGTGTAAAACGTGTTCTAAATAAAATATCTATGAGAGCTCCATATACAACCTTCTTGTGTACTTTACCATTCTCCATTATCGATAAAAGAAATTCTTTCTGGAAATTCATATGATTATTATTTAGCTTCACAGGAGCACTGTATCCCACGTCCTGGAATGTAATGAACGCAGAACCTAAATCTGGCCATACTCATATTTTGCACAGTTATATTTTGTTTGACCACTTAAAGCTTTGATTACAGCATCTAGTGTAGTGGCAAATTCATTCCTCGTGCTCTTAGAACCCTTAGAATCTTTCACAATTTCCTGAGTCCTAGAATATACTCATGGCAACCCTGGAAATATAAAAAATGCATTAATGTGATAACCTGATCATTCATTACAGTCATACAGTGGCTTAGTGATTAGCACTGTCGCTTTGCACCTCCAGGGTCTGGGTTCGATTCCCGCCTCGGGTCTTGCGCCTCAAATTTGCATGTTCTCCCTGTGCTTGGTGGGTTTCCTCTGGGTACTCCAGTTTCCTCCCAAAGACATGCAGATTACACTAATTGTGAGTGTGTGCATGTGTTCCCTGCAATGGATTGGCACCCTATACAGGGTGTACCCCACCTTGTGCCCTAGGCCTCCTGGGATAAGCCCCAATCCAATCTTTACAGTATGTTCCCTAGCAAATTCAAGACTTTTTAAAATTAGCTTCACTAACAAGTTAGACCACACCTCTTTCTAGTTTAAATGCAAATATAAAAGCAAGCATAAATATTTTCAGTAAACAGATATAGATATTGATACAGATAATTCCACTGTGGTACACTCCTTATGTTTTGTATACATGTACTGTATTTGCTATAGTTCTACCTGTTCTCATCCTCAGGTGGTGACGGGAAAACATGTGTATAATCTAAAAGCAGACTCTCCTAACCTGCTTGAGGAGTGGCTGATGGTCCTGCAGTGTGTGCAGAAAGTCAAAGTAGCCAGTCCCCTCTTCACCCAGCCCACCGTCCGACCGACCATGAAGGGACATCTGACTAAGGTTCAACAATTACTGATCCTGTCTATAATGCTTAAGTCCTATGCTTCTCAAAAACAAGCAATATACTGGGGTAAACGTATTCATACTGTATTGTCTACTGGAGATTTCCGAGGACTATGATGTACAGTATAATGTACAGAATTAACTGCCAAACATACACCCAAAAGTGAAAAGGGAGATTTCTCTGAATTGCTGGTTAGACTAATGTTTGTCATGTAGCTATACAATACATGACAAGCTTGATTAAAAAATGAAAAATAAAAACATTTTTGGGTTATATAAGGTATAACCCTCATTCCTTCATATTTCCAGCATATTTGCACACCCCCTGGACATTTCTATTTACTGTATATTCAGCTTCATTCCCACTCAAATAAATTCCATAAATTCTATATTTTCGATATTGTACAGCTGCTTTTCTTATTTTTCTTATATTTTTCATATATTTTTCTTATATTTTTCTTATATTGTTTTTTTTTTGTACTGTACAGATATTTTATTCCTTCTTAGTTAAATTTACTTTCTATTTTTCTTTTTCATATTTATTTCCTATTAATAGTCTTTTATTTTAAGGTCACGAGCATTCGTCTAAGCATTTCACTGCATATCGTACTGTGTATGACTGTGTATGTGACAAATAAAATTAGAATTAGAATTAGAATTTATTTTGCTTTCAAAGAGAAAGAGTCTTGAGGCTTCCTGAAGAACTTTTTTTGGATCTCATTTTCGTTTCATTATCTGTAACTGACAAGTTTTAGATTTTTTTTTTGTTGTTGTTGTTGTTTTTTGGTCACGTGGTGACCTGTGAATAATTAAATCATAAAAAACATCTAACGTAAGACATGAACCAGTATGACAGGTGCAGATGATGACAGATGATAAGGATGGTGATTAGTTTACTGGTGATGCTGAATGCTGAGTGGTTGGAACAGACAAGAGGGGAAGTGAGGTTGCTGCTGAGGTGGTTACATAAACAAGCAATTTTTAGATTGTATCTTTAGGCACTTTGCAGCCTGCCATGGTAAAACATTTTCTCCTATTTCTTTCATTTAATCTACATCATCTAGTAATACCATAGACCAGACTGCAGACTGAAAATGCTCCTGCAATAATGGTATAAAATAAGTGCTAAATCTTCGCTAGTTGTTTATAGATCCAAAAACATCTACAGGTTTGTTAAATATCACTTCACCATATACTCTAGACCACAGTGGTTCCCATCCTGGTCCTGGAGAACCCCCCCCCCCCCTCCCCCAACCAGTGCACATTGTAGTGTTCTCCTAGCTTTACCACACCCAGCTGTTAATTAGCTGCATTACATTAGTTAAATCAGGTGAGCTGGAAGCAGAGAAAAGGTGTCCTCCAGGACCAGAGTTATTCGGTCTTATGTGGTAAAAAATAATTTTTTTGTGTCTAGGATTTTCCTGTAATAATTTCAGCACCTCTGTATATTCTCTTTCAGGTGAAGAACGACTATTCTAAGCGTGTATGGTGTTCACTTATTGGAAAGACACTGTACTACTTCAGATGCCAGGAAGACAAGGTATAGTGTACATTCTGTTCCAACATAACACCATCTCTGCAATGTGTGTACGTGTGTGTGTGTAGGGGGGTTGGATGTCTGCATGCTCATACATGTCTTTTCTCCTTGCCTTCCATTAGTTCCCATTGGGTCAGATCAGGTTGTCAGGAGGACATGTGGAAGAATTAAACTCGGATGAGAACAGTAAGAGTGGACAGCCTGCTCAGTCCACTATCTCCATTCAGATTTTAAATCAGAGCCCCACTCACCTGCATATAGATTCCCAACACGAAAAGGTAAGCGGAAGAGTATAATGTAAATTAACTCTACTACTTCTGTTATTTTTGTCACAATGATCTTGCCTGTGACTGAATTTAAATTACTATACTGACTTATTTACAGATATAAAACTATGGAACATGGGATGAAATCGGAATGCCGTTATTTAAACAGTCCTACAATCATACACGCTTTAGTTTGCTTTCGGGATGTGTAATGGTGGCAGCCTGAAACTTACAGTATACTCTTAATAAAACAATAGCATTTTATGATTGCAATAAACTTTTACAAGAGTTTGTTTAAAGAGTGCAGTGTGTACTTTTAAAAATATATTATCGGCTCGTAATAATTATATTGACTTTAACTATACTTTAGATAAACTGTGATTTACAACATTGTTATGCAATAGAGGCGGCACGGTGGCTTAGTGGTTATCACTGTCGCCTTGCACCTTCAGGGTCCATGTTTAATTCCCGCCTCGGGCCTGTGTGCTTGGAGTGTGCATGTTCTCCCTGTGCTTGGTGGGTTTCCTGCGGGTGCTCCGGTTTCCTCCAACAATTCAAAGACATACAGATTAGGTTAATTGGCGTTCCCAAATTCTATGAGTGAGCGAGTGCGTGTGTGTGTGTGTGTGTGTGTGTGTGTGTGTGTGTGTGTGTGTGTGTGCCCTGCAGTGGATTGGCACCCCATCCAGGGTGCACCCCGCCTCATGCCGTAAGTCTCCTGGGATAGGCTCCAGGCCCCCCATTACCCTGTACATAGGATAAAGTGGTATAGACGATGAGTGAGCGAGTGAGTGAGGTTTGCGATAATGTTTTCATTTACACTTTTTATAGCATAGAAATTAGCTCCATTGTATGCTTAGTACTTTCAGTAGAAGCTACAAGCTACAAGGAAGATGAAGGCCTGGAAGTTTTTTCATTGCCATCCCTGCAGGCCCCTGAGAGCTCTCCAAATATGCTAACTAGCACTGTTTCATAGGCAGCATGGCTGTACCACCTGTCTGTGGCAGCGGGCACCAACGTGGGCCAGGTGGGAACTGAGTTCGAGCAGCTGGTTGGAAAATTGCTCAACGTGGACTGGGACTCAGGTATGAGTTTCATGGTTTGTATTGTCCAGCCCAGCAGGTTGACTGGTTCATCACTGTTGTTGCACAATGTCTGTTTTGTAATGTACTGTACTGTATATCAGTCACTCCAGGAAGCTTTCGCATTTGATCAGGTTTTATTTTCCTCCTCAGGCTCTCAAGTGTGGAGGCATCCCATGTTGTGCTTCAGCAAGGAAGCCTTGTCCACCCCTCTCACCACTCTGCCCTCTCAGGCCTTACAGACTGAAGCCATCAAACTTTTTAAGGTCATAACGCTACTCATCTGTATGTTTTGTTCTTTATCGATTTTTTGTCGACATATCGCTGTATGTTTCGTTCATTATCGACTTTTTCTAACATGTTACATCCACACCATCTTTGTACTGCAGACGTGCCAGCTCTTTATTAACGTGGTCATAGACACTCCGGCCATAGATTACCACGTGACTCTGGCACAGTGTGCGCTGCAGGTGTGTCTCACACACTCCGAGCTGCAGAACGAGATCTACTGCCAGCTTATCAAACAAACAAGCAGGAGGCAGCCTCATGGACAGCCAGGCCCGCTGCAGGTGAGGCCAGCACTTCTATAGCAAGTGGACATCTAAAATGGAGAATCGTGTTTCATTTTTTAAATCCCCGATTTGCTGTATTTCTGCTTACAAATAAATGTAACCAAATCATATTTGGGCCAATAAAATCATCATGTATTATTACACATATAAGCAATTGGTCAGGCTTATAGTATATTATTATAGGAACAATGTAATGTGGGTTTTGTTTGAAATACAGATCATAGTCATGCCTGAAAGACCATCAGACCAATTGAGGTCTTTAGCATTTATTATGGTTATAAAATAATCTACATATATCAACTTTGTGTCTACTTGTATCATTATATAGGCCACATCAATATATTGTCAAGTTTTTAAAAGGTGTGTCAAAGTTTATTCAAGCTAATAACCAGCCGTTACTGAAAGAGGGATATGAAGGCATTGTTTGAATACATAAGCGCTGCATGGTACACTGTTAAAGAACAGGTTTTCCAAGTGTTCTTTGTATATTTAACCCCTTTAAAGATTTTGCCAGAAGGATAAATTGACCTTTTAAATCAACTAGTAAAATCCAGCAAAGTTTTCCACGCTTTCTCTTATTTTATCTGGAATAATTTATTGTTTATTCGAATATTATCTTTCACTGTGCTACACTACTAGAGGCACAACCAGCGTGTGACTACACAAGCCACAGAGTATACTTTCTGACTAAATGGTGATCTGATGATAGCCTGATAAAGTCTGGCTGTCAGTACCCACAGAACATCCTGCCACATTTTTATATTTAACTTTTCAATCTTTATTCTCATCAGCTTCTTCTGATCAACTAATGCACCCAATACTTTAAAGGATTTCAGTCTTTATTTTCTGTTCTTCCAGACCTAACACTTGTTTATAACGTACATGAAAGTAATTTTAATTTCTAATAATAAGTATAAAAGGGAGAGGAAGACATTGTTCATGTGTTCAGTTTGACAATGTCTTCGTGAGCTGTACCATTATAACCAGACCAAATTTCTTTCTTGAGACCAAATAACCAAACTGTTTTTATCAGAGCTAGCACAGCTGTACAGCTATAATGTACATTTCAATAAGAATAAATAATCTCAGACAGTTTTTTTAATGTAATATTCATTCATTATGTTTGTTGTTTAGGTTAGTAAAATTTTCTTGATCAGTTTCAGTACCAGTTTCAGTGAGTTAAGTCAGCTTGTTTTTGTTGCCATTTTGATGACTCATGGGAGATCAGATGCCCAAAACTGAGTTCATAGCGTTGACTCAGCTGGGAGGAGACAGGTGCTTTGTTTACAGGTGCTACGCATAACCATGGAGAGTGCTCACCTGTAGTCCGTCCACTAGGGGAAGTGTTTTGTATAGACTCTCAGTGCAAGTTACAGGTTGGTCTTGTTGACGTGTGTTTGTCTACACAGGGTTGGCAGTTTCTGGCATTGTGTGTGGGACTCTTCCTGCCACAGCATCCCATACTCTGGCTACTCCAAGTCCATCTCAAAAAGCATGCTGACCCCAGGTGTGTACACAAGTATCCAAAGATGTTCTGCTGTCTGCAGATTGAGGTCACAATTTAACTCGAAATGCTTCCCTGTATAAACTGTAGGACGGAGGTGGGGAAGTATGCGATTTACTGCCAGCGTTCTATGGAGAGAACCCAGCAGAAAGGTGAGCGCCAGGCCCGGCCCTCACGAATGGAGATATTGTCCATCTTACTGAGGAACCCATACCACCACTCGCTGCCATTCAGTGTGCCTGTGCACTTTCTCAACAACACCTATCAGGTCTACAAGAAAGCAAATAGACTTATATGTGGTGAAATAACATAGTAGATTTTAACCTTGTTTATTTGTATTACATGTAGGTTGTTGGTTTCGATGCCTCCACCACTGTGGAGGAGTTCCAGAACCGTCTAAATCAGGACACAGGCATGAGGAAGACGGGCCAGTCCGGTTTTAGTCTCTACTCAGATGACCCCACCGGACAAAATGTAGAACACTATCTACAGGGCAGCCTAATGGTCAGATGGTCTTATCAATTCACTTATCAGCCTTGTTCAGACCTGGTATTAACATCTGCATTTTTTTGTGGTTCAAATGCATTACATGTGACTAATTATGATGGAATTTCCTGATAAATGCTGTTGCCCTAACTTGCATTGTTAAAAAAGAAAAAAAAAAGGCAAGTAGTAGTTTTTAGGTTTCACATATAATTTTGTAAGAAATATAGTTTTGAGTAACTTTTAAATACATATCTGTAAAAGTTGTTTCTAAAGTTACATTTCATTTGTTATAATTAGCTATTTTCAGAAATGGTAGTTTAAGCTCAAGCCTTACTGTCCAAAAAACTATCAAACTTAATTGGTTATTGAAATAAAAAAAAAAGAGATATATTTAGGGGATAATTGAAGATCACATAGTACTGTGGATAAATAACAACAAAGAACTCTGACCAATGGAAATTTCTGATTAAAATTATGAATACATTCCTATAATTTTCTTTGCCCAGTTGTTTGTTCTGACACCTAATCATACTAGCATATCAGGGCTGTTCAATTCAAATCGGGACTTGAAGACTTCAGGTGTAGTAATGTACTTTGAGACTCTTAGCCTCAGTAAAACATTTAAATAGTGCAAACATTTTTTTAAAGTTTGTACGTCCATGAATGACGATCCTGGCGGGGGAGGCTCGGAGCCCACTCCAGTCGTTCCCGTGAACATGCGGCGAGTAGATCCTTGAAAATCGAAGGATAACTTGGGGTAGAAACACATCTGTCTGTGGTAACTGTACACACTGAAAACTTTCTGCCTTGATGGAATCCAAGCACTAGCAGGGGATTATATTGAGACATATCAGCGGATAGCAGGGAATTATATTGAGAAATAAAGACAGTCTTTCCTCTCATCATTCTGTTCTGTTAGTCCCGGTTTGACTTGAACCTCCCTTGTAGATCCTATTGAATAAGTAATGCTCTTCATTAACAAAGGTTTTTTGTTTGTAATTATATTGGTAAGCGGTTTGCGTGACAAGTTTGTCCATGTTCACACCTGTACTTGATGTCCACTTGTGATCAGATCCAAAACAGATGTTAATGTCGTGTCTGAACAGAACCACATAATGAAAACATACAAAACACACATTTCTGGAAAAGGCTTTATACATAGTAAAAATATTATTTATGTTATCTTAGAGTGTTGTGCCCTTTTCTACAGATTTGTGACATTATAGCTAAATGGGAACAGGCCTGTAAGGAGTCACACACAGGGAAATCCGAGAACTCCCGAACAGTGAAACTCACCTACAAGAATAGGTAGGTGAAACCCACATAGACATCAGCAGAACATGACAACATCTTCTATGGCATTCTGTAATACTTACTCCACCCCTTTTACTATTTGTTGTTGTTTTGTCTCTCTCTCTCTCTCTCTCTCACACACACACACACACACACACACACACACACCCATTTTCATTTTCTGTCCAGGTTGTATTTCTCTCAGCAGCTGAGAGGAGAGACTGAGAGAGAGCGCCTGCTCTTGGCCTATCAGATTAACGAGGAGATTTCAGCAGGTCATTTCCCTGTAAACAAAGAGCTTGCCTTAGAGATGTCTGCTCTGCTGGCTCAGGTGTGTTGCAGGTTAAGCAAAATCTTGGAAACATGTGAACAGATGTGTGGAGTATAGTAATGTCCAAGAGGAATGTTTTGGTTGAACTGTACCATAAAATAACGTCATTATATACAGAAAATTGAATAGTTACTGTACATAATTAGACAAAATACACATTAACACAATACTGAGGACACGACATGGCAGTAGGCAGAGATCTCTGACAGTGAATCCACAAGTCTGTAGAAGCTGAAGGTGCTGCTTGATATTGTAGCATGCACCAGTGGATTTTTAAGATATTCTCCAGTTGGCTAAAATCCTTCCCAACCCTGTTTAAACAATCAGTAAAGTATCACTGTAACAGAGTGATTACCCAAGTCTCTGGTCATGTATGTCCCTTTCAGGTGGAGTTTGGAGACTTTGAGCGTCCCTTCCCGGGGACAGCCGGCTCCGGACAGACTAAATCTACACAAACTCTTAAGCAGGTTCTGGAGCGCTTCTATCCCAAGCACTACAGAAGAACCTGCTCAGAGGAGCAGCTAAGGTAACAACCACATCAGGACCCCAAAAACAGGAAAATATTACTATATTACT
Source organism: Clariallabes teugelsi (assembly GCA_030014215.1). Lineage (NCBI taxonomy): Eukaryota > Metazoa > Chordata > Actinopteri > Siluriformes > Clariidae > Clariallabes > Clariallabes teugelsi. The sequence continues at coordinate 22,949,011 of JAQMYG010000038.1, read as the reverse complement.
ACAATGTTTTGTGGCCACACGACGAAATTACCTTAATTAAAAATCACAGGTTTTCTTTAAATGGCAATTCCAGTTATTTTATATCTCCTTATCTCCTTTTTATATCTTCTTAGCTGTTTTCTTTGCTTGATGTAGGCCAATACTTTCACCCTTCCGAAACAGTGACCTTTATTTGGATAGTCATTGTATTTAAATGAATGTTCTCACTTTGGTATCCATTTCTTTCACTTTATTTCACCAGGCAGTTAAGTGAGAGGATCTCGGCTCGCTGGGCGTCCCTGAGGCGGCGCTCTACCTCCGAGTGTGTGCGGATCTATCTGACTGTTGCCCGCAAGTGGCCCTTTTTTGGAGCCAAGCTGTTTGAAGCTGAGGTACATGTTGCATGCTTTATTTTTTGTTTTGTTACTGCTTTAGAGTATATACTCTACAGGGCTATGTACAATATATACCAGGGGCGTTCAAGTCAAACTGGGACTTGAAATTTGTCGTGACTGAAGGTGTAAAATTGACTAAGATTTAATTAAACGTTCTGTGAATGTTATCGGCTGATAACTTTGTCACGGAAGAGATGCATCTGTCCATAGGAACTGCACACTTAATCATTCATGAACACCACCACACACTTATTCCCACACTCCAAGCGATTTCCACATGACATGAAAGTCATTAAAGGAGTTCCTGGGAGGCCAGTGGTTCAGACATGAAGCAGGCAGTCCAATCATGGCTCTGGCGTACTGAGAAAACATCTACCAAGCACTAGTGAAACACTGGGATAAGTGCATTAGTAAAGGGGATTATATAGAGAAATACAGATAGTTTTTCTGCCAATCAAAGTCCCAGTTTCACTTGAACGCTCCATATTATTATATTTGTGAATACCTGACCATTATGTGTTGCTTCCCCATTTGTGGTATCACAAATAAGAGAAAACAAAATTGGACAGAATGTCTTTTTGTAGCATTACAAGTTCCCTTTACTAGAACAAATGGGCCCAAACCTGTTTCAGCATGACACTGCTCCCGTGCACAAAGTGAGCTCTGTAGAAACATAGTGTGCTACTGTGTACATATGGAGTCTGACTTCACTAATTCTCCTGTGGCTGAATGGATGCAAGATCCCCACAGCCATGCTCCAAAATCCAGTGGAAAAATAAAAGAAGGCTAAAGGTTATTATAACAGCGAAGAGGGACACAACCTGGAATGGGATGTTCAACACCCACATATGACATTGACGGTCGTGTGTCCATAAACCTGTTTTTCACTGGAATCTATACCAGCAAACTAAACGAGGAAGTCACAGCAACATGCAAATATGGTGCACTTTCCAGCTGTGCTTTGAATACAGGTGCACACTCACTTTGCACACACCTACATCCTTTTAGATTATATTTTAGTGAAGTGTGCAGTGGGGTAATATCTTTGTGCTCTATTCTGTCTGTGTACCTCATCCTTTAATTGCACACAAAATGTGAAAGGAAGTATGCTTTCAGACACATTTGTTTGAATATAATATAATGAACTCTTAATCTTAGATAAGATATATAAACATGCACAAACACGCATACACTTCCTGGAGCCCAAAAAAAACAAAACAAGTCACACTCTTTCAGATTTCATTCCGTCAGTTTTAGCTTTGATTACAGCACACAATGTTTTGCTGTAATGTTGATGTGAAAATAATTTCTCATGCTCCCAGAACCACTCTTTTCTAATTTGAGTTGTGTAATATGCCAGTTTTATAAGAAAGAAAAACTCAATTGATGTGATAACCTGGTCATTCAGCACATTATCAGTTGACTTTATTTTACTGCCACATAACGTTGCAGAGACTAAACCTGACCAACAGTTGCAACCCCACATCATAATACTGCTTCGAGAATTCCAGTAATATCAAAAATACCTTAGTTGTTTTCTTTGCTTGATGCATCCCAATCATTTCTCCCTTCTTGAATGGTGGCTCTTTTTTTTTAAACAATGCTGTGTATAGTACTGGACTACTTCTTAGCATTTTCATTGTTTAAACATATCTTTGTGCTTGATATGAATGAATACATGGCAATACTTTATGTTACAATATACAGTACAGTATGCACTGGGTGTTATCATTAAAACAATCCTTGATTTCCCCTCATTGTATATGCAAAAAAAACTATTAGAATATATATTTTTTTATTTCTTTTTTCTTCTATAGCCCCAGTCACCCTCTTCACTTCAGAGCACACATGTTTGGGTAGCTGTCCATGAGGATGGGTTGAGTGTTTTGGACTTCACGTCGATGGTGAGAAGATTCCTTACACTTATATATCCTGTTGATTTCTAAGGATGCCTAAGATTCTAACGCAATCCATTGTTTAGAAACTCCTAGTGACCGTCCCCCATAAGAATGTTGTAACATTTGGAGGTTGCCGTCAGGATTTTATGCTGGTCGTGACTCAGAGCTCTGGAAGCAACAATGCCAGGGAAAAGCCTACCGAGAAACATTTGTTCACCATGAGCACTTTTAAGGTACACATAATACAGAGAGTAGAATTCCATTAATAAAGACATTGTCCTAGTCTACTAATTGAAGGTTCTTCTTATATTATACCTATTGAAACAAGAATGCATGCATTTCTCAGACCTGCGTGTCTGTGCTTTCTGTGTCCGTTTAGATCCGAGAGCTGACGTTTCTTATGGCCAGTTACATTAACAGCACCCATGTACAGAAGTCAGCCGCACACCATCTGTCTGCCCCAGCTCTGATGCTTGCCCAAAGTCAGTTTGGAGAGCAACACACCTCTAAAACCTCTCCTACAGGCGGTTGCAGACCCAGTAAAGCCCCTACACTGCTCTGATGGGCCTAAACTAAATATCATATTTCAGAGAATACTATGTAAATGTTGACCAGATTTGTTTTTTACTCTGATCAGTTAATTGATTGTATGATTAACACCATATTTTCCGTTTATACCAGAAATACAGTCATTCTCTATTTGGAAGGATATTACAAAGACCAGCATTTACTTTTCGTCCAAAGGAACGAGTTACAGACATGAGCGGGATTATTAAAGCATTGTGTGGAAAGGCAAACTAACATGTGTTTCCAAATGAATGATTTGAAATGATTAGCTTAGTTATAAAACGAAAACTGCTTGATTGATGAGGAAAGTGAAGGAATTCAATGCAGTAAGGTATAAGAATCCTTTCTGGATGGCTCAAGCTACAGAAAGTGCATTTTTCTGCTGGGGTAGATTATTTACCACCACCCAAAAAAAATTAACTCTGAGCTACAGGAAATGATTATATGCCAGAAATGTTTAGAAGTGGTAACATTGCACATTGAGATCATAAGACACATTTGTGCCGTGCAGGTATAAAGCAATTGTTAAAACCTTTGATTAATCAAATTTTGAGTTTATTTATTATAGAAATGGGAATCTGTTGTGGATTTCCTTATGGTATACACATTGTAATAAATATATGTTATAAAACTGGTTGTTTTTTCATATACAGTACTGTATAGATACAGTATATACTGTAAGCATTTTTTTTTTTTAGAAGGCTTTGCATACCGGTATTTTAAAAAAATGCTTAAAAAATGCTTCCATGGAAGATAATTAGAATGTTATAATTCCTAAACAAGAGGTGTTGACCTTTTCCTTCTCTTTAACCATAGTAAAGTTAGAAATATTCACTATTACTGTTTAATGTGATGTATGAGATGCCTTCAAAGTGCAACAAATGATTGCTAAGATAATTTAATAGGAATTTCCTACAGGTACATGGCACTCAGGTTTCAGGTAACCTTCATTGTTGTACCTCTAGAGTCCCGCCTACTTTTGCCTCAACTGATTGGCTCCTTACTTTGAACCTCCCCTGGTTACCGGGGAAACACAGAGAGAGTGACGTATCTGTTTCAGGTATAGCTGTGACCCACCCAAACCTGTTTGAACCTGCCCCTGAAACTCAATAATGCAGGTTGTATTGTGGAAAAGACAAAAAATAATAAAGAACAGACAAAAAGAAGTGGAAAAGAAAAACAAACCATGGCTAAGTCAATGAAACTTGAAGCGTTTTAAATTACGGTTTTCTTACATTTGGCAAAATAATATGAAATAGTACTCCAGCCCCAGAAAATAGCTAGGATTTAAAACACTACTTTGGAAATGCTTCCCTTATATTTATATCAAACTTTGAATGAATTCAAGTGAATTTAATAATTCGAAGACACAAGAACAGGATTTTCGCATGGTTCGTTTGCATTTGCCTACAGAAGTTCACATGGCTCATAAGATGATAGTACATATACAGTTCTGTTTTTTATACAAAGTTGATATTTCAAATACAAAGGATAAAAGTTATATCAGGGTTATGGAGCATTTGTTAGTAGAGCGCATTTGTTAAGACTTGAGGGTACGTTAATATTTACCAATGAGTTAAAGAACCAAGAATTTGCTGTTAAAAGTTAAACACATACTTGCCATTCTACTTAAATATATCATCCAACAGACACTAAGGGGCAGTGAGAGAAGCCTGGTATCGAATTAAGATGCAACAAGTTCTGTGTAAAACACTGAACCTCGTTGGTCTGGTCTAACTTGATTCGTGTGAGCTGGTTTCACACACCCTTAACCTTCAGCTTTGTTCTCTGTGGTGTTTTTCCTGCCAAACTAATTTATATATATTCCATAAAGGTAAACATAAAAATTGTATTATATAAATGACAGTAACTGGTCATTCATGAAACTTAAGTGAATGGCATCTTTAAATAATAGAAAAAGCATGTGTATGAAACATTCAACAATTTGGACAGACAGAAAGCCACAAATTTTCACTGCACAACTAAGCCACATGCTTTAAATCTTCTGGTTGCTCCATGAGAGCAGGTGTGGCACCTAATCACATTTTTCAACTGCCTGAAGAGGAAGGGCATTTAAGTACTATTTATTCACATCAGTTTTCAGTGAAACCGGGAGCTCTGGTTAACGCATTATTACACCAAGACTTTTATCCCTTGTTGAAAAGATATGAAGCGACTGAAGATCTAACACTATAAAGTTAAGTTGCTGATAGCCTTGAGCTTTATTCAAAGAACTGTGGGAACGCATACTGTAAGGCTGCAGAAGTCACACGCAGTATACAAGTGCAGGCATGATATGGACCACCTCACCAAGCTTCCAGGTCGACAGCAGGAAAGGGGAGGGAGAAAAAAAAAAATGCATTGTGTGCTTGAGGGAAGATAATAGAACTTGAAAAACCAGCATTCCAAATTAAGCCTTGTCAAACTGTACAGTTGAAATAGATTAGATATTTAGTTTGGAGGGAAGGAAAGACACCACACAAGCCTGTGTGCAGAAAACCCCATGTCCTGAGAGCACACAATTCAAACAGGCAACACTTCACCTTTAAGGTTTCTCCCACAGCACCAATAACCATGTGAACACATCTGCATTTATTGAAATGCACTAAAGAATTGCCACAGTTATTCTCTTGAAGAGAATATGAAAATCTGCATGGTATACCATGGTGGGACACCAATTTAAAAATTAAAAATACTGGAAGACAACTAAGACAAAAAAAATTTATTAAAAACTGACTTGACAAACTGTACACATTAAATCAGATATTAGTTCAATGATAACTTTAAAAACTAGCTATAGTCAAACAAATCAAGTTCAAGGCAACAGTTTATCTACATCCTGATTGGAAGGTAAAGACTTGACAGTCCATTTAAACATAGCTTTGACCATAACAGCATGTAACAGGCACATGTATACATTAAAAAAAGTTAAAGGAAAAAATTAAACACCCAAGCAAAAATTAATATACAGCAGGTATCCGTGTGCAGAGGACCCCAGCGTCTATATACTAAACTGCAGAGACGATTTTATGACATGGTCTCCATCTCCCTGGGCTGCAAAGCAAGAGGGAACAAAAAGGTGTTATTACAAAGAAAATTAGGCTTTAACTAAAGTAAGACAGGAAACAAATACAAGTCTGTACGCACCTGTGCCTTGCTGTACTTGGCCTTCTCCCGTCTCCTGAGGAAAAACTGTGGAAAGCCACAAGTGTTAATTCTTAATGAAAGACCAGAACCCAAGATCCGTAATTAAAGTAAGCCACAAGGAAGTCGTTTTACTAACCAGAACAAGAAGGCCAATGAGCACAACCAAGATGACAACCACAATCACAGCAATCACACCTCCGGTTAGCTGAGTCATTGTGAAAGTGGGAGCCTTCTCATCCACATAGTAGACCACAATATCTCCCATTGGCACATTCTGACCATTAACATTGAACAAAAGTGGATTATTGCCCGAGAACAGAGGCAGTACCTTCACCTGCACACAAAGAACACAATTAATAAAATGCACACCTTAAATAATTCCTGAATTTCAAGTGGGACTTGGAGAACCTACATCTTTCTCACAATAGTAAGCCATAGTGGGCAAGTCTGTACCACGTTCTCCTATTTTTTTCTGGACATCGACAACGATCATACGGCCACTGGGATCGTACTGAAACATAAGACATCATTGCTGTGAGTGTAATGCAGGCCTTTGATCTAATGTGTGAAGTTTAATACTTTTGAAGAGTGATTTATACCACCAAGGCATTTACCTGAAAATCGCTGACCAGGCTTGAATCTAGATTATAACGGCTATTTAAAGTTGTTTTAATTGCACTTTGGGATTAAAAAGAGAGAAAAGGTGAGAACTTATCCAATTACCCTACTTTACTAAACAAATTTAAATATACTTAAATACTTACTTCTGAAGTGCTGTTGGATCAAGAGAGCCACTGGTAGCATTATGTGTCAACTGAAGACGGACCCAGCTAAAGAAAGAAATACCCAAGTTTTTACTCACCATAAATAAATGAGCACAAGGCAAACACCCAAATAACATTCTACACAAGGGTCAACACTAAGCACGTAAACAGCAAAATCAAACAGTCAGAACACAAAGCAATAAGGAACGCCACTCACTAGGTCTCCACTGGTTCACACTTGATATTTTTGTCTCCTTTATCAGATCGGCGGACACCAGCACTGTTGACGCACCAGCAGGTTTCAGTGCCGTTGCACTGGACTGCCTTAAAACTCCCATTACTCTCACACTCTGGGTCGTAGATCCCATCATTATCCACAACCGCAGTCTCAACTGGCTTCCCACCGAGGGATCTAGTGGTCAAGTTTCTTTTTGCACGGTACATTTCTGCCTGCATGAGGAAGCATTTGGGAACCACTGAAGGAGAAAGACATAAAGCATTAAGCAGCTAACTCATAAGTCATTAATTATACGGTAAGCTTTTCAGACAATGTATAGTTCACATAAAGATCAACTCACATTTTGTACAGTCTATTGGCTGCTTCACATTATTTCCAACAAGAACTGTGCACGTGCATGGAGATCCATCACAGGTACCCCATTTCATGGTATTGCATAAAGGACCTGTAGGATTAAAGTAAATTAAGAAACGGTACTTATTTTTAAGGGGGGGGAAAAAAAAAAAAAAAAAAAAAAGCTTAGATTTGGGTAGATACTAGTCGTTGAAGAGACACGGGTGTGGCAGCCTCCCGCAGCCATTTTAGGTGTGTTATTCAAGTCAGGTGCAGCTACACTGAAACTCACGCCCCTCCCCCACCACTACCTGTACACTTTACCTGTTTGTTTAGCGTCTTACTACTTTACACCAAGACAAAAAAGGTGGGGTAAGAACCTACAGCCGATGAGAAGTTTATAAACTCTAACAGATAACTATGTTATCCTGCTTAGGCCATAAAACAGTTCATAAAACACTTACATTGTGCAGAAGCTCCAGCGACGATCGCCAGCAGACAGAGAACAATTAGATCCTTCATCTTTGGATATGAGCTCTAGAGAGAAGACAAACCGCACAAAACGTTTATCTTCTGATTAAAAAGGTGAGCTTAGTTTCTCCCAAATGCAAATATTATCCCAAAATTCGTGCTTATTCCGCTCAGCTCGTATCGTCCTCACCTTTTACTCTGCTGTTGTAACGCTTAGCTTCGTGGGTGTGACTAATTATACTGTTCGCGTAAAGCAACGTCAGGTGAGATCAGAATGTGGGCGGGGAAACTCCAAATACTCACCTTACTTCCTCATTACCATATATGGGACAACTCCTGTTTCGGCCACCTAGGTAAATGAGTTTCGTTCGAGTTTTCTTCGATTCTCGAGCAGGATCAGGCATTTGTCATTATGATATACTTTTAGATTTGCACATAATGTTTCTTCGTTTTTTTTATAGGCCACGATGTAAAAAGACAAAAAATCTAACGTATTTCAGCAAATCTAGGAGATAATTTGTTTGTTAGTTTGTTTATTTGCACAAATAATCAGTTTCTGTGACATCCATAAACAGTTAAAGCAGATTTCATATCTCTATATTCTCAAAATAATTAATTTTTTAAAAGCCACATATATTTAGAACTAGCCTTGGTTTGTCAGATAGCCTCCAAGAACCTTCTACATTCTAGTAAAAACTAGATCAAAGCAATCAATGGCACAATTGTAGCTTTAATGTTTTTCTTTAACCTTTTTAAAAATGTAAATCTTTTTTAAATGCGTATAGTATGATACAGTAATGCATTACCTTGAAGAAGTATAGTTTATACAGTATATTTAACAGCTTCAGCGACTGGTGCATTTCCTGGTTTAGTATGTGTTGGTGGTGTGTGTCTTGTTATGTTTTGACTGAAATAAATATGCATTAGGCCTGCTAATATTGCAGTGTATTTTTTCGCACGTTGCTTTAGAACCTTAGAGCCATATCATACTCTTTTTCTGGGCCTTTACATTTTTAGTCTTACTTTCTCTCACTGAAGGCAATTTATGAGATAATCATTTCATATTATCAAAAGATAGGGAACATTCAGAAATTTACTTATTAATTTACCTTATTGTGTAATAATGTGTGGGAAATGTTACGGAAAAGCTTTCGTCGATTTATGTTTCTGTTTGGACACAGTGTATTAGTTTCTTTCTGACTTAGATTCTGAGGAATCTAGGTTCAAACCGGATCTACAAGTTTCGATGAGAGCTGGTGCCCCAGGCTATTTGACTACCAAGCTGTAAAAGTTCGTTGGCCTGCAATGCAGCATAAAAACAGAACTGGGAATTTAAACATGTCCCCTTTTTTTCACTTTAGGTTAGATCATGCCTGTACAGGTTTTATCACAGTCAATTCAAGGAAATGCAAGCGTTAACATTCCAAACTCACGTCATACATTCAGTTTTCAGATCTGGATCTGAATACATGAAATCAACATTGTGTTTATATGCATCATGTTCATTCACTAAGTGATGATTACACAATAACAACAGACTTGGTTTCTCATCGAGAGAGCAGAGAACAAATAAAGGAGTGTATCCTCACATTTGAATATGCTTATATCAAGGGTTCTCAAACTTTTTGGAGCAAGGGTTGCTTCAACTGGAAAAAAAATTATTTAATGAACTGCACATTATCTAAAAGTGTACAGTAATATTTTGTCTATTTATTAAAGCCATATTTATAGACCTGCTTATTTTGAGTTTTTGACGTTCAAAGTTCTCAATCAAAATAGGTATGTCTCTCACACACTCATCTTCTATACCACTTTATCCTGTATTCAGGGTCACGGGGACCTGGAGCCTATCCCAGGAGGCTTAGGGCACGAGGCGGGGTACACCCTGGACAGAATGGCAATCCATCACATGGCACACATGGCACACACACATACACACACTACGGGCAATTTGATAACACCAATTAACCTAACCTACATGTCTTTGGACTGTGGGAGGAAATTGGAGTACTCGGAGGAAACCCACCAAGCACGGGGAGAACATGCAAACTCCTTGCACACAGAGACGGGAATCGAGCCTGGCCGGGAATCGAATAAAAAACTGACAGTGAAAATAGGTATATAACACACTCATATTCACATTCAATAATACATACAGTATGACAACATTGGGTTGTGATTATCACTGCTTTAAACAAACAAACAAACAAACAAACACGTACTTCCTGGCTATTCTTCATCGACTCCTACACTCTAAAGCCTCCAACTAAGTAAATGTTGAATTAATTAATATTGTATTGTTGGCCCAAGTTATTACTCTGGTATTTATTGAGATAACAGGTAACATTGTGTAGCCTACTTGAAAACTTTGAAGACCCAGACTGAATAAACTAAAAATATCAAGTTGAGCCAGCAATTTACCTTGCAATCACATAAAAATGCTTTAGTTTGTTTTATTTATTTATTTTAGACAGTTAACGTTATATATGTGAGGCTGTGTGTTTCCACTTATCGTTTTACTGAGGCACTCTGACACTACTGAGGTGATCTTAGATAACGTTAGGCTTCATGTTATCGCACTGTACAGGAGCAAGCGAGCTAATCGTTAATAACCGCATCTTTTTTTTTTGCCTACTTCTGCCCTGACTTTTGCCCAGCAACAGTGGTCCACCCTAGCATACACGGCCACGCAAGCGCTCAGTTAACAAAAGTTTGAGAAAACCCAGAAGTGTTTAACAGTTAAGGAGTGGTGGCTTCAGTAATTGGTAAGTTAAGGGATATTATAAAAGAATGCCATGTTAGTTTGGCTTCAGAGTCGCTAATGCTCATCAACGAGTGTTATATCGGTTAACTAATTTGTATGAAAACCGAACCAAATACCCAGTGAATTTCAAACATCACTTGAAACATGTAGTTACTCCTGAGAATGACAAAGTAAAACCCTTGAAAATATCAAACAACTTAATTATGACCCGGAGATTGCTGGTCCGATTCCCGGGTCATGTGTAGCCTCTCGCAGCTGAGGGCCTGGAGAGAGCTGATTGGCCGAGTTCTCTCAGCGGGGTGGGATGGGCTCTACAGTCAGTCATGGGTGTCTGTGAGCTCACGAAAGCGGAAGGGGCGGATAGCGCTGTCCTCCGAGTGTGTTATGCCACCCTAACAATGCATGAGCCAGCAGTTCGAAAAGATACGGTCGCCTGGCTTCACATGGTTCGGAGAAAACATGTGATAGTCTTCAGCCCTCCCTGACTGAATGGTAGTAGTAGCCTTAATATGGGAGCCCCCTAGTGACGGGGAGAAATTGGATATGACTGAGTTAGGCAGGGCGGCACGGTGGTGTAGTGGTTAGCACTGTCGCCTTGCACCTCCAGGGTCTGGGTTCGATTCCCGGCCAGG
>JAQMYG010000038.1:22923930-22937723 GCA_030014215.1 Clariallabes teugelsi | reverse complement strand
GATAGGCTCCAGGCCCCCCGCGACCCTGAATACAGGATAAAGCGGTATAGAAGATGAATGAATGAATGAATGAATCAATGAGTTAGGCAGAAAATTGAGGAACAAACTCTTTTTGCCATAGACCCTTTTTTGTGTCTGATACATTGGGAAAAAAGACAAAAAAATTTAATCTTTGCTAGTTTATAGAAAAATGGTTATGATATTGTAATATAAAAGAACCAAAAAGAACCCTTATAAAAAAGAACTCTTGTTTTATGCAGATCATTGTTTTAACTTTGACTAGATTTGGAAGAATAAAGTTTTTAAGTAATGTTTGTTTGTTTGTTTTAATTATTGGGGTATTGTTAGGCCAACAAAAAACAATCACTTGAACCAAATGGGCTATAGTGGGAGACACCTAAACAGCAATGTGAAATATTTAGTTTGGACAGCAAATTTCCTTAAAAGTTGAGTAAACTTACATGGAGACACCTTAATATTATTATTATTTTACAGTGTACTGGTCCCTGAACTCCATTTTGAGAGCCAAATAATTGTAACCATTTTAAAAACAGTTTTTCCCTCCCTAACAAAACAGTTAGACCTGATCAAGTAATCTGAATGGGTGAGAGGCATTCTACAAGAGGTAATATAGAGCATAACAGCACTGGACGGTTACCTACTGTATATGTATCACTCCACGGGGAAAAGAAATGTGATATATTCAGCACCTGGGCACCTTCATCGTTAGAACTGCATCACAGCTGTGCTGATATTCAGTACAACAGCACTCCCTCTCACGTGATATTGGTTAATTGAATTTTTTTGTATTTGTTCTTCAGACATTGCTTACAGCTTGCTTATTTTCAGCTGTCTCAAGAAAAAAATCTACCTGGCATATGTTTCTGTCAAAAATATTTAATGTAATACTTAAAATAATAGTAAAAGTGTTCTTATTGTAACCAAATAAAATGTTTAATTAGTATAAGTATTAATTTATATGAATACTTTTTATCATTGTGTTGCTTATAAAGACAAAAACTCTACAACTCAAACTACAAATCAAACTACAACTAATCAAATTATTGTTTTAAAATCACTGTGTCCATTTTTGTTGTAAATTACTTTTTAAAAAGTAATTTAATATCATTAATATAACGGGAATGGAATAGGATGAATCCCTTGCCTTCACAGCTAGGTGTTTGATCATTGGTCATCACCATAGCCTAGGGTATTAAAATAAATTATTGATCCAGTCTAACAACACAATGCGTAGAAATATCATCTTGTATGTTGTTGAAGATTATCTTGATAATTCAAATGTTTATAAGTGTTAGCTGTTAGTACAATTACATTTGAGTGTATAAAATTGCAGGGAGTCTGGGGGGAAATGGTTGTAATTCCTAAAGTCTATAGTTCAATTAAATCTTTATTGCTTAATTTAAAATCCATTATGGTGGTGATCAGAGGCAAAATTATGAAAATTGTGAACAAAACTTATGAACATGACTGTAATACGCATAAATTGCTTCGATTTTCTGTATAAACTATACTGTTTTTTATGAAAGATTGAGAAATGTTTTTGAAAACCAGTCATTTTACAGTATTATATGTACAGTTTTGTTTTTTCAAGCAAAAATAATAGAAGAAAGAAATTTACTAGGGATCAATACATATGTCACATGTCTTTATAACTTCATATAAATGCTTTCTAAGAACCTTCCTGGTTATATGTATTACCATATTAATACGTATCACATACAGTATTACCTCCTATTAATGCTGAGCAGGGTCACTACTAAGTCTCTTACAACATTAGCTAAATCATATGAACAACATGTGGGAAATGATGTTGAGGAGGCATTCAGGTATCTTAAGCAAGAAGTCTTGATCATGAAATAGGATTCTTCATTCTTTAGCACAAATGTTTTGTGAGAAAGGACAATTAAGGGGGAAAAGAGATTAGTTCTTTGCTTGAAGGACAAAGCATGTGTATAAAAATATGGGAGTTCCCTTTTCTGCTGGTTTACAATATCAGCAAGCTGTAAGTTGGCCCATTGTGGTCAGACTCAAAAGAGGGATGAGCACTGAATAAAGACAGAGTGTCTTCGGGGAGGGGGAACAGACACACAGGGCAGTCTGGGTGGAATAGATCACTCTCTGCCCCAATGCCAGCCTCTTAGACCTCAGATATGCAGTGAGTACATATTTTTATTTATCACCTTTTGCAATATGTGTATGATTTAAGTCCATGGGACAGCCAGGGTTACTTAGGGTGACTTATTTAAAATGTTTTTAATATTTAAGTGTAAAAGGTTAATTTTAAATAGAGGTTTTTAAATAAAGGAATATCTATTTGTTAGTTTGATAAGGGTTGATCTTAATGCTTATGGTTTTTAACTTTCAGCAAAACCAAATTATTCAATTGTGTTAAATAGGAAGTAATGTGATATGTACTTTATTAAATCATAGCAGTTAAAGTAGTAGTACTGTAAATCAAAGCGGCTATAAATAATCATTGGATCAATAATGTTATTTTGCTAGGTTGTACTATATCATATATCATAATATCTCTGCCAGAAAGTATTCAGAATATGTTTTTTGTGTGTATGTGTGTGTAATTCGATGCTCAATCCCCGCTATATCTATATGATATCATCAAAATGTTATCGCTGTTTGGTTTCTCTCAAGGTTTCTTCCTATTGTCATCTCATGGGTTTTTTCCTTGTCTTTGTTATTCACGGCTTGCTCATCAGGAACGAAATGATAATTAAGATTTAAACTTCTTTCCGTAATTTTTTTTTTCTCGTGACAATGACTGTAGTTAAATGCGCTATAGAAATCAAATCAAATTTAATTGAATTCTAAAACTGACAAAAATATTTACATGTATGCAACTTAATTAAAGTTAATAAACAAAAAATCCAATAGGTGAAAATGCAGTGTAGTCTGATTTTTGCCTTGGTGTACTGTATGATTGGGTGTGTGAGTGTGTGCTTGTGCCGTGCAGTGGGTTGGCACCCCATCCACGTTTGTACTGATCCCTGTGCCCTAAGTTCCTGAGATAGTCTTCAGGTCCCGTGCATCCCTACATAAGAAAAGATGTATGTACTGTATAGACAGTGAATTTCTGGTTGGATAGATGGATGCTAAAAAAAAAAACACAAAAACAAATGACACAGAGACAAAGCACAACGCATGAGTTTGTTCAAATAAAAATATGGCTGTTGCTGTACAGTACTTCCTGTAAAACATCCAGGTTTTAATTAATTAATATAAATTAAGGCACTTGAAGTACATTTATTGTCATTTGGATGTAATTTAGGCTACATCTACATTACAAGCCACATTGTACAATTACCATTTTTTTAGTCAGATCAGATTTATTACTGGATTATGTCATGACAGTTCACATTCATAATTAGAAATTGCTATTATTTGACTCTATGTGCATAAACAGGTGTTAATACACTAAAATGCCCCTGCCATAGATTGCTAATCTCCCCTGACGTAATCACTGTCATATAGTTTTTGGTGCTGTCAATCGTTTAAAAAATTGTCAAAGTCCTAGACTGACACGATTAATCACAATTTTAAGATACTCAGATTTGCTTGTAAAATAAACTAGTTATGCAGTTTTACAGAAGCAGGCAGGGCTCACAATATGAGTGCTGCTGCAAGGAGTTTACCATTTGGGTGATTTGAATTTAAAATTAAAAAATTCAAAAAGTGCCATAAAAGTAGCATATGCCAACTATCTCACTTCCATAACCTTATTCAGGGTCTTACATTTAATGTATGTTTGAAAAATAATGCCCCTTAAAGGTATCTTGAGTACACAACTTTAGTTTTATTCAAACTTACACCTAGAAGCTTTTTATAATAAAAAATGCCATTCAGCACACCTGGTGATGTTTTCTAAGTCATCATATCACACACCTGGTAACCGTGTTGTGATTTGGGAATATAATTAAGGTCAAAATTGGTCATCTGATTCATTTGCATTTAAAATAGTAATACGTTAAAATTTCTAGATTAGTCACGTGTTAACGCATTACTATAGACAGTCCTAATAATTTTATATCTTTATTATGATAAAATATTATATTCTTATTATAACGATCCCTAGTCATGTAACAGCTTTCGGGAAAGGTTAATGAAAATGTGCATATAATTTTTTCTACACGTTTATTTTGCTGAGGTTTGTCATGCAATACAAATAGTGTTCAATTTTTTTTTTTTTTAAAGTTTTATTTTATAAATTAATCAAAAGTAAATAAACTAAAAGTAACCATTTTAACATCATTTATATGTGATAAACTTTATATATGAACCACGGAAAGATTTTGAAAAACTCAATAAAACAGACTTTATTATAAAATAATTATTGCATAAACACATAGTGCTTAAAACAAATTCATACACATTTAGTCATAAATTTAATTGAGAGAGGTCAGATAAAAATAAATGCTTCAAAAAAGACATTTTACATGCAAACTTTTCATTAATATTCCCAAATGATGTCACGTGACTAAGGTGAATTATAATAGGAATGTAATATTTGATTATAATAAAGCTATGCAATTATATTGTAATATAATATTTGGTAGCGATTGCGTGGGGGGAGTAATCCTTGGCGGGGACGTTTTAGTGCACAAACACCTACATGTTCTGACTGACGTAAGCGCAGTATTTTACATATATATAAAAAAAAAAAAGTTGAATGAATTCAGATTTGATTCAGATTTCTCATTCATGTCACATGACCGCGTAACGGACATGTATCTGATTTAGGACCACATACTAAAGTGATGCAGATCTGTGTCACATTATGGAAAAAAAGCCACAACTAAGGTCCTTCAGGCTGGTAATGTGAATGTAGCCTTATATTGCAATGTAATTGTTCCAGAATCAATTTATTAGTTAATATTGTCCACTGAGTATTTGCTAAATGTAATACTTTAAAAAAAAAATTTAACTATGTTCTTATCGGCTGAAAATATACTAAAGTGGTACGAACTGTAAATTGGCCCCAAGTACTGTATATTTTACCATTTTAACATCCTCTTGTCTTCAGAATAAAAACATATGCAAATACTGTACCAATTTGTATTACAAACTGGGCACTGTGGGGGCATTCCGGCCTTAAAGTTTTGTAGTTTTCATTGTCTATCGAAATACCTGTATTTTATTTGTCAGCATCGTAGTATAGTGGTTAGCACTTTGGCCTTTCACCTCCAGGGTCAAGGGTTCAATGGGTTTTTAGGGTTGCATGTTTTCCCTCTGTTTCCTCTGGGTACTCCGGTTTCCTCCGTCAGTCCAAAGATATGCATAGTAGGTGTATTTCCAAATTCCCCACAGTGAGTGTATGAGTGTATTTGCTCATGTTCCCTGTGATGAATTGGCACCCCAAGGATAGATTTGGGAAGGACTCCAGGCTTCCTGCGACCCTGTAGAGGCTAAGTGGTGTAGAGAATGAATGAGTGAGAGCATATTTTACCAAAAAGATTTTTTCAGAATTTAATATATTTGAACCATGAAGGATACGGTGAAAAAAATACTGTAGGTAATGCTTCATACATTGTACTTTTGTATACTTGTGAAACTAGAACACAGTAACAGTATCCCGTTATGCCTTTGTTCAGCGTAGAAATGGAAAACCGAACCAGAGTTTTTGCCTAATGGTTTACTGGACTTCATCGACCTACTTATTTGAATTTCCATTTTCCCAGTGCGTGTAAATGATTCTCAAAGTTTGAACAGTGTGGGAATGTCTTTCTGTTAAAAATTTCCCTCAACACTTTATTAATTTTGTTTTTATGTTTGTTTGTCTGTTCCTATGCTTTCGTTTTCTTTTCTCTCATGGGAAGGACCCCACAGCTCTGCCTGTTTTATCTGTGTACTTTTCTCATGTACAGTGGTGTAGGTGAGTCATGTCCTTACATGTTTCAGTGGTGTCAGAGTATAGAATTTTTACACACATCAAAGCACTATGATGACTCACATAACTGTAAAGAAAATTGACAGCACATTCTTGTTTGAAACATTTCGTAACACGTACAACTGTGATGCAATAACCTAAATCTTTTATTGTAAATGAATGCATAACTTCTCAGTAAAGGCATATTAATACCATAGTCTATGGTTATCATATATTAATATTAGATATTAATGACATTCAAGATTTACGCTGCACCAGAAAATTATATAATTACTATGCAATGGTGTGGGATATAAACCTTGCAAAATGAAAGTTTTGGTACATTAAATTTTTTAATTAAATTGTGATCCTAATTTTAAAGTATACTGTAAAATAATAGTGCTATAGATAAAAGGAAATAGAAGAACATTTGAAAATCAGCCACAGAAAAAAATTTATTAAAAAGAATACTGAAAAGCAATATAATTTTATTGGTGCTAGAGTAAAATTTTAAATATAGCAGTGTAAATACAGTGTTTTAAATTGTTTTTCTGTTATCATGATAATCATCTGCATTTACCCATGTTTCCTTTTTATAGCTCCAAATCCCAGTGACTGTGTAGGAATCGGAAAGATATGTGATGTGCGTGCAGACTGTGTCAAAACACGCAACAGCTTCACTTGTGTTTGCCTGCCTGGATACAACGGCGATGGCCTACAGTGTGAAGACATAGATGAATGCGCTATTGGTATTCACAGCTGCAACGTACGAGCCCGTTGTGAGAACACAGTAGGCAGCTATAGGTGTCTGTGCCTCGATGGATATTCTGGAGATGGCTTTCAGTGTGTGGATATTGACGAGTGTCAAACAGGGAACGGTGGCTGCCACACTGATGCAATTTGCACAAATACAAACGGGGGGCGAACATGCCAATGTAAGAGTGGTTTCATTGGGAATGGGCTTCAATGCACTGATGATAATGAATGCACCAGGCCAAGCATCTGCCACTGGAATGCTGTCTGCACCAACATCCCTGGTTCATACATATGCACATGTAATTCTGGATATAAAGGCAATGGTAACTATCTTTGCCTGGACACTGATGAGTGTTCGGAAATTTCAGGTGTGTGCGCTTCATATCTTGGTTTCAAGGGCTGCAAGAATCTACCAGGATCTTACCAATGCCTTTGCAGCAGTGGCTTCCAGAGCAGTGGGAAAAGCTGTGAAGACATTAATGAATGTGCAGACAGTATCTGCAGTAGGTTCTCAAATTGTGTGAACACTCCTGGTTCTTATCAATGCACTTGTCAGGACGGTTTCACTGGGAACGGCATTACTTGTGTGGATGTCAATGAATGCAGTGGGAAAAATCTCTGCAACCCAAATGCACTGTGTGTCAATGTGCTTGGCAGCTATGAATGCTCGTGTCGCCCTGGGTTCCTTGGAGATGGGTTCCAGTGTACCGACATTAACGAGTGTCAAGTCAATAATGTATGCCCAGTTGGTTCGACTTGTGTCAACACTGCAGGCTCATTCTACTGTGACTGTGGACAAGGCTATATATTCAATAAAACACAGTGTCAGGATCTGAACGAATGTGCTCTAGGCCACTGTAGCCCCTATGCTTCGTGCACCAATTTTCCTGGTTCATTCACGTGTGCCTGTCTCGCTGGTTTTGCTGGTGATGGGTTATTCTGTGTGGATGTGAATGAGTGTGCTATGCCACAGAAATGCCCCTCCTATGCCCTCTGCACCAACCTGCCTGGGACTTACAACTGCAGTTGCATGGTAGGCTACACAGGTGATGGCATGACACTGTGTTCAGATATAAATGAGTGCCGAATGAACAATGGTGGATGCAGTGCCAAGGCTTCATGTGTTAACAGCATGGGGTCATTCTCTTGTCTCTGTCCTTCAGGATTTAACCTAGTTAATAGCACCATATGCCAAGACATAGATGAATGCCAAGTACTGGAAAAGCCTTGTAAGATCTATGAAAAATGCTCTAATAAAGAGGGTTCTTATGAGTGCTCCTGCCAGACAGGGTTTTCTCGTCCCAGTAAGAATGCAGAATGTTCTGACATTGATGAGTGTCTTATATATCAGTCATGCCATTCCAATGCTACCTGTGTCAACTCAGTGGGTTCTTTCATGTGCACCTGTAAAAATGGTTTCAGTGGAAATGGTACGTACTGTGAGGACATGAATGAATGTGCAACAGAAGGTGTGTGCCATCAACATGCTCTGTGCCAAAATATCCCGGGTGACTTCTTGTGCCAATGCCAAAAGGGCTTTGAAGGAAATGGCTTTACCTGCTTGGACCTGGATGAATGTATGCAGTCAAACACTACCTGCCCTGCTACCTCAGTGTGCATTAATTCTCCAGGAGCGTATGTTTGCTCTTGTATGAATGGTACAGTAGCATATAATGACACCTGTGCTCCACCTAGCATGAGGTGTAGCCCTCCTTGCCATCCATATGGACTCTGCCATCCTTCACCTATAGGATATCAGTGTGTATGTGATGTCGGCTTCAGAGGGAATGGATTCATCTGTGTAGACATTGATGAGTGTCAGCAGAATGTGTGTCTCAGGAATGAGACCAAGTGTGTAAACAGTCCAGGCTCATTCTCCTGCATCTGCAAAACCGGTTATTCTCAAAATGGAACAGAATGCATTGGTAACTTGTAACTTTTTTGTGTATATTTTCTATATACAGTACTGGGCAAAAGTCTGGAGCCACCCCAAGCTCATATCTTGCTTCCAAATAGCCAGAATTTTTTAAACTTTTAATGTGGTCTTGAGCAAAAGGCCTCCAGGCTTTCTGAAGGACTGTTTTTGGCTCTCATTTTCCATCTAGTCCTTGTACCTGACCAGTCCCAGAGGAATTTTTTTGTTTGTTAAGCCACAAGGTGACCAATGAATCATTCAAGCTTAAGAAATAATGTCTAATTTAGAGCATGCACCAGTAAGAAACAGGTGCAGATGAGGACATATGATCAGGCCGGTGATCAGCATACTAGTGATGCTGCGAGTGGTTGGAACAGACAAGAGGGGAAATGAGGTTGCTGCTGTCGTTTTTACATTAACAACCAATTTTAAATTGTGTTTTAAGACTTTGCAGCATGTCACAGTAAAACATTTGTCTCATTTCTTTTACTTCATTTACATAATTTATTTGAATTCAATATGAGGAAATGAGAGGCAGCTCAAGATGTTTGCACAATACTGTATTTGGCAAAAACCTGAATTGAATCATTTCAATCAGATAGATTCTTTTGTTTAATAATAATTTGTTTAATATTATGTAGCATCACTAGGTTGTACTGAATGATTTCTTATTACTAATGTGTCTTTAGGGCTTCCAGATCTTGAGATTTTATGATATAATTTGTATCTGCCTTTTCATTTCTTTTTCTTCTCCTTACATTTTTAACTCCTTTGCTCTCAAGATGTGGACGAGTGTACTTCTGGAAAGGCTGACTGCAGTGAGTTTGCACAGTGTGTCAACACCCTTGGAAGTCACCTGTGCATCTGTCTCAATGGCTTCACTGGAAATGGAAAAAACTGCTTGGGTAAGCCAAATTTCTCATTTCCTATAGCTCCTTATGGCTGCTCCTTCGTTTTTAGAGTCTTAGGGCTGTTTTCCTGACCCTGTCCATTTTGGGTGACTTCTAGACATTGATGAGTGCCAGTCTCAGAATGGAGGGTGCCATCCCAGTGCCAGCTGCACTAACACTCCTGGTTCCTTCAAGTGCTCTTGCCCACCGGGTATGCTTGGTTCAGGGTTTGATTGTGTGGACGTGGACGAGTGTTCAGAGAACTCAACCCTGCATCACAATTGCAGTTATCTTGCTTTGTGCAACAATACATTGGGCTCCTATGTCTGCCACTGCCTGGGAGGATACCAGGGTGACGGCTTGATCTGTACAGATGTGGATGAGTGTCTACCGCCTTCACGTTGTGGTAGCAACATGATTTGCCACAACACTCCTGGCGCATACACTTGTACTTGCATTCTTGGTATGGTCTATGATTCTGGCACCTGTGTGAGGGACTGTTTAAACAGCACCCATGGCTGCAGTACACATGCTGAGTGCAATGCCATCCTGGGGTCATACTACTGTACCTGCAAAAAAGGCTTTTATGGAAATGGGATGGAATGCAGGGATGTGGATGAATGCAGCTGGACAGAAAGGCATACATGCCCAGCACATTCTTATTGTTTCAACACAGAAGGCTCTTACTACTGTGACTGCTGGAAAGGTTATCAGAACAATGGGACTCACTGCAAGGATATAAACGAGTGTGAGATGGGTAATTTTACCTGTCCTAATAACAGCACCTGCATCAATCAGGATGGGGGGTACAACTGTCCATGTAATGTTGGCTTTGTTGGCAAAAACTCTTTGTGTATGGACATTGATGAGTGCGCAACAATCCCGACACTGTGTCCTAATTCATCTGAGTGCAAAAACACATTTGGGTCCTATTTCTGTGAGTGTTGGGCTGGATACTCGGGTAATGGAACACACTGCAGAGACATAAATGAATGTCTGGATAATTCTACATGTCCAGAACACAGTGACTGTGTCAACACAGCAGGTGGATTTCTCTGCCAGTGTCAGGTTGGGTTCTCCAATAACAGCTACTCAAACGCTACCTACTGTAAGGATATCGATGAATGTTCACAGACCAGACATCTGTGCACGAACGGGACATGCATCAACACTGCTGGCTCATTTCACTGTGTGTGCAATAAAGGATTTTGGAGCAATGTGACAGAGTGCCTTGATATAGATGAGTGTTTGCCGTTCCAGAACAGTTCCATATGCCAGTCTAACTCCACTTGCGTGAATGTTCCTGGTTCATATGAATGTAGGTGCCATGTGGGCTTTCTGCTGAATGGTACAGTGTGTCAAGACATTGATGAATGCAAGAAAAATACAAGTTTTTGCACTGAAAATTCACACTGTGTAAACACTGAAGGCTCCTTTTTATGCCCATGTTTGCCTGGTTACAAATCTCAAGGTGCAAACTGTATCGACATTGATGAGTGTACGCTCGCTACCTCCTGCCGTCCAGACCAGGTTTGCACCAATTTGTACGGTTCGTACCAGTGCTCTTGTGCCACGGGATATCATGAGAAGAATGGAACCTGCACAGATACAGATGAATGTCAGAATGGCACAGCAGTTTGTCACACTCTGGCTCGGTGCTGGAACAATGTAGGGTCTTTCTCTTGCCACTGCCCCCTGGGTTATTCTGGGGATGGAACACAATGCAAGGACATGGATGAATGTTCTTTAGCTACCCGTCCTTGCCACACACAAGGCAAATGCATCAACACTCCAGGATCATACAGATGTGTGTGTTCTCCTGGTCTGTTAGCTCTTGGGCCAGTGTGTGTGGACCAAAATGAGTGTCTGCAGAATCGAGGTGGGTGCCATCCTGCTGCTATATGCCAAAACTCTGTAACTGGTTTTCAGTGCAAGTGTGCTGATGGCTGGGATACAACAGCTCAGAGGGGGAGCGGATCAAACGGATGCATTGACAGAAACGAGTGTCTGTCAGCCACTGCTTGCTATGGCAACACAACCTGCACGAATTCCATTGGATCCTTCAGTTGCACCTGCCCTGGTGATAATTCCAACTGTCAACAATCAAGACAAATTGGTTAGACATTACATTATAGCACATAACAAAACTGATTAGTTTTTGATGTTTATGTCACCTCTAAATAATGCAGTGATACATACTGTAATACTAATGATTGCTTAAAAGTTTTTTTGCTTGCATTTATGAAAGTGGTTTAACAGCTTTTTGGACTGATACAAATAATTTTTTAAGCATTTTCCCTTCAAAGCGTTCCATCCTAGGGTTAGCAAAATACACACGGATAGGAAAGCACTAGAAGTAATTTAATCTCTCCATATATATGCCCTCAGAGAATGTACTGTACCCTTACGGACTGGAGGTTGGTGATGTGAGGGTACCAATATCAACAGCAGATGGAAACTCTCCATACATTACTCCTCCAGACGGGTTTTCATTCATGGGCAAGCTCTATGAAAAATTATTCGTAAGTATGCAGATTTTAAAAGTTAACTTTATTTCAATAAATTCAAAATAAAATAAGATTGATAATATGGTAAATATTTATTTAGTTTTCAGACAATGGCCTAGTTCAGTTCCAGACAATAGATACAAACGAGAAGTTCCTTCTTCCTCTTCCATTCCCAAAAGGATTTAGTGGTAATGAAAGTATGGCCATGCTAGCTGTGTTCTGGGATGATGCCGACCTGACATTAGGAGATGGAAAACTATTCTACAAGGTTTGCAAAAAAAGTTTTGAATACGTTTATGAATTTTGCTTTTCATAATCATGTTTGTCTTTGATATAAATTGTCTGAAAAAAAAAAAAGGTTGCACACACCATGATTAAATTGACCTCCTTCATGTGTTTCACAATTAAAGCCCTGGAATATGCCTATTCTATTAGGGAAGCAAAATTTTAATGATGTGATAACCTGGTCTTTTAGAACATTCACCTAAATTTTTTTTGCCACATAATGTTGCTGGGCCTAGGCCTGACCAATTGAAGCATCTCCTGATCACAACACCGCCTCCAGAGGCTGATCCAGTGGCCACTATGCATGATGGGTGCATCACTTCATTCATTTCTTTTCTTTCTTGGCACCCATTGTTTTGGTGTAAGGTCTGCCTGGACTTATAAGACAACATGATCTTTTTTTCATTATTCCAAAGTCCAATCTTTATTTCTCACTGACACATGGTTTTCTTATGGCTGCACTTCCATATAAACCAGTCTACCTTCACCTGATCAATTCTGTGTGTTCATAGGAATATCATCAGATGAACATGTCAGATGTTTATTCTCAGATAGTCTACAACCGCACATGTAAAGATGTGTCTCAGTTTGAGGCAAATAGGGGGAAACCTGCATTCACTCCCACATGGATTCTGAAAATCACATGGGACCATGTCCTGCCCATCTCCTACCAAAAAAAAAACTTATCTGAGGTAAGCTGGCAAGAGACTGCTCTTAGAATGTATAGGACATTATAACTGTGTTTTACAAAAAGGTACATTTTCAGACATTTTATGTGTTAAAAACTGCTTAATACAGTATGTAGTAGAACATTTTACTCACTAACAAATGTTTTATTGTAGCTACATTAGGCACATGCAGACTGAGAAACATTTCTTACATTAATTTCCATGCTCCTCCATAGACAAACACATTCCAAGCTATCCTAACCACAGATGGTATTCGGTCGTTTGCTTTACTCCGCTACGGCAACATGAACTGGGGTCCAGGTCAGAGGATTTATCACAACGCTCTGATAGGCTACACTGATGGCATCAGCAACTTCCGCAATGAAACTCCCAAACCACCCAGCAATCTGTTCGGCCCCGGTGGTCGATATAGACCCCAGACCATTGTAGGCAACACAGGCCAGTTGGGACAGCTTCTGTATGACCTGACTGGAGTCACAGTGGGCAACTCAGATCCTAAGAGACAGTGCCAGTTATGGGCTCTGAAGGAGCCAGAGCCCAAAGAGTGGATATTAGGGCTGACGCCATGCCCTTGTACTCGCACCCAGGCACTGGACAACCTGGCGTTTGGTCCCGAGATCCTCCCAGAGGTGAATGGCACATATGTGCAGAAGCTGCGGGGTTTCCGTTGGGGTGGAACTGCAGGTCAAGTGTTTCAGTCAATTCTCTTTAACAAGCAAAATGCAGGAAAGAGATGTGTGTATGACTCCCAAGGTCCTCTGCTGGGTGGATACAGTGAACGCTATTTTACCAATGACAAGATTCAAGAGCACATGGGTAAAACTTCTCTTTTATACTGTGTATATATATATA
>JAQMYG010000038.1:22886760-22919892 GCA_030014215.1 Clariallabes teugelsi | reverse complement strand
CACAAACAGGAAGTTAATATCACCAACCATTCCCATTTTATTAAGGTGTATCCATATAAATGGCCCACCCTGTATATCTGTTACATGAATTCATCCTTTTTCAGAAAGCAGATTTATAGTACTTTACCCATTTTATCTACGTCTTTCTGTCCCTCAGGGACTGTCCCTATTCCTGAGAGCCTTCTGTTCACCACTCCTCCCCTGACACCCTTTCAACCTGTGAGCACAGAGCAACTGATGGCATCAGTTAGTCCGGACAAAATGGCCAGTCTTCAACAGATGTGCCAGGGCAGCATGCAATGTGTGCATGACATCCTAGCCACAAACAACACGGATCTGGGCCTACAGAGCCTGCAGGATCAAAAGCAAATCTACAAGCTCGCTGTTATCTTTGGTGAGACCTATTGCTCCGAACAAACATTGCTATGTGTTGGTATTATAAATCGTTCTTAGAAGTAACAAAAAGTTTTGTCTCAATATCCTGATTTGATTATTTTCACAATTACTGTGGCTTGCATAAATATTCACCCACTTTAACTTTTATTCATTCAACTGCGGCGGCAGGGTGGCTTAGTGGTTAGCACTAACGCCTTGCACCTCCAGGGTCCAGGTTCGATTCCTGTCTCTCTGTGTGATGGAGTTTGCATGTTCTCCCCATGCTTGGTGTGTTTCCTACGGTTTCCTCCCAGAGTCCAAACATATGCAGATTAGGCTAATTGGCATTGGTAGTGTGAGTGTGTGTATTGTGTGTGCCCTGCGATGGATTGGCACCCAGTCCAGGGTGTACCCCTCTTTGTGCCCTAAGTCACCTGGGATAGGCTCCCTCCGCGACCCTATGATGAAGCGGTATAAGTGATGATTGAGAACGACATTCAAATGTGCTACACAAACAAATTTATGGAAAATTCCCCTAAAATCTACATAAAACACCTGCATAATATTTTCCAAACTTTATCCAGGCTTTTTTTGTAGGATTTTGTCTCTAACAATTATGGACTTATGAAAAGGTGTATTTATTTAGCTTTATTATTCATGGGTCAACCTGATTTTATGGGTCAACAAATTACTGTATGTGATTTCTTAGGGCAAATAGTTGCACCAAAATTAATTTAGGGGTTTTACTCCCACATGGGTGAATACTTACACAATCACTTTTTTTTTGCTGTTTTATTTGTAATCAATGTTCCACATTATGTAGATATTCCCAAAGGCAAGTTGGCTTTGTGGTTAGCACTGTAGCCTCATACCGCCAGGGTTAAGGTATGAATCTCATCTCCGGTCTGTGTGCATGGAGTTTACATGTTATCCCCTTGTTTGGTGGGTTTCCTCAGGATACTCCTGTTTCCTCCCACAGTCTAAATACATGCACAGTAGGATCATTAGTGTGTGTGTGTATATATGCGTGGACGCTAGTGTCGTGGGATTTGTTGGCATCCCTAAGCTCCCTGAGATAGCATCCAGGCCCCAATCAGGATAAGCAGTATGCAGATGGATGGGTAGCAGTCCCCCATTTTCTGCATTTTAGACTTATGGTATATAACACCAGTACAAAATGTAGAAAAAGCTTAAAGCGGTGAAAACTTGTACAAGCCACTGTAGTTTTCATTTGTGTCTACTAGACATGTAAAAGTATCTAGATAATTACGATTGTTAAGATAATCGTCAAAATAGGCAAGATGATATTAAATGATATTTTAAGCACTATCTTAGTTTTTCTGATTCACTATGATTATTTGAAACAGGTAACATACCTCCCATTGTGAGTGAGCCCACAGTGATCCGCTGTAAGGTGAACACTACAGTAAGTGTGCAGTTTGTAGCACAGGATGCTAACAGAGACTCCATCATCTTCTCCTTGCTTTATCCACGACCGCCTTTGGCCACCATAGGAAAAGGTAAAATTCTCCTTAAGCCACCAATATGTACTGTCATTAAGATGAATGAGCTGCTCACTATAATATGGATTGAACTGAGGGGTGAAATAGGCTATTGCTATATCTGTGTAATACCCCAGAACCCTAGTAACTAATCAAGTGTAGTTGATTATTTTTAAATATTTGCTTCTTTGTCTTTCGGCTCGGTCTCCACAGCGAATCAACTGCCTCTATCTAAACCTATCCTCTGCATCCTCCAACTAACTTCATGTCCTCTCTCACTGCATCCAAAAATCTCCTCTTTGGTCTTCCTCTAGACCTCCTGCCTGGCAGTTCCAACCTCAGCATCCTTCTACCGATATATTCACAATCTCTCCTCTGAACATATCCAAACCACCTTAATCTGGCCTCTCTGACTTTATCTCCAAAACATCTAACATGGGTTGTCCCTCTGATGGACTCATTGTCCATCCTCGTCACCCCCAAAGAGAACCTCAACATCTTCATCTCTGCTACCTCTAGCTCTGCCTCCTGTTGTTTCTTCAGTGCCACTGTCTCTAAGCCATAGAGCATCGCTGATCTCACCACTGTCTTGTACATCTTTCCTTTTATTCTCGCTGATACTCTTTTATCACTTAACACACCTGATACTTTTCTCCACCCGTTCCAACCTGCTTGTAACACCTCTTCACCTCCTTTCCACATTCTCTGTTGCTCTGCAAGGAAGATTTTTTAATATTTACTGATACATCTTATTTATTGTAAAAGTCGTAAGGTACACCAAATATGACAGAGGACTTTTCTCAGAGCGGTAGTTGTATGTACGACTTTTTTCTAAGACTGTACAATTCATGTGGATGGTAATGCGATATGATTATCAGTATAAAAGGTGTATGTAATCCTCTGGCAGATAATGGTGTTTTGGTGTGGACTCCATTAAATATTCAGCCTGTGCTGCTCACTGTGCAGGTGAGTGACCATATGTCCAGCTCTCTGCTTATTCCCATTCTGCAGCTCTGCAGCTGTCTGAACGGAGGAACCTGCCAGTACCAAAGTGTGGCAGAGAACCACTTACAGGGAAAATTCCAGGTAACTACATTCATGTCTCAGTTAAATATTTAGAAAGTCATTATAGCATGAGTTTAATTTGATCTCATCATACAGCATGATATACATTATGCTATTCTTATGATAGGATTAAATGAAGGCATTGTTTCATAAATTCTGTTTATTATATCTTATATCTTTTTGTCTCGCACAAAAATGCTGTAGTTTATTTTTATTAATTCTGCTTATATTCCCAGGTAGTAGGGTGTTTGTGCCCACCAGGATTTAGTGGAAGATACTGTGGAAATAGAACTGATGTGTGTAAAGGCAAGCCTTGCTTCCCTGGAGTGGACTGCTTTGGTCAGAGAGAGGCGGACAGTTTTAGCTGTGGAGAATGTCCTCTTCCTACTGTCTTTAATGACAAACAAGGTTACAAATGTTTTGAGAATGGTAGGCATCATTCACTTTAGGATTAAAAAGTATGGCAAGATGTACACCGATCAGCCATAACATTAACACTGGTCATTAATTATATATCAACAAACTTGTGACAGGATCATTGGTACCCAAAGCTCAGCCATGCATGCAGGCACCAAAGGCTGGCCCATCTGGTCTAATCCCACAAATCTGGAAAAAAAGAAATTGATGCTGGCCATGCTGGAAAGGTACCAGAACACCCAATGCACAGTTCCTGGCAGGCAAATAGTTATAGGAAACTGATCGAGCCTCCAGATCAGAACCCAATTGAGCATCCATGGGATGCATCAGACAAACAAGTCCGATCTATGGAGGCCTCACCCCGCAAAATCACAGCACTCAAATGTTTTGTTGTCAATGTCCTGGTGGACATCACAGGACACTTCCAGAGGCCCTGCTGAGCCATGCCCAGAGGAGGGCAGAGCCCTGGAGGTGGCATAAGGGGAACCCAAAACCTTGGTCGTTATAATAGTTTTAATGTTATGGCTAATGTTTTGGCTGATCGGTGTATATTTTATTAGAATAAATTTTGCAAAGGCTTTGCTGAAGGTAGAGTAAATTGCTTTTCTCCTCAAGTTCTTTGATCAAAACATAATACATTTTTAATAAGTCATTTTAATGATGCTGAACTAGTGAGTTTTAACCTATCACAAAAGTGCCCATGCATTAAATATAATTTTAATATTATGCACCTCCATCATTATGCCCATAAATGGCTTACTATCACACTTTGCTTCAGTGGAGTTTGTAAAAAGTTTTTAACAAGCTCAATTTCTTTGACAGCTTGATAAAACACTTCACAAGGCATCACTTTATTGTCAACTTGTGCTTCTTACTGTTACCCACAGATTTCTGCCTTCCTCCTTTTCGCTTTCCCTGTCATGAAATGGCAGACTGCTTCAGCACTGGGTATAACTACACATGTCGCTGTAAGCCTGGCTTTTCTGGTGATGGACATGAATGCACAGGTATACAGAGACATGACCTCTTACAATGTGCTGTACATGTACAACACATGCCTGTTGTTACATGATACTTGTCACCCACAGATATAGATGAGTGTCAGAACCCTGAGACCTGCCCAAATGCAAAGTTTGAGTGTGTGAACACACCTGGCTCTGTGTATTGCTCCTGCCGATATCAGAACTCCCTGGAGCCCGGTGGCTGTGGTGACTTAGTTTTATCTTTTGGATCAGTTGTTTCATTACAATACTAAATAAAATGTCATTTCTTGTCAACCATATAATTGATCTCTAATGATGGTGTTTTGTGTTTTAGGTGATTCACTAAATCCTATAGGTAAAGTAGATTTGTTTGAAACTTTTTTCAACTAGTACCCTTTTTATTTTATTTTATTTTTTAATTTTTTTAAAGACTCTTCTTTGAATGCAGCATGAGCCTGCTGCTGCATTGCTGAATACAAATTTGTCACCTTGTGACCATAAAATCCTTGCGACAATGACATCTCATATGCATGCTCTGGGAGACAATAATTCTGTTGTTTGACTGCCTTGTCATTTGGTAAATCATACTTGGCTTTTGAGCAATGGGCAGAACACATAAAAAGAAAAACTGATATACAGCTTAAAGTGGTGATCTACACGGCGCAACCATTCATTACATTTAGTGCCGACTGTGGCCAGCTCCGGCAAAGATTTATAGAACCATAAAGGAAACATACATAAACAAACTTCAGGTTTTGTGTTGGTGGCTCTAGTTTTTAAATACTTTTTGAAAGCAAACTATAGCTGTCTTTACATAGCTATGATGTAATTCTATGATTATTAAAAATTCAGTTACAGAAAATCTAATCAGTGCAGCACACCAATTTCATTTCATTTAAATTTTTGGTTATTAATTAAATTAAGATTTTCCCTGAAACTACTAGTTATAGTAGTTTTTAACCCTAGCTCAATTTTTAACCCTAGCTCACATTTTATGATGATAGTCTTATGCTATCCTGACAGATCCAGTCAAGGTGTATTATACTGATTAGCCATTGGCACCCATGCTTTTTCGATAATTAGGGATTCAGAGAAATCCAATTTCAGTATGGTTCTTCAACTAAAGTCCAGTTTGGTGATTCTTCTGCTCAACCACAGCTAATTTAACCAATCTGTTAATTAGTAGGTTTAGCGTGTGCGTTTCGGTGTTGGTGAATTACAAACCATGCTGAGCACAGAACTGAGTCTTTGCAGATCTCATCAGAACCTTGTACCCAATCAGCTCTTTCTCCTTAGATGTTATTAAGATGTGGTGTCCATATTGTTCACAAATGGCTATATGTTTTTGATAATTCATGAGATTTACCCTTTCTTAAATAGCTTGGCTTCAGTATTCCAAAAACTGATTAACAATCCTAGCTCTTGTTGGCAAAAAGTAGGTTTTGTATATAATGCAACTTACCAGAAAATTGAGTGGATGAGGAGTGCAAGCTTAAAGGATGGCACGCTGTCCTTTAAGCTTGCACTCTTAGGTTAAATATAAAAGTACAAAAAGACACAACTCTCTCATGAATGCTTAGTAAGGGCATAGGCACCGCACCATGTAACAGAATGATCGCACCACCAGAAGAGCCCGTGGGCTTGGAGCAGGTGCTTGAAATAGTTGAGGGTCAAGCGAGAGTGCTTGATAAGCATGAGGATGCCCTAACCGTTTCAATTTCGGAGATGTGCGGGAATAATAAACGCCTCGGGCAGATTTTTGGGCAGATTTTTGGGCAGCTCGAGGTGCGCGCCACTTCCGGGTTTCCATCTGGCCACGAGTCGATTCCGGAGTCGACTCTGATCAGTGGCTCAATCACCCCCTCTGGTGGCCGAATCTCGACTACCTCCTCCACAGCCGTATGCGGGAGAGAGGTGCAATGTCTTTATCCTGCCAGCACCTTTTCTCTGAGCATGCGACCCTAAGTACCTTCATTGAGGCACTTAGCGCCACTTTTCACCATCTGCATGCGGCGAGCAGTGTAGTATCGCCCCTCCTTTCTATTCTTCAAGAAGGGTGATCGGTAGCTGACTATACAGTCAAGTTTCGCAACCGGGCCACCAGTTCAGGGTGGAATGACGTAGCCCTTATGACTGTGTATACACAAGGGCTCTCCGAGCGGTGAAAGGATGAGCTAGCCACATTTGACCCTCCATAGGATTTGGAGGAGTTATATAGGCTAGCCACCCAGGTGGATAACCGCCTTCACCTCTTAACATCTCCTTCACTCCACAAAAGCCGGCCAGAGTGCCTAGCCGGTCGCTCCCTCGGTTATAGGCGCGAAACCTCACCTTTGCTCATGGACACAGAGCCTGAGGTTTTATATCTGGTCCTTGATTTAGAGCCTGAGAGAGCCCATGCAAATAGGCAACGCCAGACTTCAGTGTACAGTACCTCAGTGCAGTGGCCCACAGGGCCCCCAGAGGGCAAGCAATGCCCGTGGCGCAGCAAGTCACAGACGGGGTCACCCCAGGAGGGGGGGATCAGTTTCAACCCAAAAGTCAAGACCCCGTCATGCAGGTCTCTTCCTACCAGCTACGCTCTCAGGGGTTGGAATCTGGAGAGCCCGAACGGAGGCGCTCATCGATTTGGGGGCCACGGGAAATTTTATTGATGGGAGGCTGGCTGCAGCACTGGGCATTCCAGTTAGCCCGTTCCCTTCCTCCATCCCGTTGGTCTCCCTGGCCAGCCAGTTCGGGTACATGACGCAAATATGGCCCCAGTCATACTATGGCTCAGACGTCATTCCGAGCGAATCTCATTTTTGGAAACCTGGGTGCCAGACCAGAAAGTAGTGCTGGGGATCCCCTGGCTTCATCGTCACAACCCTCGCATCGACTGGCCAACCCGTTCTGTTTCGAACTGGGGATGTTGTGCGCCCGAAGCTGACTAAAAGGCCCCCAACCCCCAGTCCCAGCGCCTCCTGCCCTAGTACCCCTTACCAGAGACGCGGCCTTTTTTACATACGGTTGCCAGGCAGCGCCGCCGCAAGGCAATCAGCCTGGATATACCGCACCTGGCAGCGTGTATATTTAAGGGTCCTGATACTTCCGCACTTCGTACGATCATTATGTAGCACCGGTAAGGTATAAGGGCCAAGACAAAAATAAAGTAAAGAAAAGAAAAAGACAGCAATCCAGCAAAGACCAAGCCTCTGTCTTCTTAAAATGTTGGCGAGAGAGAGAAAGAGAGAGAGAAAGAGAGAGAGTGGCATGCTGTCCTTTAAGCGTGCGCTCCCAAGTTAAATATGAAAGTACAAAAAGACACAACTATCTCATAAATTCCTTAGTAAGGGCATAGGCCCCAAAAGGATACAAGTTTTTTGTTTTTGGTTTCCAGAGCCCCACCCAGTCTCACGCAGACGGCGGAGCTCTGTTTATTTTGTGTTTTCAGTGTTTCAGTGTTTCAGTGTTTCAGTGTTTTTTGTTTTGTTTCCTTTTGAGTTCATGAATTAATAATCCCATGCTATATCCAAACAGAAAAGTTTTCCCGTGCGTATCATAAGCACTCTCTCAATCTCCTGTTTCATTGACCCCATCTGAAGCCCTGTCAGGGTTCTTATAAATACTATTACATCTCATGGTGCGGCTGTCCATACCGCGTAACAGTATATTATAATATACTATAAAAATTGGGAGAGCCAGTTTTGCACACTTACAGATTTTGTTGTCAGATTTGATGACATTTTGACCAAATTTAAACAAATTTCTTTAAAAAAAAAAAAAAAAAAAAAGAGCCTAGCAGCAAATCAACATTTTGAGCAGACTTTAGCAATCATACTGTAGTAGTAGTAGTCATTAGCCTATCCCCTTACGGTTTTCAAATAGCTTGTTAAATTTAATGATATCTTTGTTTCAGTTTTTTTATTTGAAGGTCTAGCTAACTAGCTGTCACTTCTTTAGTGAAATTTAACTAGTTAGTTAGCAGCTTTAGTTTTAGATTTAGTTCTACAGTATGTAGAAGTCACTAAAGGGGCACTAGAGAGGCTGAGAATTGATTGGGAGTTCATGCCAACAGATTCAACAATATGCACTGAATAGCCATAACTTTACAGCCACTTGCCTAATATTGTATAGGTTATGCCACCAAAACACAAATTAACCTTAAAGCCATGGACTTCTGAAGGTGTGCATGTTAGCAGCAGAAGTTGCACAGCAGGGCCTCCAGGGATCGGACGTTTGTCTAGCACGTCCCACAGATGCTTGACCGGTCTGAGTTCTGTGGTATTTAAAGACCACATTGGGCTCTTTGCCATATTCCTGAACATTTTTTTTTCTGTAGCATTGTGAATTACTACCAGTGCACAGGAGTCAGCATGAGCACTCTAACTAGACTGTAGCTACTGTATGCAGCCCCATACTGTATGGGGGAAGCCGCTATGCAGTGTATGTTTTGACACCTTTCTGTCTGAGCTATTACATTTTTTTTTTAGCAATGTGGGCTACAACAAGCTCTTCTGTGAGATCCAAGGAGCTAACTGAGCCTTGAGTGCCCATGCCCCTATCACTGGTTCACTAGTTCTCCTTCCTTGGGCAAGTTTTAATAGGCACTAACCACTACATAACAGGAACACACCACAAGATGCTCTGACCCAGTTGACTAGCTATCAAAATTTTAGCCCTTAGTTATAGTCGCTCAGATCCTTTAGTTTGATTTTTTTTTTCACTGTTCACTTGCCTGCCTAGTATATCCCACCCCTCGACACGTGGCATTGTAAGAATGTATTTAATGTTATTAACTTCACCTGTCAGGTCACACTAATATACTGAATAGGTTTATATTTACATTATGCATTTGACCTACAAAAGTGCTTAAGTTTCCGTTGTTGAATACATTCTTACATTTACTGGGTTACTAGGTTACTAACTAAGTACTAGTCAAACACTGTTGGGAGGTTTTTTTTTTTGTTTGTTTGTTTGTTTTGCCGGAGGGTTGAGGGAAGGGATAGATTAACCTCACGACTAACAGATATGTCTTACAGATTGTTTTAAAGATTGTCAGAGACTCAGCTGTACGGAAATCTAGAGGAAGTAGGAAGTTCATTCCACCACTTAGGTGCCAGAACAGAAAGGAAATGACAGTTGATTGTCCAGAGTTACCACAAGATTGCGGGCTGAGACTGAAGGAGTAATCTGATTGTTGTCCAGGGAGATTACAAGGTCTTGTCTGGGCGATCAATCACCAGGGATGAACAGGAGTTCGGTTTTACTCAGATTGAGCTTCAGCAGATGAGCCGTCATCCAGGTTGAGATGTCAGCTAGACAGGCTGAGATCCGAAACATGGAAACCTGAGTGTCTGAGGGAGGAAAGAAGAAAATAAGTTGTGTGTCATCTGCAAAACAATGGTATGAAAAGTCTTGTGAGGATATGACCTAACCAAGTGTCTGGGTGAAGAGGGAAAACAGGAGAAGATGAAGTACTGACCCCTGTGGGACACCAGTAGAGAGTCTGCATGGGGCAGATGTTGATCCCCTCCATGTCACCTCATACGACCTATCTTCTAGGTAGGAAGCAAACCAAAACCATTGCCATGCTGTGCCACAGACTCCACAGCTTGCAGACAAGAGAATCCTGTGGTTCACCATGTCAAATGCAGCCGAAAGGTCCAGGAGGACGAGGACAGATGACAGCCCAGCCAATCTAGCAGCATGGAGTCTCTCACTGACTGACAGAAGGGCACTCTCTGTGAAATGAGCCACTTTATTTGTTTATGATATTTCAGAGTTTTTAAAAAAAAATCCACTATTGTTGTAGAATGTAGAATATAAATCCAAATTGTGTTCAAACCTATGATTAGTGTGTCCAAACTTTTGACTGGTACTGTATGAAAGACATCCGGGTAACAATTCAGTTCAACTTGGCAATCAGTTAGATTTATACTTATATATAACCGGAATTTATTATGAGTTGTTGGTATTCACATCCATCATTGTGCTGTCAGTAAAAATTACTAATCCGGCCTGACATCGTAGAAGGATGTCACAGACCCAGGTCTTATAGAATACCTAAACAGTAGCTTTACTGTGGTATTTTTACAGAATATTAAGTGTACCTTTTTTTCAGGGTGGAATATTTTTAATGTTTCCGTTACCTGGAGCAATCAAAAGACTGAACAACAGCAGCTGAAACAGGTGAGCAGACCTGAGGGGTGCAGTACAGCTTGAATTGTGATTTGAGTCTCTGTTCCTCAGAGTCAGAATGTACTCTCTATCCATTGTGTCTAGTTTCATGTTTTTATAGCCTAATTAAACCGAATGTAACTTGGATTGATTTCAGAAAAACATCTCATTTGGAGTGCATCTGGAATGCATTATAAAACTAATGACTGCAATAATTCATTATTTTACAGCTGGAGCAAATCCTTTCTATGGGTTTCCAGAATAAATTCTACAATGCCAGAATATCAGTGCCTAGCTCAGGATCAGAGGAAGGGAAAGAGCATAGAATCAACGTGTCCAGTGATACTCCTCATTGGTACATCATGGACTACTTGAACCGAGTCGGTCACTACTACGGCATCACATCAGCCTATGTAGGAGGTAAAAGAGTGTAACCAATATGTACAATGGCTTATATACTAGTTTTATGATTCTAGTCCTCATAAAAGTAAATATGATGCATAATATATTGGGCACTATAAACATGGTCTTGTAAGACATGCGCTATAAAAACGCATCTGTGCACTCCCATTATTGCTAGATTTTAATGCATTGCTGTTTATCTAACATTATTCTGCTGTTCTCTCAGACCTGGATGAATGCCACGCCAATGAGACCTCGTGTACACACCCAGCTGTGTGTCACAACACTTATGGAGGCTACAGATGTGTATGTAATGGCACAGACATAAAAGAGGTGCAGTCTTGCATTTTAGGTAAGATCATCAAGGAAAGTCATAGAGTATGCTATTAGCTATTATTTTACAAAAGAGCTTACTTTTGGAAATATTAAATCTTACAACTGCAAATTTGCGTTTTTCGTTTAATTGTTGTTTGTAGCTTTAATACCGACCTGTATTATTGCTGCTTTTGTCATGAAAAAAAAATTATGTAATTTCCAAAGCCTACGAGTAACAGTGAACTTGTTTGTTTGTCTCAGACAGGGATGATCTTAATAGCTCAGTTGTGATTGGTGCTATAACACAGGAAGATAATAAGCCCCTGATTCTTGGCTTGATTCTGGGCATCGGCATCCCCCTCCTCCTACTGCTCCTGCTGGCTGCTCTGGCCTGCTTCTGCTGCTGCCATCGGAAAACCGTCACTGGAGAGTGAGTGTGACATACTGTACACAAAGCACACTGCACTTAACAATCAGCTTATATCATACACAAATATACAGAGAGTAGAATTACTACCTTACTATCTACTAACAAAATGCAAAACATAAGTTAATCATTAAGAAGTGTGCCTACCTCTATAAAAGCAGAACTTTTATCAGTTTGGTGTTTTGGTGAGTCTGGTCGACATCATTCCACGAAAAGGGAGTATCAGCTATCATCACACTGTTACTGCTTATCAATCTGGGAAGCATTATAAGGCCATCTCCAAACAATTACAAATTCACCACTGTATAGTGAGAGGGATTGTTTACGTACAAATTGATCATATTTCCTTGTTTTCCCAGCTGTCCATAGACAGCTCATTTGTATTCATATGGGTCTTTTTTTTTCTTCTTTTTTTTTAAACAAAAGTTTTGTCCAAAATGCAACCCCAGAGCTTAAACCAAGAATCAAACCAGGAACTATTAATTTTTACACAAGTGATCCAACAATCTAACAATCCTGGGCAACAATAAACACCTGCCAATCACATTCTTTTTTTATTTTAATCTTAGGATATGGGTGCATTTAAACAAAAAGTGCTTTAAAACGTTGATGTAAATATCAGGAAATAAAGTCTGAAATTCTAATACTATGCTACATACTGTACAGGTACATACTTACCTGAAATGTCCAGTAGATGGTGATATTACGCTGTTACTTTCCCAGCATGATGTCTGGAATAATAAGAGATGAGCAAAACAGCCATGTCTACTGACATAAGCTGGAGATTTTGTATTTTGTTTTATTTAAGAACGTGCACATTGGCACAATACCTCCAGGGTCAAGGGTTCGAGTCCCGCTTCGGGTTAGATCGTGTTTGTGACATGCAGATTAGGTTAATTGGCATGCCCAAATTTACGTAGTGTATGCCTTGCGATGAGCTGCACAAACCAACAGAAAGCATTATATCAGCTACCTGGCTCAGTAGACCTAAGAGCTACATGGATTAACCAGCAAAAACCTACTGTTGTGTTCCGTTCACTTTATGTTTGACAGCTTCACCACCCTGAAAAATGGATCAGTGCCAACTGTCTGTGGCCAAACTGCAAAATGAGGAAATTTCAAGACTTTGAAATAATTAACACTATGCTGTGTGTTATGTTGGCCACATAAGTCAAAGTTTATTGATCACTTGTAAGGTCATGGTTAAGGATGTGCTAGTAGCATTAATATTACCCCTATAAAACAACCAAAAAACTCCAACCTTGGTTAAACCTCTTTGAAAGCCTTTCACATGACTTACACATGAATCTGGTTCAAATATCTATGGTATTGACCACAGCTATTTTTCTATTCATGCTAAAACAGTATTGTCAGATAGTCCAACCAAATAATCGTACAGAGACCACGGAATAAGCATATTTATCGCCAAAATAACGAACATTGAAAATTTTTATAACAGCGCCCCAGAACCAAGTTTGCAACATACATTATATAACTATGTCTACCACACAACCTGCAATAGACTATTCAAACAATTATCATTACATATCAGTTATGGTGCCTACCTAGGCCACACTGTGCACCACTAGCTAGCTAGGAAGGGACAGCGGCCTTCTCACAACATCTTAGTGGATTAACTAATTTACTACAGATTCAGGTCCATTTTCTGTGATGTGATGAGTGTATATAAAATTAATTAGCAGACTGGTTCCAAATCAGACCCACGCTGTTAAACTAGGAGACCAAAAAGACTATGACATGAAATTATTAGACATATAGGGATTTTTACAATTATTGATTGTACGACAATTATTGTACACTTGGCAACACCGTTTCCATAGAAACTCGTGGGGGGGGGGGTGTATTGGGTGGGTTGTTCTCACTTTGGCAATGCTTTCGGAAAAGGGGGCGGGGTGAGAAATGGCTTGTTTGGCAAAGCTAGACATCTCTTTGAGACTACACACAATTATAATTAATTTGTGGAAAAGGCGTATAATATGTCTCCGTTAAGCTTTTCCATTTCAGTGTGGCAGATTGTCCTCATGTCACAAATGAAAAACAATAACATACATGTATTGTATTTCAGGTGTTCCTGCATTGTGGTTGTTTTCCTCTTGACCATGGAATATTTTCTATCCATTTGATCGGATATGAAACTGTAATAACTAACAAGACGTGTCTGTACGACATAGTGATGTCACCTACATGTCTTGTATTTTCCACTGAACAGTTAATCCATTGTGTGTGTTTTAACTCTATGTGCTCTGATAATTGCTTGCTATGGGGGAAGGGTCTATCTCACAGGGGACTATACTGCTGTGATGTTTAAGGGACAGTTAACAACATCACTTGTAGCTGTGTGTGTATTTATGAGGTGGGTTATTGGTCTGCAGGGGTTTAAATGCTCTCCTTTTCTCTTTCTGTTTTTCCTTTTTAAGGATTCCTCACTTACTGCCAGAATATGTACAAGAGCATTTCAGCCCTCATTTTAACTACAGCAATCCTGCCCTGCACTACAAGAGTCACTGCAGCCCACGTATCCTTGACAACATCACACCCAGCAACAAATGTCACATTCCAGTTTGTCCCACTTCTGCCACCTGCACTCATGTCTGCAGCTGTATGGATGGAGAGGAAGAGAAGATAATCATATAAAAGGAGATATCTATGAAATATTCATGACTGCTATCCTTTTTTTTAATTGTGCACTTTGATCAAATTGAAAATATTTTAATTACACATGGAGAGTTGTACTGATGTATATACATACATACATACATACATACATACATACATACATACACACGCATGCTATGTTTGTTCACTGACTGACTGACTGTACATAAAATGCATTTAAATACACAAATTATTTAAGTCTGTCAATTTTAGCAATAGTCCAAAGTTTAACTCTAATTCTATTAACTGTGCAATTTTCAGAAACACTCATTTCAACATGTTTATTTGTATTGATGAGGAAAACTTGTTGATTTGTACTGGAAGTAAAATGGAAGTTGCTGAAATGATAATGATTAATGTTTTATAAATGAATACATATTTTTGTAACACACAAGGTCTTCAAGTGAAGTATTTTAAATATAAATCTTTATAATACCTCCTTTCAGAGATATGAATTTTTTTTTTATTTATTTACAGGAAGGAATTCATGGTTATATGTTGACAATATAAATCAACAGTTCGTGTTGGTTTCACATGTTTCACAAAGTAATCATGGAGCTTTTTTACTTTATATTGAAAGCTGAATGAAATGTTCAAAGCTTTACTGATATTTATTTGTCTTGCACTACATATTTTAGAAGAAGGCAGCTCTATTTGTTACATAGAACTTTACAGCACAGTGAAATTCTTTTTTTTTTTTTTTTTTTTTTAACATATCACAGCTTGTTAGCTGGGATCAACTCCTTGGAAGTGGAGGGGGTTGGGGGTTCTTCCCCAGAGACCCTACAATGGCAAATTGGCAGTGCTGGGGCTTGAAACGCTGACCTTCTGATCAGTAACACAGAGGTTTTTAACCATTGAGCCATCACTGATACTGTTCAAACACTTATTAGAGAGATTCACTTTAAGAGGAAGGTCTTGAAGGGTGTTAGGCTGTTGGAGTGTTTCTTTCTCAGGGCACAGGAACATCTTAAAATTCTTGTCTGTGACAATCGCACCTACAACACAGATGCAGTAGGTGGCGTTAAGCTTGTAAATGCTAAAAGGTTCCTTTAAGGACTGGTGCAGTTCCTAAATCTGAGCACAGTGTGGCAGCATGCAGCAGTGTTTGTGGAAAGGAGCAGTCAATCACAGGGATTTTAGTCTTGGCAGACACTGGAACTTCTGGAGCTCTTGGTCTGCTTATGTAGCATAGATGCACAGTGTGTGTGTGTGTGTGTGTGTGTGTGCGTGTGTGTGTGTGCATATGTGGGAGCTTGTTTGTGCATTGTATGAGTGTGTTGTTCTTCCCTGCAAGATTAGATCATTAGAGGGTTGCAGTCCTGCACGGCAAAGAGTCCCCCACACAAGGAGAGGGTGGTCAAGGCCAGGGCACTGCATGAATGTTCATGCACTTCTTCCTTCACTCACACAAAGCAATTCATTCTTTTTTTTCTCCTTCGGGTTCCCCAGACATCTCTCTTTTGTTTTTTTTAATGAAAGTTTTACTTAAGGAAAACTAATGATACTTAAGAGCTTACCATGTTGCAATTGGACTTCGAACACGTTATCATTACAGAGCTGTAAATCCATAAATTGCTAAGGTTCTAAACAAAGCTCTTTAATGTCACAGAAGCCTTATCGTCTGCATAAATCATCTGTGAAAACATAATGAATGTCAATGTGAATAATATTTAGAGACTTTTGCTGCAATATGCTAATAGTATTAGATACAGTACATACACCTACTTTTACTAGGTGAAAATACATATAAAATGGCATTCAGAGGTTTAAGTGCAGCTATGTTCCCTTTCAAACAACAGCAAAGTATTAAAGTACACGCTCACCTAAGACTTGTGAAAACTGATTCAACCCCTGCTTTTTGAGGCCTCAGACATTAAAAATTGCTTGCCCTCCGGTTACAGTATGAATCCGGACCTCAGGCGCGTCATTTAATAGCAGTCACACCTACACAAAAGGGAAAGGGCATTTAAGAGGCCCTACTAAGGTGACCGTGATTAGAGGAACCAGTTTACAGCTGCTCTGTATCCCAATTCTCAATGCTCCTTCATACGAGGACACATCAGCAGCATCCTCTGCAGAATGAGGTCACATGCACACTTGAAGGCAGGTATCTGCAAATCCTGACCCTGCCTATCTCCTGGGCTTGCCCTACCTTAACCCTTTTCTACTATGTCTTCTGTTATGTTCTAACGCAATTACAGACTGCAGTGGCATATTTGGACATGCCTTCCAAGAGCCTAACAGAGAAAGAGAAATATGCCTGGAGAGTTGAAGAGAGTGAGTCACTTCAGGAACAAATTTTTTTTTTCAACAGAATAGACTGCCGTCAGACTTTAATCCATATACAGCACATTATTTCTCATGTATGATGCATTACCATACTAGTACAAGCATGTCATATAGAAGAGCTTAAAGTATGTGTTTTGCATTTACAGTCATGCTTGCACATGTTACATAAACTGCAATGAAATGCTGCGATTCTTTACACATTAGTAGCCCTTTCATGGCCATCTCAGACAGTCTATAAAAAGCCCTCTACTCAACAGAGATCTGCAAATCCTTGTTCTTTAGGTGCATATGGACATACAGTAGAAATAGGGACATGTGTATGATGAATTTGTATAAAACGTGATGTGTACCAGAGTGAACAGTACTCAGAGACAAGCCACTTCAGAAAATTGGACTTGGATTCAGGGTTGTATAGCCTGTAAATATACACCAGGAAGGTAATTTTCTAGAACCTTTGACTTATGATCCCATGGTACAAAGGACAAAATCCATTGCTACTACACATGGCATTATCTGTGTATCTAAAAACCATTAATGAACTGAATAATGAACAGGATTATGTTAATAAATAATGCAAACTTTATCCTTTTCCAGAACTGTGCTGAACTATAGTACAAATATAGTGACTTTCACAATTTGTGACTGACATAACAGGTTTGTATAATATTTTATTATTGCATTTCATAATATTTGAGTCCATTCCCAGATTTGAGTGACTGATCCTCTCTTTGTATTAGGTAATACTAGCCTCACCCTTATACATTTACTTCCTAGAATGTAAGACAAAACTCTCAGTTTTAGCTGTAGGAAGTTAGAACTACATTTAAAAAGGTAGATGGGTGGGGTGTGTGGTATAAATGTTTGAACTTCCTGTTTCTGTGTGAAAGACACTCTGTGGCAAAGGGTTTACTATCTCGACTGTAACTGCGTCTGTGCTTATGTGAGCACTGTGCTTCCACAGCTATGGCATGCAGTGCACCAGAAACTTTCCTGGTGTCATTTATGCATGTGCTTGAGAAAATTGTTTGGATAAACTGAAATGTGACTTGGAAACTGAAAGCCTCCTTAGTGTTTACCCTCTTACCTGTGTGGCCAATGATTTCTGTATAGAGACTGTTAGCCGGTGTGTGCGAGGACGAAATCTAGACAGTGAAGCATGGAGGTGCAGAGCATCAGATAATGCTGACTCCTCAAAGCACAGTAAGCCCACAGGCCTCCTGCTACTAGTTCACACACCACATCTGACACATCATACATCCACACACACATGTCATGAGTGCTGCTGCGCCGCCACATAAAACGCTTGCGGGGAATTAATCTAAACCCTGTGTTTTTGGTCTTGTTTTGGAAGATCGGTTTCACATACAGCTTTAAACACTTAATCTCTGCTGACATCTGATGTATTCCCAGCCCCCATCCCAATACTGACAATGTGCAGAGAGCAGCATCCTGCAGGCCAGCATTGCCAAATGCAGGAAATTAAACTAATTGCACTACACAAATACAGCTAATTTAATTTACCCGAGTGCTATAAAGCATCGTTTTATGGACACACAAATGTGCAGTGTTAGAGATCATGCTCTTAAACCTCAAATGTGTAATCATAATCAGTGCCCTCATACCATCCTAATTAACCAAATATGTTTTAATTTGTGTTCATTTGGGCCATTATTTAAAAATGTTTCACTAAACAAGGTAAATATAAACACATATTTCACATTCTGAGTGAACAGCTTATTTTAATGAGTGGTTTCCTGGACATATGCTGTGAACTGTCCCGCCACGTCCATGTGGAGAGTATGCTGAGCCTGGGGCGCTTCATGCAGCCTGTAGACTCTGACTGTGTGAATGCAGCACCGAAGCGCCGCGCGAGTGGCGCATTGCAGGTACGAGCGCACCAATCAGGAGCGTCCTGCTCACTACGACGTGCTGTGCTGCGCCCGACGCATCACACAATAGCAGAATGTATTCCTCCGCCTGGAGCTAGTTCCCACACCAAACGCACACCTATACGTAATATTTGTTTGGACACGATTAAAATTTGGATTGAGCGATGAGATACGGAATGAAAGTCAAACCCGCGTGCATTATTAAAACCTGAAATAGTTAGCGTTTGTAATCATCCTTTGTGGTCCAGAAGGAAGTGTGGTGGCGGACGCAGCGAGGACGGGGCGGGGCTTCAGAGCGACCATTAAAGGCGCGCCAGGCTCTCTTGTATTGCATCCTGTTTGTTTGCCAGCTGCGAACTGTTGGACTTTTGTGGAACTACATTTCATTAAACAGCGCTATGGTAAGCTACATCGATGCTAAAATATAGATAGCTTTATGTAAATGAAGAAGCTGTGACTGTCTTGCTGGTTATCTATCGGATATATTATATATTAGATACAATATTCGCTACGTGTTGCGCTCAATTCGGCAAAAAAATCTT
The DNA here is from genome assembly GCA_030014215.1 of Clariallabes teugelsi. Taxonomy (NCBI): domain Eukaryota; kingdom Metazoa; phylum Chordata; class Actinopteri; order Siluriformes; family Clariidae; genus Clariallabes; species Clariallabes teugelsi. The sequence continues at coordinate 22,900,848 of JAQMYG010000038.1, read as the reverse complement.
TCATTCTATTTGCGCAGTCTCAATATAATACAGTACATGATTTTATTTTGCTTTGTATAAGACACTCTGGCTGGTTCTAATTCTTTCTTTCTTTCTCTTTTTTTTTTTTTTAACTAAGCGCTTGTCTTACCTACTTATCTGCCTATACAGGCTATGGAAATGGGTTCAGGGTGTGTATGTGTGTGTAATAGCCTATTAATGATACTGTTACATTGTAGCTGGTTACAAAATGGAATCCGTAATCGTTGCGGTTACAAATTTTCTCTTCAATCAAGAGCGTTAGCACTGACGCATTGCTTACAAAGTCCTGCTTGCTTTACGCGCAGTCATGACCGCTCGCTCGGATTAACGCCGTTAACTCGTTTTGGATCGCGGTGCCATCATCATCATCATCACCATCATCCTGCAGGCGGTTGTATTTGTGGATAAAGCGCGGCGCTGACAGGTGGACTGAGTGTTACTGCGCCACCGGCTGCAGCAGACTGCGCTGTTCTCCGGCGCCGTTCCAGTTCGCGCGTCACGTACACAACGCGATCTCTAACACTACTACTACTACTACTATTATTATTATTATTGTTGTTGTTATTATTATTATTATGCCTTTCCAGTAATTCGACATGTTATGTGACAGGCTTCCACAGATTCCTTACGGAGATGTATGTATATGTCAAATTTTTATTCATCTTTAAACAATGCTTCATCTGCTCTCTCTCTCTCTCTCTCTCTCTCTCTCTCTTTCCCTCAGGCCGACCAGCTGACAGAGGAGCAGATTGCCGGTAAGCGATTTGCCGCCATGCACGTGGCCGCCGCTGTGGATCTCCGTGCTTTTTTCCCCTCCCCTCTTTCTGCCCTCCACCCCTCCTCCCTCCCTCTCCTTCTCTCTCTCTCTCCCTCTCTTCGCTCTCTGCGTTGGATTTATGGTTTTCCCTTTTATGGCAGCGCCTTAAAGCTGCGCCGGGGAAATGAATGGACGCGCTGGTGCTGCAGCGAAAACCGTTTAAAAGCTCAGCGGATAAAAGGAGTCTCTCTTTCTCTCTGTCTGTCTGTACTTGTGGTATTTGACGGGTTAGTGTTTTAAAACCAAGCACACGGTGTGGTGGACTGTGAGAGAACAGATCGAGCTGCTAGCTTGGGTGTGTCCGCTTTGTGGACTCTTCCATCTGGCTTCTCTGAAAATGGCTCCTCCTGTTTTGTTCAGATGAAGTGATTGCATTTTGCTCGAAGCTCTTATCTTGTTTGAGCTTAAGTTTTTTTTTTTTTTTTTTTTTTTTTCCCCCCCCCAGAAATATCAAACAGCTAATTTGGCTGGGTCAGTATACGTTCCCCGCCCTGACCAAGGACGAAAGTCTTTGCGCTTATATATTCTGGCTCATCAGGGCACCAAAGTGTAGTCACGATGGAAAATCTAAACCCAAATAGCATCGTTCAGGCCACAATGGTCTGTTCCATAACGACCATGAAGTCAGGGTGGGTTGCCTGTTGAGACCAGACAGGCGTAGATGTTGATGTGTGTCCCTGGAGATGTTGTGAGGTCACAGCTTTCTTTCCTTCCCGTGCTGCTTAGTAAGGTCAGAAAGAGAGAGAGAGAGGAGAATCAGAGAGCTGTGAGGTCACTAATGAGTATCCTGTAGCTCAGTGCAGTCAGGTTCTGTTTTTATGGAGCAAGGTTCAATAGCTTTGTCTCTGGAGGATGAGAATACGCTCACACTGAAATCACTATAGAAATAGAGGTGGTGCTGTACAAAAAGTACTATAAACCTGTTTAGGGAAGAACGTGGCGGCCGTTGGGATTTTCAGATCTCCTTCGAGCTGTTGAAGCCAGCCTTGTTGGCTCTTTGTCAGTTTGGGACAGATACTGCCTTCTTGTGATGGAAAGTCAATATGGTCTACATTTGTTACACAAGTGGCCCAGCAGTAATGACTCCTTGTTGCATAACAATGATTTTTTAGCAGAAACACTTTGTTACTATGAGGCAGAGTTGCTACAGTCATATTATTTTGCAGTGTTGAATGCTGCTCCCCACCCTCCACCACAGGCATGCACTGGTGTGTGACTAATACATATTGGAACCGGGGGTGCAGGTTATGGAAATCATAATCGTTTATGCCAGCTTGTTGTGGTACACACTGTGACTTTGCCATCAGCTGCATCAGCTTTCTTCACTCCAGCTACTCTTGGCTGTGTTTTTCTTTCATCTGTGTACTGTCTGACTCCTTCAACCTGTCCAAATATCCCCTGTTCTACACAAGTATCTAAACTACGTATCTAAACTAAGCCCACTGATTGGAGAACTGATGCACTCAGACTGTATGTTGCACTGGGATTTGGACGTAGACTCAAGAGTTCTCAAGTGTTCTGGAATGTTTAACCACCAGTTAAGTACTCTGTAGTGGGATGCATAGTATTATTTCTTTCCATTTTTGGTTACTTGTCAGTGTAGTCAGGTGCAAATAGTCTGACAAACAGTTCCTAATGAAGTGGGCTTTACTCTGAATTTCATGCATTGGAGAGTTTAGATTTCTTATTTATCTGTTCTTTTTATATCTGCAGAGTTCAAAGAGGCATTCTCACTCTTTGACAAGGATGGAGATGGCACCATTACGACCAAAGAGTTGGGGACTGTCATGCGCTCTCTTGGCCAGAACCCAACAGAGGCTGAGCTGCAGGACATGATCAATGAAGTGGATGCTGATGGTACGTTTTACACAAACACACACACACACACACACACACACACACACACACTCTGTCGGCTGACCCAGAAGCACTTGGATATATATATATATTTTTTAACAACTGCTTCTCTTCATAGGAAATGGGACGATAGACTTCCCCGAGTTCCTGACCATGATGGCAAGGAAGATGAAGGACACAGACAGTGAGGAGGAAATCAGAGAAGCATTCCGTGTCTTTGATAAGGTAAAGGTCTATGCTGGGAGCAAAACAAGTGAACAGTAGGAGTTAATTACCTGCGTTAATTACATGTCTGTGATGCACATCATCTTGTTTTAGGATGGGAATGGATACATCAGTGCTGCTGAGTTGCGTCATGTGATGACAAATCTGGGAGAGAAGCTAACTGATGAGGAGGTGGATGAGATGATCAGAGAAGCAGACATTGATGGAGATGGACAGGTGAACTATGAAGGTGAGTCTGTCTTCCACCTGTGATAGTCATGGACCAGTACCTTTCCATAGAAAACACTCAGTCACCTTGTGGCTGACACACTTAGAGCTACAACATGCATAGGTAGAGGCTGGCAATGCATTTTCTGTAGAGATTAACAACTTGCATTATCTGTCTCCACAGAGTTTGTACAGATGATGACGGCAAAGTGAAAGCCCTGTACAGATCCCCTCTCTCTCTCTCTATCTCCTATAAATAATTTGCCTTTTTTTTTTTTGTTTTTTTTTGTTTAATTTATCTGTAAAACGTTAAGTCCCCCCCCCCCTCTTCCTCCCGGCTGTCCAAAGGAACTGCATGTAAACTGCATAGGATCTAACTCCTCATGTCCCTTTCTTTTGCTGTCATCGTGTGTTTTGGAGTGACGGTGCGGTTACACGATCAGGTGCTTGTTGCGGCGATACGGGGCGGTGGCGCGCAAAACCCTGCACGTCACATCTGTTTGCCCCCCACCCGATGCGTAGCAAGAGCGGAGACCTGTCAGCTGGTTTGCCATTCGGTGACAATGTTGGCAGGGCAACAATGTAGAGGAGTAACTCTGCATGGACTATGGACAAAGTATATAATATATATGAAATTTATCAGCATTGCACTACTGCAAAAGAAAAAAATATATAAAAAAAGACACGGGTGTATCTTCTAGATACTCGTACATAAACTCTTTTTGTATCTGCTGTTCTGTACCAGAGAACTTGTTTGAATCTTATGATGCTTTTTAATGGTTTATTCACTTTCACTTTTGTTTTCTTTCTTCTTTTTTTAAACAGCTTAACATCATTGTCATGCCTCAAATAATCCATTCCAAGTTGTATATTTTTGTTTTCCAATAAAATTTACAACCCAAAATTGAAAGGTTTCCTTGTTTGTAGAGCATCCTTAGGCCCTTGAGAACTCGAAGCTCTTCAGTATGTTGGCCGTTATGCATCCCTGAGCTGATTATTATTATTTTCAAGTGGTTTCAATCCACTTACATCAACCAGAATGTTTACAATTATTGTAGTAGAAATTGTTCATTTGTAAATCATCATACAATGTATCTCTGAGTCAACTGGTCAAATTACTATGTGTAATCACAGGATAGGATGGGGGGTGTGTCCTCCTTGTCAAAGCAAAATAAACGTTCATTAAAGTACTCTTAAAAGACAACTGTGGTCTGTCATCTTTTGTGTTTTGTTTTTTTAGCAACTGGTGTAACTTGTGGGAAAATCATGGATTCCTAAACCAGTCTATTTTTGTCTGACTTCAGGTGGTTTTTCAGTAACAGCAGAAATTAATTAGAATATTGTAAGGTAATCTTTTCCCAAACAATTACAGTTCTTCCGCTCACAGTGGAAACTGCAAAAGACCTAAAATGGCAACAGTGCCACGAGGGCACTAAAGAAGTCTGCACTGTGGGGCCTTTAGCTGTGTGTGTGTTCATAATCATGGTTTTAATAGATAGGGTGACTGAAGTGGAGAGCAATAAGCTCCTACTGTAGCTACTTGGTACCAAGTGTTCCTGGTAGCCTAGCAACAGAGTAGAACATTCGGCCCAAACTCCCAAGGAAGCTAGTGTAAGAGAGATGATGCAAGGCACACAGCGCATCCTCCTGTGCACCAAATTAACAGACACATTGATCACTGCTCCATATTAGATGTTGCTACAAGAACAAATATGGTTCATAAACTTTCTAATCAATATTCTGAAGATGAATGATCCTTCCTTTTATCAATAGAACAATTGTACATGATACATCTGTCAAACTTTGTGTCTAAACCAGTATTATTATTATTGTTAAAAAGGAAAAAAAGAATGTGGGTTTAGGAAGCCAGGAGAGAGATTTGGTGAAAGTGAATAACGTTGATTTTCCCGTCACAATGGCACCTGTCAAGGGGTGGGATATACAGGGTGGGTGAAAAGTAACCAGGCATTAAAAATCTGTAATAAAGTTGATATTTCTAATACAAATTTATTGAAACAAATTGTACACATACTTTATTACATAGGAAAATGTAAGCTTTTCACCCACCCTGTATAAGGCAGCAAGTGAAAAGTCAGTTCTTGATGCTGATGAAGCAAATAAAATAGGCAACTGGAAGAATATAAATTGCTTTGACAGGGGCCTAATTGTGATACACTCTGTGATGCTCCGGGCAGTGTTCTGCAACCAACCTTGACTTTTGGCATTCATGTGGATGTGATGTTGGCACGTACCACCTACTGTACTTAAGCATTGTTGCTGACCAAGTCCACCCCTTAATAGCAACAGTACTCCCCAATGGCAGTGTCCTTTTTCAGCAGGATAATGAACTCTGCCACACTGCGAAATTATTCAGAAATGGTTTCATGAATGTGACCAAGAACTCAAGGTGTTGACTCCAAAGTTCTCAATCTGATGGTGCATCTGTGGGATGTGCTGGACAAACCAAACAAGTCCAGTCCATGGAGGCCCCACATCACATTTTTGCCTAATAGAATCTGCTGTTAACGTCTTGGTGACAGATGCCACACCTTCAGAGATCTTGGCAGCACAAGCCAGGGCTATTCGATATTAAGTGGGATTTAATATTTGATTTTAATGTTATGGCGGATCTGTGTACATGTGACATGTACATTAAAAGTAAGTATTCTCTCAGAAATGAAAGATTACTATTGTATAAACTTGTTTCATAATGCCATTTGTATCTTTATACAGAATGTCTGTGAATGTAAATCACAACCCTATGAACCAAATATTAACAATAAATAGTAGGGCTTAAGTTCAAGTACAAGTACAAACGTGTCAGTTTTACAGCTGTTACGCTAGAACGTATTTCCAGAAATCGCCTATACACATGCACAACCAGTGGGTTTATTAATAGTTAAACACCTGTTCATTATTTTCCGTACCTATGCAACAGTTCCAGGCAAAAGGAAGGTGTCTCTTTCCTGCCACGAACAAAGTCTCCCAGTGCTGTGGAAAGAGCTGGAGCCATGACAGGAAAAAGGCACAGCAAGGTTACAAAAATGATAAGAGACATCCCTCATCACAGCAATAAAGGAGCACAGACGGTAGGTTTCATGTTCAATAAAACCGCTTCAGTGTGGGTAGGCTTGTTATTATGTTACAGGGCAAGCTTCAAAAGGCTTTGATATTTTTTTTATTCATTTGACTGAGATGCTTAGTGTCTGGAAGTTCTGACATGTTTCTTTAGACTCATAAGAAAGAACTGACTTATGAGAGAAATCTGACTGACAGAAGTAGTTGGTGGAAGGACACAATTAAGGTAAGTGATGTCTTGTGCTCATGCAAAGTCCCGATCCCACTGAATGAAGTCACAAGTTTCTGATGTCTAGCTGTTCAGCAGATAAGAGGCACGCTACCGTGCAACAAGACTATCTAATATATATTGTTTGTTAATTGATATTGATGTTTATGATACTTAAATCTCTTATAGGTTACCGTATAAATACACCATTTTCAAAAACCCAACATAATTTGTATATCGAGGATATTGTAACCAATGTTTTCCAGCATACCCCATCCCCTGGCAGTTATCACATACGTGATTTCATAGAGGAAGCAAGACTCAATCCTGTGAGAAAGACCTATGGATTTAAGGACACAGGCCGTAACAGCAAAATTTGGTACATGCAGAGCGGGACCATGCTTCTTCCAGGAGCTTACAGTTTCATTGATTGTACCCAAGAAGCTCTCCGATATCAAGCATCCTACCCCTTTAAGAGCTGTCCAAGACCCAAAAACTACACCCTGGGCATCCGAGATAAAGTGAGGAACCATTAAGTACAATAGTATTATAACTTTGTTTCTATTCAAATTAATGTGTAAAAAATGAACAATGTTTATGATGTGATTGTATGTTTTTTTTTTAGGACATAGACCTCTCTCCATGCCATTATGATGTGACTGAGAAGCCTGTTCCCAAATTACCCTGCAAGTATGGAGGAGTTTTTGTATTCCTGTACATTTGTCATTGCACACTGTAAAAGTGAGATGGTTTTTCCGCTACTTTAGATCTAATCCTGGGCTGGAGCAGGATTTAAGGATTTAAGGATATTTTACATTTTGCTTATTTCTCCACCATTCAAATTTACTTTCAATTTTTTTCTTTCCTACCACCTCTCTGCTTACTATGCCATGCTCCCCAATATATATCTCATTTTCTTCTTACAGACATGTCATGTTTCGATCAGCTGTGCAACGCATCATCTTCCTTCCTGTAAGTCCCAAAAGAGAAAAGGTGTCTGTTCAAGAGCGTCAATTTATATGATACAGTTTTGCTTTACTGTTTTCCTGAATGTTAAGTCTGTGATGCTGCACTATGCCAGGCAGTCATGCTGACTAGATACATGAGGCAAACTGGCAGCTGTTGTAATGCTGACAGTTGAGTGAGAGTGTTACAGTAAGTCACTTACTGGGTGTCATCAGGGTGCATTTTAGGGCTTTGTTTGATTTCAACAGGGTATCATCTCAAGGAAGCTATGTGGCGTGTCAAAGCTTAAGCAGCAAAGCTTTTTTATTTGAATGATGAGAGCTGAGTATACAGCTACGTTTCGGTTGAGTCTGTTTGGCATGTGAATCTTTTTTCTCATTTATTTTTAAAGATTATTTCATTTAAATCAATTAAACCAACATTATATATACAATCCATTGCAAATTACTGTGAAAGAAGATTGTGAAAAAAAATTAATTAACAAACAAATAAAAAGGCAAAAAAATCTCAAGATTTAGTTCAATCTACCAACGGTTGCGTGCCTTTCAACAAGACCTGATCTAAGAGAGTTTGTCCAAATCAATTACATTTTGCAAGGTCTCCAGGTTAAGGAAGAAAATCCTTTCGATAGCAAATCAGCACATTCCGCAGGGCCTCCAGATCTTCAAAAATGACCAGTCATGACCTATTAGCACAGAGCTAATCCCCTCATGTGGTAGTACATTCTACATCTCTTTGCTTAATACTAGGACAGGTCTCCTTAACCATCTTAGCAAAATACATTTTCTTGCTAATAACAGTAATTTGTTCAGCAATTTTAATGTTAAAAGGCGAAGTGACACATGTTTAGAGGGTAAAGAACAGAGGATCCTTTGTAATTCTTCTTTTGAAAATACTACTAAGCTCCATAGCAATGCAGTTCCAAAAGCTTAATACACATTTACAATGCCAGAAGAGAAGAATAATTACAGTTTTTTCTTTGACATATTATGCATAGCTGTGGTTCATCTTATTCTGAATTGAAGTAGTTATGTGTAATCTGTGGAGAATTTTGTATTGTGTTTCCTTGAGTCTGTTGCAAGTGAAAACTGTGTTGATACAGTTAACAGCTTCTTGCCAATCATCCTCTAGATATTCATTATCAAATTCATTTTTTTCCCATTTACGTTCAACATTGTGCAAACTAGTTGGGCAAATAGAGTGTTAAAGAAAGTAAAAGGAGGAAATGAAATGAGGTTGACTCTTCTGATCTTACAAAAAGCAGTCTGTGCATTGAAAAAATGGCGGATTTTAGTATCCTCAAAAATGCTCCTTCACTAGATCAAAATGCTGTGACTGTTTTTTTTATTTTTTAATTGCATATTTGTTTTCCAATCAATGACAACCAAGTAACACAGCTGGTCGAGAAATAAATTTTTTTTTTCAATAAATCTGCATTACAATCATAATAAGGTTATACAAATGTAATAATTAGCATTTTGCACCATCATGTAAACATAGTGCATGTTGACAGGAAGCTACTGTTGCCATCGCACTCATATATACTGTACTTTCTGAAATCCCCATTCAGATATAGTCCACTGCTGCTATAATAACCTCCACCCTTCTGGGCAGGATTTCCACTAAATTTTGAAGCTGTGGGGATTTGCCTATCCAGCCTCAAGTGCATTTATGATGTCCAACACAGATTTCTGGTGAAGTGGCCTAGTGTTGCTTCTGTATTTCAGCTGAGTTCAAAGGTGTTCAATGGGGTTGAGGTCAGGCTTTCGTCCAAACTGACCTTGTAAAACCATGTCTTCATGACCCTCACTGAGTGCATATGTTTTTAAGGCCACTGATGGTTCAGTGGATTTGGCTCCAACAACAACAACATCCATAGATGAATGGGGGTCCAGCTGGCCATGATTACTAGTATGACTATTTGTTGTGTATTTCCAGTGACTGACAGAAGTCTAATATTGGCAGATCAAAACTGATTAAATTTGTTGAAACTGGAACGTGTTTTGTTCCAAGCGAAAGAAGGTGGAACCTGGTCCCCACATTTCATATGACCACACTGTACAAGCCAGGCATTGTTTTTTCGAGTAGTCCTACCACAGTACCGAGCTCTGACTCAACAGTGTCTAAGCTTTGTTTAACTCCAGACTTTTGAGTAGCACAAATCAGCCTTTCAGCTTGAAGCCTGAATTCACTGAAAGGCCTGCTTTCTTCAGCAGTGTAGTCCAGCTGTGACATTGATACCACAAAAATAACTTACTGGAAGCTTCCTGTGCTGTGGGCAAACAGAGGGCGCAGGCCGACGCACCTCCTGGCCACACTGCCTCTCTTTAATGAAATGAAAGGTCAATGGCTCAGCAGACATTTATGCTATGAAGTAACTATCTGCAGCAAGCCAGAAGAATGCAGGGTAGCATAAGGCCAATGCCGCAGAGAGCAATTCATTGCACTGCTCATTAGGATGGCAGGCAGTGTCCCTTTTATAAAAAACCCTTGGGAAATACAGCTGCATTAACACCTCAGGCACACTTCAGCTCTCCACACACTACAGCTCAGGCTGGGTGGATCATGTTCAGGCTGCTGGTGGAGTCGAGTGGCACTTAATGATAGTAGGCAGCTTTTTTAGAGCCAAGTAATGCAGGTCAGGGCTGTGGGAACTGGCTACGAGACTCTTCCTCTCAGCTTACAAGAGTATCCTGGGTGAATTGTAAAAGAGCTGCTGAGTTGGCACTTGTTGTTTGGTCACAAGTGATCATTGTTTAAAAATGTTTCGGGAATTTTCACAATTAATTGTCGCCAGTTCTGACTTTTATAATTGTATTATTTGTATTATATATACTGTAGAAAGAGGGGCCAGCTCCTGGCCATTACACCCTGAATCCAAGCAGAGCTAAGGCCATTACCTCTTGCTTCAGGTCTACAGCACCACGTCTTTACAGCATATGCTCTGTAAGTATTTCTCATCAGAAGCTGTGTTTATTTCCTTATTATTGTTCTTACCTGATTTTATCCCAGTTTGGTTATCTGCCATTGTCCACCCACTCCCCTATTCTACAACGGGGAAGGTGAGGGCTAGCACATGCTTCCACATAGACACACAAGGTCAGCCAATGCATCTTTTTAACTGCTGTTCATGCTAAGTATGTCATATGGTAGCAGAACACACTCAGAGAAAAATCTGCCATGTTCTGCTGAAACATGCGCTCTCAGACTCCAACAATTGACTATTATTGATCTGAGTGATAGAGCAGAGAGTAACACCGTTCCTCCAGAGCACAGGCATTTTTAATTCTTCGGATTTCCAGCTATGGATAGCTGTGGCACTGTGGCATCATCTGGATTCGCAGTTGCAATCTCGTGGCAACAGGGAAAATTATATTTTTCTCTGACGTAATACATGCTATTAGCAAAGTCACCATTTGACTTTATAACCATATACTTAAACCATAAAAATTCACACCTGTAAAGATATCATACAAGTTGGCTATAAGGTTCACTTTTTTTTCATTGGGTTTTCTATAGAGGACTCCTGGACCAGGCGCATATGAGCCCTCATGGCAGATCAGCCCTTGCTTTGCCACCAAGGACAACATGTGCGACATCCATGGCCTTTTTTGATGTATTGTATTGCTGCATAATCACCTGTTAAGCAAAAATGAATTCACATGAGATATGTATTGATGCATGTTATGTTGACATTAAAGAAGCCGACAATTTCTGTTCCTTACTTGCCTGTTTTCTTCACACATTTTTGTATTACACAAAACATGAAAATGAAAGCTTAGACAAAGTAATTGCTGCATTCATTCAGTGGATCATTATAGCAGTAAACAGTAGTGTAGTACTTTGCTTGCATAAGGGAAAAAGTGTAGCTTGTTATCTAACCTCTCCTCTGTCTCTGCTCCATGTCCAGCTGCTGTGCCTCCAGCAATCTCAGTTATGTTGTGCACTGAAAGCAGGCTAGCTATCCATATAATACCCGAGATTTTGTGATGACTCTCACGCTCACATAGCTCATTTATTTGGAACAAAGAGGTCACTGTCACACAATAAAACAGCTGTTTCCAACATTTGTCATCACACACAGTGCCAAACTCTGCAGAGTGTGAAATGTGTGTCAGGGGTCCCAGACCATTCCATTGCTTTTTGTATGTAAATGGAGAATATTTTTGATCCATGAACATTGTATATCACCCCCATTTCTTCATATTTTGCTTCCAAAGAGTCAGACTTTCTTGTCTCAGGCTCCAGATTTCCTGAATAACTTTTCTGTCTCTCATTTTTGTTTTGGCTTTCTTTTATAGTCCTGTACCTGACCAGTTTCAGAGGAATATTTTTGCTTGTCAAGCCACACAGTGACCTATGAATCATTCAAGCATAAAAAAAACATTTAACTTAAGGCATGAACAAGTGAAAAACAGGTGCAGATGATGACAGATGATCAGGCCGATGATTAATATACTGGTGATGCTGAATGCTGGGTGGTTGGGACAGACGAGAGGGGAAATGAGGTTGCTGCTGAGGTTGTTACATTCGAGTTGTTACATAAACAAATTGTACATCTTTATCTTTAGGCAATGTCTGTTTTACTGTGTCAGCAAAACATTTATTCCTTTTTTAACATTCTTATTTAATTTAATTTTTTTTAAAAAGGGGTTGCCCAATATGATGCACGGTACTGTAGGGCTTTTGGTTGTTGGTTTAGGGATCTGAGGATCCAGGTTCGAGCCCCACTGTCGGCCACCACCACTACCCAGATGATATGTAAGGGTTGCGTCGGGAAGGGCATCTGGCTTAAAAACCTGTGCCAGATTGTGTGCGGATTGGCCGCTCCGCTGTGGAGACCCCTTGACAGGATTAGCCGAAAGTAAGTTTGACTGTAGTAAAAAACTTTTTTTCCCTAAGTGTTTAAAAAAGATATACCTATTAGACGTAGATTTAGTTACACTCCTAAGTATGTTGTTTCAAATGCCTTGAATGACTTCTGGAACAGACCTACACCTGCAAAGAGATGCATTGTTAAACTGGATGTCATTTTCGTTCTTTTGCTTCCTAAATTTAGAATGTGTGGCAGTGAAACTCTACTCTTTGTTTTGCGGGACATCTCAAGGGCTCGTGGCAGCTCGCAGGTTATTTTGACCAGGGTCATATTTAGTGCACCTATAAAGCAAAACAATGGCAGTGTGTGGCCTCAGTTCATTCGACTCCATCATTGACAGGTGTGTTAGTATTACAACAGAGGCCTGTTAAATGACTCGTGCAATTTTCAAGAGGCAGAGAGCTTAATGGACCTCATTGGAGAGTGTTCCTATTGTGTGTGTTTGTGAAACATGAGCCAGTTGTGGACAATTAGCTCGCTTCTCTTTGCTCTGAGGGACCTGGAGCAGATAAATGGTCTAATATTAAGGCATGTTTGTCATACTATAAAGTGTACAGAATGGCTATTGAAGAGACACAGGAAGCACAGACTGTCCTGAAAAAAAATGTAATTGGTGAGACTTCATTATTCAATCATTAAGATAATAGAATATTAAGTGTCAGGTAATGGCAAGGGAGTCGAGTTCCTCTTGATAACAGAGTCAAGTTTCTTTCAGCTGCTTTCTGTATGCTAAATGAACTCGGTATTAGCACATATGGCTAGCTTTTCCTCTCACATCATAGCACTGTTTCATCCTTATCAAAAAAACAAACTCATCTGTTAAACAGTACAGCTGCTTGGTGTCGGACATGCAACCTAGTCTGGACACCCGACCCGTTCAAAGTCCTGCCTCCCACTGCAGCATGAGGAACCAGGAGCCATACTGGTGTCTGGTGGTAACCAGAGAGGCAAACTGTCCAACACACACACACACACACACACACACACACACACACACCAAGGCTGGGGGAATTGCCATATTAAGTAGCTATAGCATTTCTAGAAGAGCATGCATATTGTATGTGCTCGAAAAGATTTACTTTTGTTGTAAACATAAGTAAATTACTAAAGGATGTAAAACGTAGACAGTCAGTGAACATAAGTCTCAAACTACAGCAGCAATATGAAGTAAAAACACCTCAAACTGTAGGTTTTGAGTTGTTTAGCTATTCTGGTTTGAAACATTCCCATCTCTCCTGCATGTGTCCTTCTCTTTGATTGCACTCTCTGGATGAAAGTATCCTTAGGAGGGAAAAGCAGAGGGATGTTGCAGTGATCTGCCAACCTGGCCTGCCTAATTATTCAGACAGTCAAGGCGATGAATGGTGCTGCCTAGCACTCTTCATCAGCTGATGTCAAAGTGGCAGGCCATGCAATTCATTAATCTGTCTCCTTTTACCAGCTGCTGTCACGACCTCCCCATGTGGCCCAATACATCACCCACCACGAGCACGGCTGTTTGGTCAATTCATCTGCCCTAACTAAGGCTAGAGAGTGAGGGAGAGGTGAAGAAATTGAGGGAAAGTAAAACGAGTAAATGCACATGTTAACTAGGGCGAGTGAGTGAGAGAGAGAGAGAGAGAGAGAGAGAGAGGTCATACCTCAGGTGACCAGTATCACCCTAAGTTAATATACTACAGTTTCAAACCAGGAGGTGGAAATCCCACTTGAAAAACTAGAGCATATAACAAACACTACCTGACAAACCACAAACTCATTGCCCTTCAGGCTCTTCTTTTACTCTCTCTCTCTCTCTCTCTCTCTCTCTCTGTATATATATATATATATATATAT
>JAQMYG010000038.1:22868187-22883672 GCA_030014215.1 Clariallabes teugelsi | reverse complement strand
CGACAGTGGCAAGGAAAAACTCCCTGAGAAGGCAGTAGGAAGAAACCTTGAGAGGAACCTGACTCAGCAGAGAACCCATCCTCATTTGGGTGATAACAGGGATTGATTTGCAGTCGTACTGTGTGTTACGAGGCTGGAAGTTCAGTATAACAGGAGATGTGTTTACGTTAATATGGAGTCGAGTTCATTATTGGAGGCTCAGGTAGACTGTAGGACTAATTTTCATATATAGTGTATGCGGATTTACTAGTACTGATGTTGCTAGTAAAGGAGACAACGAGTGCCACAACACAGCGATTTATCAAAATATTAAATTGTACTGCAGACAAAAAGGTAAAAAAAAAACAAACACTTAGCATCTGAGATCCGTTATGTGAAAAAGGATGTGATAGAGTTTGGAAACACCATATTACCTCACAGTAATATTTCCAAAAGAAGATGAAACAGATAGGTAACATTACAACACTAAGAGATGCATGACATGACACACACTGTTTTCTGATCTCCTATCAGAATTCTCAACCTTGTTGTAAACTTAAAGGGCCATGGTTGTTCTTGGATGTTGAGGGAGTGGACAATAATCAGCATACATAGGGGGTAAAATTTAGTTGTTTTGAGGGTGCATTTGCAACATTGTGTTTGGGTTATTCAATTACTGCTAGTGGCCCCCATATGAAAGCCTGTAAGTAAGATTTAATAGTTACTAGTATTTTTGTACTGCAGTTGCTTTAAAATCAATCAGTGGTTGCACTGGCGACATGCTTGTTTGGTATATTTGCATAAGGAAATACATGTGTGCTGGCTCCAGAAGAGCAGTGCTTTTTGTTTCCCTTTATAAAGTGTCATGTTTAGGCATTTTAAAAATGGTTTGTTTAGTATATGAGGCTACGTAATATTTTAAGTCCTCATCAATGTTGAGCCCTGCATGACATATGAAAATGGCTCTATTATACAATGTCACAGCTCTGTCTTGAATCCACACTGGAGCTGAGAACAGGGACAGAATATGACAGGGCATGAGGTAAGACAGGGAGCTTTCAGCCAGTGCAGTGTGTTGGTGTTTATCGGGTCATTGGCACATGGTGAGAATGAATTCCAAGACTGCGCAGCTTGCATCTGAATGTGCTAATCCTGCTGCATGCCGAACTGATCCCTGTGTGGCACAGCTGCCATTACCCAAGCCATGCTCACCAGCTATTACAGAACAGCAGACGGAACAGGCAGACAGACAGACAGACAGACAGACAGACAGACACACACACACACACACGAACATATGTAGACTTGTGCAATAACAAATGTGCAGATAAAGAGAACACACACTAAGCAATACAGTTCTCTGTCCTGCTATCTCTTCTTCATTAGTGGACCTCTTGGTGGTGAAATACAATCCCCCAGTTGCTAGGCAATCCCATAACGGCCTGAGAAGGAGTGAAGTGTTATAAATAATGTATTTGCATTATCTAATCAGCTCGCTGCCGACCCCATCCAGAGTGAGAGAGCAAGAAAGAGGAATTTGCCTGTGTGAGACAGTGTGTGTGTGTGTGTGTGTGTGTGTGTGCAGTAAGCAGGATGACAGAGACACAGTGCTGAGTCACACTAAAGGTGCAGTGAGGCAGCATGGCTGAAATGAGGTGGCTAAACTCATATCACATGCTGGTGGAGAGTTTTATTGAATTTAGCTCAAACAGCTGCACAAAGTAATGGGTCACAAACACATGCACCTGCAATCCATACAGACCTTGTGCAGTCATGTGACTTCCATGACGTCAATCACAACAGTGGACGGTGGAAGTACCATTACCTGACATTAGGCTAGTATGTATTTCCAAGGCGTATTTTTGGAGCCAAAAATTCCCAAAAGTATCATAAGTTCTGCAGTTCCACTGAGCTAAACGGAGTTGATATCTTTCCATGTTACAATGTATTTATGGTGTATTTTGCAGAAAATCCTTCCACGGTGTTGGGCCAAAAAGTGAAATCTGATTTGTCTCTGCGGGGGTCCAATCAGATCGCGCTCCTGTGGAGTCCAATCAGGCTGTGGCAGCCATTCACTTTATGGCACAACATCACAGAAGTAGTTAAAATGTGGACTGGATACACCATAAATTTGAAAGATAACAACTTGATTTAGCTCAGTGGGACTGTTGAAGCTTCATATAAGTCTCAGATAAACTGTGGAATGTATTTTTGCATGGAACAATGGTTGTGGAATTTGGTGCCTATTACTGTAATTACATTGTACTCGCGTTCCAAATGACAAACTTCATGGTTGGTGTACAGAGCAAGAAACTTATAATGGCAATGACCTATGGTAATTTAACGTATGTATATAATACTTCTGGGATTTATATCATTACATGGTACTTCTGCCTTCTTTCCATGTCTTTTGGTAAAAAAAAATAGAAGGCTATATTATCCATGCCTTGCCTATTAGTACACTTCACTGCGCAACGACTGCATATTTGTTTTGTACTAGCATCCGGTAAGTAATGTCCCTTTTGCCGTCTAGAAGTGGGCGGACCACAGAGGATGGACATTGTGATGCCAGATGCAAATTTCTATAGGTATGCAAAAGCATGTTTTAAAAAGCCCTAAAGCATAGCATACTGTATGTAGTGAAAGAAAACCCCTGAATCAGTACACCAGGATAGAAAAAGTAATTTAATAAGAGAGGAAATAAAAGCATTAGAGCTTTGTGTGTTTCTGATTCATGTCAAGCACTCACAAATGCTGTTATCATTTAATTCATCTTAATACAGACCACTGAGAATGGAAAGCAGATGATCTAATCGTGTATCAGCTTCTTTTCTTGAGTCAAAACTTGAATGTAAATCTTTCTGTGATGAAATCTGGATTCGGGAAGGGAAAAAAATCCCATGGATTTGACTAGGTTGGAGATCTGGAGATCTCTGTCTCCAGCTTCCTAGCCTAGACAACAACATTTGGAAGTACTTAGCACAGAAATGCTTTATTGTTACGGTTCTGCATGTTTGCCCTTCAGACATTTTCCTCTAACTAGCACAGCTATTAGCAAGGAAGGAGGAGAAGTTGACATCATTCTGCCGACTCAGAAATGTGTTGAATCATTCTTGAAGTATCTGTAGCTTGGAAAGGCAAAGTCATATTTGAGCAGTACTCCCACTCCAAAAAGCAGGAGGCTAATGCTTGAACACAGTGAATTTCAGTATTTGCTAGAACTTGCTGAGTTGAAGAGGCAAAACAGCTGCTTCCTTCAGTATTATGAGCCCCAGACTGCTGTTGATTTGTAACGAAGATACATTGCACATGATGTTCAGTCGAGCAAGCTGGCAGTGATTCAGGTTTTTACTACCTCTGGGGATTGACAGAGTATGCCTGTTCTCCAGAAATAGCATTGAAATGTGCTCTGATTGGCCAAATATAGGGAGAAAATGGCCTGGCTTCGGGAGCGCTTACTCCAGCACTGAGTAATGAAGACCTTGACATTATGGAGTCACAATGAGTGGAGGCAGCACTAATATTAGCTCACCTACTCCATGTGGGCTGCAACTGCAGCCTCCACATGCTACAGCAAGTGTAGTATATTCACAAAGCCTGTATTCTCACTTATCCAGTTATGTTATACTCTCAGTAATACTATGAAACCAGAAGGGATTTACATCATAATCAAAGTTAGCATGATGTATATTTGTATAATAGCTACATGAATTAGTTAATTTTGGGAACCACAAGCAGAATTTTGGAATTTGAGTAAGAATCAGTACAGTAAAACCTGTTTTTTCCACAATCTTCTTAAACTTTAAGACCTTAAAGATTTTCTATATACCCCATCAATACGGCAGTGTTGGGTCAAATGATTAAGGCTGTGGGTTACTGGGCTACTGATCGAAAGGTTCCAGTACTGAGCCCTTGAGCAAGTCTCCAGTGGGAATGCAAAAAAAAAAAAAAAAACATTCCACTGTGCTGTAAGGTACATATGACAAATAACTGAATCCTAATAACCAAGTCCATTTATGTATCAGGATGTTACCTCTAAGTTCAACAGCTGCTAGACAGTACAAATGTTTATTTACACCGTAGATAGCATCACAGATGTGTCAACTGACACCACCAGTGGTGTTAAGTGTGTCTCTCTGTTTCATTAAGCAACATAAATCTGTTGTGGTGTGAATATTTCCTCAGATTCATAGAGGTATGAGATGGAACACAATGGAGCAATGTGGGTAAGACCATACGCTGGGTATCCTGCATCTGTGAAGTTATCTTGCATCTGTGAAGCTAGCTCATGTCCATGTGTGCTGAAGATATGGGTGTGCAAACACATGGCATAAGTGCCTGTTCAATTAGATTTTAATACATGAGCGATAACATCCAACTAGGTGTCAAAAGACATGAAAATAAGGCCTGGGGCAAAACCATGACAATATGAAGCAGAGTGCTTTGCTATTTCCTGATATCAGAGCACTGAGTCAGGTACTGTATCACCTACGCCATCTGCACTTAGCAATGTTTTGTATATTTTGCTACTCACAACTGAAGATGATATAAAACTGAAAATCGACCATTAATTTGAATCAGGTATCGATTCCACATATTTCTTCCAATTTTTTGAAATAAATCTAACTTATTTTTAAAAAATCCATGGCATTTACTTTTCTAATGAATGATATTTACCACTGTGATATCAGGACAACAGGATAATGAATGATAGTATGCACCTAGCTTAAACTGTTCTTATAATAGTTATGGTTACATTCCAGTATGCTTCTAGGGGTAGCAGTGATTCAGTGGAAGGAATTAATATACATACCACTTATCCCTAATCCCTGTCTCAGGGAACTGGGATGGAGCAGACCCCAAATGGGGTGCCAACCCATTGCAGGGCACAGGCAAACACTCACACACCCAGTCTGACATTACAGGAAATTTGGATAAATCAATCAGCCTACACTGCATGTCTTTGGATTGTGGGAAGAAACAAAAGTACCCCGAGGAAACCCACCAAGCACAGGGAGAACATGCAAAACCGCACGCACTGGAGAACAA
Source organism: Clariallabes teugelsi (assembly GCA_030014215.1). Lineage (NCBI taxonomy): Eukaryota > Metazoa > Chordata > Actinopteri > Siluriformes > Clariidae > Clariallabes > Clariallabes teugelsi. The sequence continues at coordinate 22,878,644 of JAQMYG010000038.1, read as the reverse complement.
GGCAACAGTGCGATCTATCTACTAAACCACCATGCCACCTGAATCGGAACAAAAACCAAAGAAAGTATTTTGGCTATGAAATAACGTGTTGTATCTGTGTGTGTGAGGGAAGGAGAAAAAGAAAGAAAAAGAGAGAGAGAGAGTTCCTCACTAGATGGATTAGTATATGGTGTCCCGTGGGGTTGATAGCCAGAGCTTCATCGTACAAACTCTTGGCCTCAGTATCGTTGCCTCTGCGCTCAGCGAGTTGACCCTTCAGCAGCAACACGGAGTGTGAGGTGGGGAAAAGTGTTCCGGCCTCCTGCACACAAAACTGAGCCTCCTTAAGTCGTCCATCAGCCATGAAAAGCTCACCTACAAAACACACACACACAATGGGCAATCTGTTATACAATGATGAGTAATGGACGTAACTTAATATAAGGAACATAAGCAGTCTGCAAGTCTATAAACAGTGATGGAGCATGTCGATGTCTGATTCTTAATCACATATGAAAAGTGTCAACAAAGTTCACATGAACTCAATTTGAAATTGTGATAGAACTTGGGAAGAGTTTATATGTTCTATAGTCATACCTTTAGATGTTCTAATAATCATCAACAATCATGAACTGAACCATTCAAATAAATCGGAAGACAAAAGTGACATGCCGATGGTGATGGACTGGTCATAAATGTTTATGCTGTACGTCTGTAGATATTGTAAGGTTTTCTTACATTCTGCGATCATTCCCACGCCTTTATGTATTAGATCTCTCTATGTCATAAAATTGGCCATAAAACAACTCCCTCCCTGTGCTTCCTCATTCCTTATATGGTAATACTTCCTACAGCTGGAACTCTTTTGTTCTAACCGGAACATGCTAATGTGCTTCCTGTCATCTGTCCGTCTCCGAGTCTCCATATGACTTAAATGTTAATGACGTTTGTTCTTTCGATGTATGAGAGGTACGTGAAACAGAGCGACTGACTGACGCTTAAAAATGCTCTATAAGTGCAGGTTTGATTATGGCTCTTCCAATGTCGGTAAGCACATCGAGAGCACATCAAGCAATAATTCTTCCTTTAATTATCAACATACATAAATTGCTGATATTTTTAGATTTATCTATTTAGATTCATCTGTCACTATGTTGAAAGCATATAGATGATTCATAAAGTGTCTACAGTGGAGCACGTAAATAAAGTGTTACAGTCATTTTTAATCCTCCTGTTGGAAGCTTTTTGTCTTTACGGCACATTCATAAAGAAAACTTCCACGCACATATGTTCACATAAATCCTGAAATGGCATTACTTTTAAGATTTATGCAATGCCTGTGAGTGTGTTATAAAAATCCCAGTGTAGGTTTCTTCAAATACCATCTTACTGCACCTGTAGGTCATAAACTTTAAATTGCTTCAATTATGTATAGTACCTATACATAACGTTATTTAGATATTTGTTTAAATCCGTTATTTAGCTAATGGCTAATGTAAATATACACATAGAAAACAATGTAGAATATTCATCAATGAGCAAGGGTAACCCCTTCTTCGTCACAGGCCATTGCTGCACACAACCACATTACCACAAACCAATAAATCATAACCACATGTCTTCAAAACGGTATGGGCGTGTGTCTGTTAATTTCTTTTTTAAGGAGAGACGTTATAACAGATCCTACAAATAAACCACTGATTGTTTCATATTCCATACAACACAATTCTGGAATAAATAAAGTCGGTTCGATGTAAGCAGTTGACGTCACTGAACATTTTCCAGGGTTAGTCAACTAGCTCAAGATAACCCAGATTACAGGGATGGGAAAATTCAGAAGCATTAGGATTTTACAGCTGTGAGTGATCAGTAATGATGAAGTATTTTCATTTCTCTAAATGTAATACAATGGTAAAGATGAGTTGAGAAATGTCTTTGATGTAGCTCCTGTATTACATCATATCTACTGTTTCTTCTTCTTTTGTGAAGAAAAATGAAAGATAGAAAGTGGCCCATTGCAGGCAGGAAATGAGCCCAAACCAGAGGAATGTTGAGAATAGAAATGAGAGGGCACAGACACAGTGAGCTAAAGCCCTGGGAAAATGCACTTTATATACAGCTGTATACAAATACCATTAATAACAGTCTGTGGGTTATGTCACGGCTACACAGAGCTATATGTTCTGCACTTATGGGTGTTCGGAAGCATATGAAATGAATTTATCATTAGAGCATCATGAAACATGAAGGCATTCTCCTTATTATTATTATATACTATATATAAAATTTTGCAGGAATGGCTTAAACTTTCTGCTCTTAATTAACATGTGACTGATTACCAGGCAGCAGTCCCGAGTCCTTTACCTGCCTGCAGCCAGATGCGCTCCAGAGTGGTCCAAATGTGGACGGGGCCATGTCTCTGTGTAGAACTGATCGCAGACACTTCTGACATGGCCTGCTCTAGCCGAGACACAGCCAAGGACGGAGCACTCTGAGAGCCTGATACAACACACGCACACACAAATCGTGCTAAATAAAATCGTTTTCGGTAGACACATAAACATTTCATACAATTCACACACACATATAATACAGACCGGTTTCTGTCTCTTGGAAATCTGGTAGAGTGAGATGTAGGCCGCTGGGTTTTCTGGTTAATGGGCCCGGCTCAGGAGGAGGAATACTGCTGTTGTCATCAGCCTCACTGAAACAACAAGTTCTGCTTCATACCGATGCATCTTTACACTGAACGGCTGCTTTACAGCACGTACGCACGTTTACCTTGGCCGAGCAAAATCGTAGCAATTCTGCCACAAGTGTAGCATTTCCTCACATGTCTGCAGGGCTACAGCTGGACCAAACAGAGCCTTCTCCAGTTTCACTTTAGTAAAGAGCAGGCTGCAGCAGACAGACAAAAAAGGCACACACACACACACACACACACACACACACACACACACATACACACATACACAAACATCAATTTAATAATGTGGACTGATGACAAGGCAACCGGACACGAAACATCAGTGAGTCATGTCAGTGTAAAAACGCTGTCATGTTTAAGGGCATAAGTGCTTCAGCTGTGCTAATACGATGTGTGGGTGATGCTGCTGCTGCTGCTGCTGACTGTAGTGTGTAAAACCCTCTTCCAGGCTTCTGCTGACAGCAACACTGCGGCAGCAAAGGAGCATACACCCACTAAAGCATGCATCCCTAGCAGCTGATCAGTGTGTGGATGGGGCCATATACGGAGAGGGGTGTGTGCATTCAAAGCATCGGTTTACACAAGCATGGCATGTGCGGGAGAAGAACAAAGTTTTAAAAATGTAAAAGATAAAGATAGATAGACAGACAAACAGACAGAAATATAGGGCAAAGTACTGTGTGGGAGGTAAAACAAGATGCTATTTAAAATAAGTGCATGTTCACAACAACATGAATCTATTGTTCATTCCATGTATTTTTCCTAAAGCTGCATCATTTATTTCACAAATGATATTCCTGTCATGTGCAATAGTGTCCAAGTGCTTTGTCACAGAAAACCCATTCTACTGAATAAATAACATCTCCTCACAGTTCTCGCTATGTGCAGTCATTTAGCCCCATAGTTATAAACACAGTCATGTACAAGATCAAAGAGCCCCCCAAAAATGCATCAAAGTTTAATGACTTGCAGACAGAACGGTGCAGGTTATGTGCATATTCGTGTCATTACGCATTATCATATGTTGTTTGGGGTCAGTTTCTTGTCGATGGATGGTGAAAGTGAGCCTGCAAAACAAAACCTGATCTGTCAGTCATGGTGTACCTGGTTGATCTCGATGTCATAGAAGCCATGTGAAATGAGCTATATGATATGAGAGGGGACGGCTGTAGCCCGGGTTCAAACAGAACAGAGCAAACACAGCCCTGTTCACGCTTCGGATTACCAAAGGCTAAAGAGGACTACCATGGTGCAAAAAGAAAGTGTGCATGGAGTTTTCATGAGCTCCCCGTGCTTCATTGCTTCCTCTGTGTTTGCAAATTGCCTGTAGTGAATGTGAGTATGCCTGTGGCTTGCAGGATGGTTGGGGTCCTCGGCATCATATGGTCCTCTTACAGCAATCTCTTGTTTTTTATTAATATAAATTACTATTGTTTTGATACTAGTACTATTGATGATGGCTTGAATGAATTAATAGAATCCTGACTATTTGTCTTCAGAGACCTAATTATTTCTCTTAAGGATCCCGATGGCTTCTTTAAATAGTCCTCAGTATTCCTCTATAGATTCCTGATTATTTCCTTATTTTGTAGTAAATATTTTTCTATGCAGTCCTATGTAGTGTCCTGAATAAGCATTTATAGCGTACTGAATATTTATTGATACAGAGTTTATCATTGCTCCTTAAAGTAGACAAGTCAGTCTATGTCCCTCTGTTACCCTGGAGAACAACACTGACCCCGCATGGGTAAAATGTGCAGTGCACCAGTGCAGTGAGGATAACCGTAGATCTAGTAAAACTGTTTGCCGCTCCTGACACTATAGTAACCACTCTGACATAATCCACTGATGAGTCACTAATTTCAACCAAAGCAACACCATGTTGTAGTTTCCACTCATAAAGGCTCCCTATTATTTTTTATTTATTATTTTTTTTACAGAGTTAGTAATCATTGTTCCATAATCGCTCTTCACCACCTGCAACCAGTGAGAAGCACTACATCTGCCCTGAGAGAACGGTAAGTGTTTGGAAAGGAAAATGTGACTCACGCTGGCATAGGGGAGGGAGACTCTGGAGGGTTTCAACCTGAGATCCTGTTATCATTACTTTTGTTTTGGACTGCTATATTTGGGGGATTCCTTTATTTACTGCCCTCTTCAAAACAAAACTGATTATACCAGCCTGACTTGTGTTGTCAAGTGGTTTACAATGATGAAAGTCCCTCATCATGCCTCTTTGTCACCAATTCTAGCAATCACCCTAGACTACAGTCAAGATTTTATCATCCTCTCCGCAGCTAAACTAATCTAAAACATCATCAATCCATTCTAACATAACAGTAGGTGGACAGAAATTACACAATTGCCCTTTCTAAATAAGGAACTGGATTTCCTACTGGGAGTTAGTGAGACAATCTGGCACTGAAATCTACAGGTGAGGTCCTTCAACATACACGCTTACACATGCTACCTAGAGCAAAACACTGTAAAACCAAACAGGCCATGCCCTGCTCAGAACAGTAGTCTAGGCACTGGGTTGCTCAAGGACAAACCTGAAAAAAAAAGTTACCTGGCAGTTCACTTTGTACAACAGTATTTCATTTAGCATCTTATAATATTAATAATAATAATAATAATTATTATTATTATTATTATTATTATTATTACTTTTGTAGCACAAGGGTGGTGCTAGAGACCAACATCTTGTGCCATTAGTTAGTCATCCAATAAAACCAGTTTTGCTGCTCTAGTTGTTTTGTTGTAAATAATGGGAACACTTGGTGTGGAATGTTGGTTCTGTGTTGAGCGATCTAAAAGATAATGACATATATATGACCATACCCATATTTCCACACCTTCCAAACCAATTGACATGATACAGATCTGTGCACCCTTATCTAGAATGAAAAGACATACTTGAAGTCGTCAGGATACTGGCTGAGGCTGAGGGCAAGTGTGTCTAGGGCATGTTGGTAGTGTTTTTGAGCGCTAAGCAGGAGCACCAGCAGATGTAAGGAGTGAAGGTCGTCACTGCGTAGATTTAAAGCCAGCTGCAGAGGCTCCATTGCTGCCGACACCTTTTAAAGAGAAAGAGAAACAGTCTATTTCAATCTTCTTCTGTTTCCTAATGCAACACTGCTACATATACAGTATACTGTATACTGTATTGTTGTGGAGCGTGGCAGTTCTAACTGGATTATGGCTGGCCACACAGCACAGAAGTGCTGCCGCAATAACCACGATTACGTCATTTCGACTGCGCACCTGTTCGCACCAATGTTGATCTCTCAAGCATACATTATCACAATCAGCTACCATGCTGTAAACCTGCAGCCATGAAGGAGAGTCTTTACTATAAAGGTTTACTATAAAGGTTTGTTTTCTTGTTTGTTTTATTACAGTTCACATGACTGTTCAAACAGTCCAAATGACACTGATTAGCCATCTTTACACTGCATTTCCATAAAAAATAAATGTTAAAGTATACAATGTTTAAAATACTGTAATAGAAATTATTGGCTCTTGTGAAGAGAAGGAATGTGCCCCCGGATAGTATATACTGAATGCATCACCTGTCGCACTAAGGCAAGCTGAAGAGAGAGGTAGAAGGCAATCTGAGGGTCCTGAGGGTCCACTGCATGAGCACTGAAAACAGGACGGAAAAAAAAAAAACCCCACACAGTAACATGTCAGTAATGAGTGAAAAACAAATAAGCAAAGAAGGATCACTCTTACTTAGAAAACGTACGTCTGTAGCGCATGTAGAGCTCTTCTGTTGAATTCATCTCTGTCACCTTTCAGCAACACTACAAGATAAGTCAGACATAACATTAACATTAAGGAAAATTGGAGTACATCGAGTCTGATGAATAAGTCTTGACTGACTAACCTAAATGAGTGAAGATCACTAATGAAAACAACCAGATTTACCATCTGAAGCTTGTAGACTATAACACAGTCCTATGGCCAGGTGTGCTCTAGCAAGATGCTCCTCAGCTCCATCACCCAAAGCAACCACACCTTGTGCAAGAGACTCGGCTTCATCTAGCTATAAAGCACAAAGTTACACATGTATCTCATACAAAGATCTTCATTGCAATGCAGGTTTCAGCTACACAGAGAATGATGCTAGAAAATGCCTTAGTTTTGTTTAAAATGTGCAATGACTTAGTCAATGCATGTGTGGAAATGATTCTTCATTCTTCCAGAATAAGTCTTTTATATTTTGAGTTCTGGAATATGCCAGCGCATACAGTAAAACTCCACTGATGATTTAAGCTGGTCATTCAGTACATTCAGGTCATCAGTTGACTATTTCTATTGCCACATAATGTTGCTGAGTCTAGACCTGACCAACTAAAGCAACCACAGACACTGCCTCTAGAGGCTTGTACAGTGGGCACTAGGCATATTGGGTGCAAGCGCTTCCCTTCTTACCCTGACACGCCCATTTCTCTGGAACAGAGTAAGTCTGGACTGCATGATCCTTTTCCACTGATCCAAAGTCCAATCTTTATACTCCCTAACAAATTTAAGCCTTTTTTCTGAATATTCTGATAACAAATAGTTTTCACATGGTCACACCACTGTTTAGTTGTATTGTCATGTGGAAATGCTCTTCCTTTCACTATTAAACATAGAGCAACCAAGATGATACTTCATGAAGCATTAAAGTGACCACCATTTCTGATTTTGTGCCAACCATATTTCTTCCACAAGTTGATGGTTTAACATTAAATTTCAGGATTTGATAAAATGTTGGACATTCTTAACCAAATCCCAGAAATTTTAAATGTCCCTAATTATGTTCTTTGCTTGAGGTAGGCCAATAATTTGACCCTTCTGAAATGACAATCTTTTTTTTGTGGGGACCAGGCAGTGTATCAGAGTGGGCTATCAACTTACTGTACATTGAGATTCTGGACAAACCATTTCCAAAGTGCTGCCTTAATTTACTCTTCTGGTGTCCTTAGTTCAACAGATCAGTAGGGAGTAGCCTGGCCAGACTCATAAATTCATGCGTTTTGTCTCAAGTAGAGGTCTACAGGCACTGTTAAGCTCCTTATGTTTTCTTACAGTATGTACTCTAGATATCTGCCCTGCTTCTCTGCTCCGTCATCAGCTATGAACTAATCTCTTCTTTATTAAGCTCTTCATTGTGGGTAGAAGACTGTGGTGAGCTTGTGATGGATACTGTACTAAAACCAGTGTAATTGCATGGCATCATTACATAGGGCTGTTTACATAATGGATATTCTGTAGCACGGGGAAATTACACAAGAATGGATTTGTTCTCTCTCACTGTGTGTGTGTGTGTTTAAGTGGTTTACCCAGTGCAGCTGGTTAATGCACACTTTGGCTGCCAGCATTGGTGGTGTGGGGTCCTGTGGTTTCATCCTGGCACACTCTTTAAGGACAGACACCGCACCTTCATTCTGTGACATAAAATGACACTGAAATACTCTTACTTATCCAATCAGATTTTGTCATTATTCTCCATTCAGCTGCTAAAACAGATTTTTCCAGGTCATATAAGGGCCTGGACAATATGTTTCGTGACTACAGTTTTGCTGATTCATCAGCATTGATGGAAAATATTCACAAATCCTAAATGGAATCTGGGTGTCCCTGATAACAAAAAAAAGTGATTTCTAATAAGTAATTACAATTCTGTACAATAGTTGTTGCAGTTTTAAAGCCTAAATGTTTTTCTTTAATGGCTGTTGGACTGACATGATTAATGCATACCGTATGAACTTTTCTCAACAAAGGAAAACACAGTTGTAGTGATCACCCAACCAATGAATTAATATCTTTGCATGTACAGAATAAACTGATTTTGACAAAATCAGTCAAAAAAAAGTTTTTGGTAAAACTGGACCAACATAAAAGTTTGGATTTACAATTTCCACTATACATATTTCACAAATCTGATCTTCAGGACTGACAGTCCACAGTGTTATTTAAAGGTGATCAGATCAGATTTGGCTCTGTTCAGACTGGCAGCCCAAATCTATCACATTGTTGGCCTATCTGCATTGGTTGCTGTAGTAACGACGCTGGAGGCTTGCATGCAGCACAATATTGCCTCATATATCGCTCTGCTTCTGTACATTCCTTCTAGCTTTGCATGCACTGATACATCCCCCAAAGTGCTATCACACATTTCACTTTGTTCTCTGTCCAGGGACTATTGTTCTCCATTTCCATACTGCAGTTAACCCAGCCGCTCTTCCAGAAAACACGGCTAATCTAGGCACATGGAAAATTCATGGGCGTGTTTTTTTACGTGTTTTTCTATTGTCCAATTCTGGGGATCCCATGCAAATTGAAGCCTCGGTTACCTGTTCTTAATGCACAGAATTGGTACACAGTGTGGTCTTCTGCTGCTGTAGACAATTTACTTCAAGGCTCGACATGTTGTGCTATTGCTCTTCAGCATTAGCCAGTCAATAATCAATAGATGTTCTGCCCTATAACATGCAGTTTGTGCATTGCTGAATATTTTTGGGAGATTGCTTTAAAGGAAAAAGATAATCCTGTGACCGAGTTATGTTGTGTTCTTGAAATCCAAGTTTCTTGCTCATGGGACTGTTGTCTCTTGCTCATGAGACAAATGATCTGAGCTAACAAAAACAGAAAATTTTCATAGTATACAAAATAAAATGATATTTCTACAACATATTATAATAGCATAGGTGGCTCAGTGGTAGGATTCTCACTTGCCATGCAGAAATTCCAGTTCTGATTCCCAGCCAATTCTGGGAAGCCTTAATAAAACTGGACAGCTGGATCAGGAAGGGCATTCAGGATAAAACCTGTGTCAACGAGAGCAGCCGAAAGACCACCATAATATAATACTATAGCGTTGCTTGGTATGTGTATATGGGCATACTGACAGTAAGGTCTTGGGTCTCAATATTTACCATGGTATATAGCATTCTTTTCACAAGTCTCTAGAACAGTGATGGAGAAATAAATTCAATTCATCTATAGTGGAGAGTGCTGCATAATTCAAAAAACTCCAGTTTGGTTGTCATTTGCTGACTTTAAAGACCATAGTATGATTTACATAAAAATTTACATCACATTTATTTTCATGCTCATCAAACTATTCAATGAGCCCTCCTGACCTGTCATATATGGGCACATATGGGGCAATTCTATCCTGAAAATGATTTTAAAAAATTATCATTATCGCTGGCAACATATAATCTCCTTCTTCTTTGTCTTATGCCTGTTCCCTTTGAGGGGTCACCACAGCAAATCATCTGCCTCCATCTAACCCTATCCTCTCCATACTCTACTCTCACCAACTTACTTCATGTCCTCTCTCACTGCATCCATAAATCTCCTCTTTGGTTTTCCTCTAGACCTCCTGCCTGACAGTTTCAACCTCAGCATCCTTCTACCGATATATTCACAAGCTCTCCTCTGAACATGTCCAAACCACCTCAATCTGGCCTCTCTAATTTTATCTCCAAAGCATCTAACATGGGTTGTCCCTCTGGACCCATTTATGATCCTAAGGGTCTATAATTTTTATCATAGGTTTATGGTAAAGGATTGAGACAGAATATCAACCAAAAATCCAGAAAAAGCAGCATTCATAGTCAGCATTTTTCTTCCCCCTGAAAACAGCAAGTCGAGTTGATGAGAAAGAGCTCAATTTTGGTCTCATCTGACCACAGCAGTTTATCCCAATCTTTCTCTGTTCATTGGCAAACCTCAGACGGGTCTGTACATGTGTCTTCTTGAGGAGGGGAAGCCT
>JAQMYG010000038.1:22829871-22864347 GCA_030014215.1 Clariallabes teugelsi | reverse complement strand
TATATATATAGTTTGTTTAATTTTCAACCAGGAATTACAAATTACAATGAATATAAAATAAAACATAAAAGATTGCCACCTGACATACTCTAAAATGACTGAATGGGTCATTACATGGTATTTAAGGCATTTTGGAAATGATTTAGGCCTGAAAGTTATAATCTGATGCTCTATTTTCCTCATTCCAAACTGATCTTGTCACACATAAACATATTGTAAATTCCTGATTGAATTTATTATATACAATATTAAACATAAATTAATGACATGGGTGGATTTAGCTTTGAGAATGATAACGAGATGGATGCTGGGTTTAGGACGATACACATAATAGAAGAATCAATGACATTTTATTAGCTTGGGGTTCCCCAGGGCTGTAAGTTAAGCACTTCACAGTAAGCACTGAACACACTGTTAGTAAATAAACAATGAGGAATTAGATGAGTAAAGTGGCTAGATGATTTGTGTTAGAATAAGATTTTTTATCTTTATTCCTGAAATCACCTGATAGGGCTGGATTGCACCTGGTCTACAACGAACACTGCCTGATGAAAAGGTGGGAAAGATTAAGAGTCGAGAAAATAGAGAAGAATCATCTGGCACATAAGAGAAGCAATTAAAGGAACAGTCAATCTAGCATACAAATCAAGACTCGAACACGCTTCCTGTGCCCCTTGTTGTCCCTGAACTGTGATCTAAACTTACCTCAGAGAGCATGGCATATTGCCCCCTCCTGGCCATGCCAATGCTTAGCATATCATACACAGAGGAAGCATCTTGAATGCTGGCCTCACGTGCCTCCTTGTGCTCGGGTGTGCGGCTGATCACTGCCTCAGCGCTGGCCTACATCGGTGTAATAGACAGCACATTCAGTCCATTTACATTTAGACTTAGGCACTTGGCAGACACTGTTCTCCAGAGCGACTTACATAAGTGCTTTGAAGTTTCCAAAAATAAATATGTCCTTACGATAGTTCATTAGGGTACTAACTAGAAGTACTGTACCATCAGACAAAACTGTTAGGAAAGACTGGAACTAAAAAAGGAACTGTTTTTTTTTTTGGTTGGGGAGAGTTAACCCAAATACCTAAAAAACAGATAGGTCTTTAGTCGTCACTTGAAGTTTTACACCAATTAGTAGTGGAGTGTAAAAGAGCATGTTGAGATAAACAGAAGATTTCTGCATGCTGGCCAGATTTGTTTGCAAATGCTATAGGCTTTAATATTTGAGTGAAGGAATAATGTCCCAAGAAAATAAAACGTTGGATTAAGTTGCCAATTATTACGGTCAAGTAAGGTGAGTAGGCAGGTTACCGTGGTATTAAGAGAGTGTGAACTGTGACATGGTCCTTCCAACCTACAGAACAAATGCTGCATAGCACTTAATCAGATTTTAAATGCTACCCCACACTATTAGTCAGGGATGTTTAGCTGTCTGTTGCAGCTGGTATTCAGCCTGAGAGGGGAAGGAATGGACAAGTAACGGAGATCAGAACCAAAAGAATGGGACAGAGAGAGAGGAGCGTGAAAAAGTCCCTCACCATTGACTCGGTGATGAGCAGCAGGAGCACAGCCTCTTCCACCACGTCCTGTGGACAGAACGCACTGCAGGAAACAGGAAGAAGACGTCATGCAGGTGTGTGTGTGTGTATGTGTGTGTGTGTGGTTGCATGTTTCAGTCTGTAACAGAGAAGTGCTCCACTGGTCATGGAAAACTCTCAGGTGTCTTTCACACAGTACCTATTGTTTCTCAGACTCCCTCTAAGCCATTCTAACTGCTTCCGATTTTTCCTTCCGATGTCCTTTCTGCATGCTTTGACCATCATATTTTAAGGTTATGAGGATCTCCTTTCTGTCTAAACACCTGTTCTTGCTGTCCTCTAATTTACGTAGAGATCAGCAGTTACACGATTATAAATAAAAATCTAATTACCTCCTCAACAAGTACAGTATTGTGAAAATTCTATTCCTGTACAATACTTGGTATTTTATATTCCTTTCTCAGGTTTTCGTTGAGTCTGTATTTTCAGTTCGCAAGTTACAGATCCCCTGTCTCTGTTTGCCTGGCTTATTTGCATATTTAAAACGCCTATATATGAGTCAAAAAAGATTTGTTTTGTATTCAAATGTTCTTTTTGCATGCAGTTCTTTAGATTTGTACACGCAGTCCCTTTCAAAGGTATTGAAGTTTAACAGTACAGCAAGGCCAATTCTTTTGTTGTACACTAAAGACATTTGGGTTTGAGCTCAAAAGATAAATATTAGACAATAGGTCAAAAATTCAGCCTTCATTTCCTGATACTTTCACTTTGACAGTAAATTAATGTATATATATATATATATATCGATTACTTGTGGTGACTGCATCAAGCCAGACCCAGTGACATCACCAATTGTTACGTTCTTCTTTTGTGATGCTTTGCCAGGTTTGCAGTGCAGTCTCTTTCTGCTGTTGCAAGCTTTGGCTGGGATTTTCATTCTGTCTCGTCTTCAGGAGGTGAAAAGTATTGTTAGTTGAAAGAAGACATGGCCACTCTAAAACCTTCCACTGTTTTTTCCCGAAAGTCTTTTTTGGGGTTCTGCTTCACAGCTCTCATACTTCTGCCATCATTTGCTGTTGTTTTCCTTGTCTGATTTGTTTACTGTATGACATTTAGTACACCAGGGGTGTTGTTCTTTTTCAGGACCTTCCAAGCAGTTTTTGCTATATCTTCGCTATTTGCTGTGTATTCGCTATGGCCAGTGGCTCTGACTGTAAAATAGCAAATGGCTTGCTTTTCTCCCATAGGCAGCTCTTTGGTCTTCATGTTGGGATATGCTTTCTAACAACAAATGCAGTCTTTAAAGGCAAAACATTCTTGCAGTTTTCCACACGTACTGTTGTTTATCTTTAACAACTTCATTCCATATGTGCTATCTCATAGTTTCGACATTGTTCTATCATTGAATTAGAAGGTGTGTCCAAACATTTGAGTCATACTGTAAATCTAAACCAGAATTTCTGTAATGTGCTTCATTAAAACTGGTACTGAACACAAATGTAACTTAATTGTATTGAAGTGTTTTGATCCTGTGCGAACACAAACTTCCATGACAATTTCAACACCCCTTTGCGTACTGTAGATTCTACCATTCTTCTTTCAGTTGATATACAGTATGTATGATGGTAGAGGAGAGTACTGAGGCATCAGATGCATAATTTCTCACATCGGATTAACTTTAAAAAAAAATTTTTTTTTAGGACTGTTGACTGTGAATGCCGTACATTGTTATTTATTTCATGCACATGGACCCATTCAGTAAGTCCTCGTTTCCTGTCAGCAGGCAAGGCACCACTCCCATTATGATAGAAATATTTCATTATAAGAGAAACGTGATCACTGGAATGACTTTGCATTGATTTGTAGTGACTCTTTCCTATAAGGACAGAAACAATGCCTGAGAAATGCCTCCACAGTCTTAAAAGGTCACAAGTTTGACAGAATATTGTGGTTCTGCTTTAGTGTATGTGCAGGAATGTGTGAGAGAGTCTCACCCCTCTGTGCTGTAGTACTGTGGTGGTCTGGATGAAGGATAGATGGCATCTTTTGGGTGTTTGGCTCCTTCCTCATGCAGCCAAGTGGGGGGTGGAGGTGACAGTGGCCCCCAGTAGCTTTCCTCACTGACTGAACTCAACAACACCTCAACAAGCTTCCTCGCTACCGTCTGGGTAAATTACAGGAAAAGAATATCAAACGTAAAAATAAACTATGTTTTGTGAGAAAGTATCTGCTTTATTTTTAGGTTCACTGTCGAATTTCTCACCTTGCGAAAATTCTGAGACCCTCGGCTTTCCACCACCCTCAGGACCTGACGCAATTGATTAGTCCCTTGAACCAAATGACTAATGGCCACAGACACACACATACACACACACACAATGACAGAAGAAGGGATTTAGTAGAGAGGTTAAATAGAACACTCCTCTTGTGAGTACAGAAGGGAAGACAAGAATAGCAATGATGATGATAATACCAAGCCCAAGCTTTGCTTTGAAAGCAATGAATGAATCAGGTTTACAAGGGGATGAAAGTAGTAGAACTTGACCACCACCTAGTGTCTCACTGAAGTGTGACAAACATGTCCAGCTCACCTACACCTTTAAACAGTACTGCCAAGCCTGGGGAACCACTGACCTCTGCTGGACATTAAAGCTTAAAATCTTTACAAATCTTTTGCACATCTGAAGCACATTTTATAAAAAAATTTTTTTTTAAAAAGTGCTTGCTACTGATATGCAGAGGCGGGTAGAGTAGCCAAAAATTGTACTCAAGTAAGAGTAGCTGTACTGTATACAAAATAACATTACTCAAGTAGAAGTAAAAAGTAGTCATCCAAAATATTACTCCAGTAAGAGTAAAAAAGTATTTGGTGAAAAGACTACTCAAGTACTGAGTGACTGTTTCAATCGTAATGTCCGAATTTTTTTTTTTTTTTTTTTTTTTTTTTTAGAAATTATGTAAGCAGCCAGACAAAATGATAAAATAATGTACAATTTCTGACATTTTCAATAAATGAAATAAAATTAAATAAACTAATAAAAATAAATATCTTCACAAAATAGCAAATTAAGGAACAAGAAATACAAATTTCCTAATCTCACTTATTTCACAACAAAGCTTTTGAAACAAATACCCCCTGTACGTAACAAATGTGTGTTTGAATAGTGTAAACTATTTCCAGTTACGATATAAGTATATTCAGTTGCCCTGCAAATGACTCAGCAGAGAGAAAATAACATTAGAACATACAGTATGTACTGTACAAGAGGTCTCACTTTACCATAAACTGTGTCCAGTAGAACAAATATAAGAAACATATATTTTTAGCCTCTAGCTTGTTTGCTAATTAGCAAACAATAACATTGTAGCATTAAATAAAACAGCTGAACTAAGCGCGACATGTTTCCTAAGAAGTCTAGTTTTTATATGCGTTATATGCTGAAATATCTGTCTGTTTTGTCAGACAGAGGACAGAGAAGTCACCGCATTATGATGTTGTTCTTTTGCAATGTGTGTCAGCAAACCATGCCTTGTATACTTTGAGGACAGCAGTGTTCATCCTCTTCTGCTGTAGCATTGGAGATAGATGCCTCTGCCATGTTTTCGTTCACTGTCTACCACAGCTGAGGATTTTTTCCCCCCCGCTATGCAGCCAGTTTGTGTGTCATGAGTATGTATGTCACCGATCCTGAGTAGCAGGTATTTCGAACTTGACTTTGGATTTGAGACACATAAAGTGACACACAAAGTACACAAACCACCACCACACAATCACACACCCTTTGTGCAGCAGGCAAAGATATGCACTCTGGAGAGCCGCCTGCAGGAAGTAACCTGGGTCTGCCTCTGCTGGACTAGATGAGACACTGCTTTTGGCTGTCTTGGTGCTCGCTGTGCCAACAAGCTGTTAAAGCAGCAAAGAACTAGGAGAGTTAAACAACAGGAAGATTTTATCACACAAAACCAGTAAGTTATCATATTCAATCTATAATATACACACTTTAAAATCACCATAAATCAAACATAAAAGGTAGATTAATCTATTCCGACCATCATCGTAAATGATCTATGACCATCATCGTAAATGATTTATGATCCTTACACCACACTGGAAAAATAAATAAAAATTTGCATTGACATATTTAAATTAAGCACAGAATTTCCACTCAAGTAAAATATGTAAGTTAAACAGAATTTAAATATCAATAAATAATGGTTAGGTGGCATGGTGGCTTAGTAGTTAGTATTTGCATCTCTGTGGTCCGTGTTTGATTCCCTTCTCAGGGTCAGTGTGCATGGAATTTGCATGTTTTCCCCGTGCTTGGTGGATTTCCTCTGTGCACTCCAGTTTCCTCCCAAAGTCTCAAAAGCATGCAGATTAGGTTAACTGGCATTCCCAAATTGCCCTTAGTGTGTGAATGTGCATGTGAATGTTGACCGGAGGTCCAAGCACGGACGTAAAATGGGAATAAATACAATGACCACTGACCTCTAAAGTCCCTAGCTGGACTACAAAGGTTCTTGAGTTTCCTGGTTTCAGAGGGTAAAATTGGTATGTTTATGTTAAACTTGCTTAGAAAATATGTCCATTAAAACCATTTTTTTGGTAAACTAAACATAATACTAATACAAAAAAAACTCTATAAGTGTGCTTTTTTTTGTACTATAGTCATTGCTGTAAGCGGAAGTTGCGTTGCGGAGGAGCCCAACCTACCCGCCTTGAGACACACACTATTGGAATTTGTCAATGCCTACAACTTAAGCGTTGGAACCCAGAACATCTGGTTAGCAGTGTTGGAAACCAGAGCATGCAAACTCTCTGCTCACAGCCCAGATGAGAGTGTCCTAACCCTGGAGGTGCATGGCAACTGTGCTAAATACTAAGCAAATATACAACCATAAAAGATAGATAGTATGCTTGTCATATTTAAAACAAAGAGACCTTGTCTAACTCCTGCAGGTAGAGCAGAGCCGTATCACAGGCCCGGACATAACAGGACAGACTTTCCTCTTCTCTCTCAGAGAGCCTAACACGTGAGGCAGCAGACACTGTTTGATGGTCCAGAGACAGACCTGAAACAGATGCACAGACTTAGGAATCTCATCTGCCATTGATAATGAAATCAAATATTCAGCCGGGTAGAGTATAAGGGAAGAATTAAAAAGGGAGAACGGCACTGCATTTAATAAAATAAAGAAAAAACAATAGTGTCTTGTGTCTTGTAAACATGCAGATAATAAATGTTTGTACTTTCTCACATTTCTTTGTTCCCCTGAGAGAGAGAGAGAGAGAGAGAGAGAGAGAGAGAGAGAGAGAGAGAGAGTCTAGGCCTTTACCAGAAGAGGTTGAAAAGGTCATTAATATACAAATAAATCTGTGTATAACTCCTAGACAGCAGGAAGGGAGGAGGGGAACAGATATGAGGCTTAATCAAATGAGGGACAACTGCCAACGCAGAGGCAGGAAAACACAGTCAGAAATCTCAGCTTCTGCCATTCTATCGTTACCAGAAACAACAAAATAGAGCAGTAGAAAGATCATGGATTCTGGGTCATTTTACTTAAGAACAAATAACCTTAGGGTGTCACACATGTTGCTGTGATCCATGCTTGTATTTTAACAATAACTGACTTTTGATTTGGATCATACCGGTGATGTTCACACAATATACTGGAATTTCATACCATAAAATATATGCTAAAACTAAGAATAAATATGAAAACATATGTTAGTCATCAAAAGGTGGAAAATTTCAAAAGGTGAAATTTGTCCCGATGACTCCAGCATAGTCGTGGCATAAATAAGAATTCTGATACTTTTATCTTTCTAAAAACAATGAGTCATGATAAACTTTCCATCCAATCTGTTTTTAATGTAAGTTTCTGGGACAACTATATATAGCCCCTTTCTTACTGACAGTGACGCAGATTTCCATGCACTTCTTCCTGAATTCAATGTTGTTTGTTTTATTTTGGAAAAAACTTACACGCACAAGTGGTAGTGAATAACCACAAGATATTTTCATCTCAAATGACATGGCCTCCATCCTCCAAGTGTGAGCATACCTGAGGCAGCTGTTAATCTGTGGACTCAAGGTCTTACGAGAGCACTTCCCCAATGCATTTAAACAACTTAAAGCATTTCAGGTTCATATATGGACATGTTCCTGCCCCTCCTGCGCCGCATACCCCTCCCTCCCCCAACACCCCAACCTCCCTGCCTCCCTGGTTTAGACCTTGACTGTGTTTGGAAGAGTGTTGCAGATTGGGAAGCCTGCCTTTACTTGAACCTACAGTAATTACTGGATGATGGAACACAACAGCTGTGCTGCTTAGTGACACCCCACTACAACTTTTAATTTTATTAAACTTAAATTTCTTGTTACAATTGAGTGTTTCTTTGGTATAATTAAACCATACCTTAATGTTTAAATCATTATTATATTAAGGTATGGTTTAATTATACCAAAGAAACACTCGATTCCATGACATTCTTTCAATGTTGCCGTTTCTAGGCAGCCTCTCTGAACCGACCTTATTCACCACACTGAAAATTTATAAAAAAGACCAAGAGAAAAGTGTTCAGCGGCGGCCTAGAAACGGCAACATTGAAAGAATTGCAGCAATTTCTGGCAAGTACTGATTGCTCCCTACATGTGACAACAATTCTTCATACGCCCGGGCTAAAGGGTAGCGTGGCAAGATGGAAGCATTTTTACCCAAATATAACACCCAAGTCCAGCTAAAGTTTACAAAAAAATAAATACATCCAACTTCCCAAAACCATGTGAAATAATGTGTTGACCAAAGTTAAACTTTCTGATGTTTACTAAAAGATGTTTAGTGCAAGAAACACAGCACATCAGCAAAAGAACACATGCAGAATCATGCTTTGGTAGAGGGAATAATAAATAGCTCTAAATCTCAGCCAATTCTGGCAAAAATCAATACAACTTTTGATAAAGCAGTTCAGATGAAAATGAATTTCACATTTCAACATGACAATAACGTGAAACACACCTCTAAATGAATAAAGGAATGGCTTTACAAAAACAAGATCAAGGTTTAGGAAAAGCCCCAGCCAAAATCCAAATGGAAATCTGAGGTGTGCTGTGAAGATGGCTGTGCAAAAGAGATGCCCATTCCATTAGACTTGAGTTAGAATGCCTTTATCAGGCAGAATGGAAAATATTGCTAAGCAAAGATGTGCTAAAATGCTTGACCCTTCCCACAAAAATTTAATGATAGAATCTAAAAGTGTTTAAACAAAGTGTTATAGAATCTAAAGGTGCTTAAACAATTATACAACTAGGTATGGTACATATTAGGGGCATGCAGACTTTTTGATTTTCTTTCACTACATTATGCGAATGAATACTGTGATGTACACTATGATGCAGCAAAATAAGACAAAACTAAAAAAATGTGTCCTAGTATAAGTTTATATTATTACTGCCATATAATAACCCCTTATTACTTATTACATTATTCTTAAGATTCCAACCAATATCATTTGCAATGTAGAGCACAAAACCAACCAAGCTTCATTTCATACCTTTGATGACAAAAGTCTCTGCCAGCAGGCGCAGATGGTAAAGCGGCTGCTCATCCCGAGCGAACTCCTCAATGCCAGCTCGGGCGCACATGCCCTGGGCATCTCGATAGTGACCCTCTGCATAGTGCACTTTGGCCAGGAGGAGTAAAGCTTCATTCAGGTAGTGTGGCTGGGAAGAAACAGACCAATTAGACTTTTAAATGTTATACCCCCATCCCACTCAGCCGAATTTGCTACAAGCCTCTCTCGACGTCTCCCGGTTTGAAGTCGGTACCAATTCAGCAAATTTTTAAATTTTTCAAGCATTGCAACCCCACATTGAGCTGTTAACGATGTAAACAAATTTGTAAGGAAATGAAAATGACTCTACAGCGAATTTTGACATAAGGCAATAACGAAGTGTTAGCAACATGATAACGTTTCAATAGCGAGCAATTAAGGAAATTTATGGTGTTATACAGAGTCAAAAAAAACCTGATAAATGAAACTTTACCGTCGCTACAGAGAAGAAGCGAAATTAAAACGATCCTACTGACTATTGCAAACTATAATCGGGGTTAACTAAATGATAACAACCTCATGGGACACTCTCTCACATACACAGATATACTGCGGCCGAAGCACACCGGCACGAGGCTCTGCCCCTTTGTTCTCTCCAAGTGCAGAGAAATAATATTCATGCAATCCGGTTGGAATTAACACAGCTGTGTGATGCATCAATCACTCACAAAAGCTGGGCACAAATGCACCTGCTGCAGCATTAAAACGTGAGGGCAGTGATAGTATTATCCAAAGAGGGAAATACATGTCAGTATTTACAGTGACATTAAAATATTTGCATTGAATTTAATCATGCAGCACTTTTAATATTCATAAGATCCTCAAAGACTAAGAGAGAGAGAGAGAGAGAGAGAGAGAGAGAGAGAGAGTTTTTCGCAATTATACATACACACCCCCACTTTATATTTGCGATCTTTATTTTTCCTCTTCTTTTGTATCAATAATGATTCTTCTTTGACTGCACTTTCTCTATTTATTATTATTATTATTATTATTATTATCATTATTATTATGCATGTATATATTTTTAATCTATTTATTTTTGTTGTTAATTTGGGACTTGATTCTGGACTTTTGTGTATGATTAATCTCAATGCAGATATTGTACTTTTCTCTGTCCTCCTAGAATATACAGAACCTGAGCCATGCAGGGTAAGGTGTATGATTAGTGCTAGACAAATTGCCTGAGTTTGCAAGGTGGGGGCATAGCATTCATGTATGGGCAAAACAAGTGCCCTCATTTTCATAATCTCACTCCAAGATTTTGTAAAACGTCGGCAGCTATGTCACATAGATTTTAGAAATAAAAAGTATATAGTAAATTTGTCTTATGGTATTATGAAATTAACAGAAATTATTAAATACATTTTAAATTAAAACATTTATATTGTGCATCAGACTTTAACATGTAATATATAATCAGCACTATTTTCCTTAAAATATCAATTGGTTAATTTTGTCATTACATCTACATTTATTATGAGGATTTCTGGCTGCTAAATGCTGCCGAACAGGTATCGAATGGATAATGGTGCTTAAGAATCGATACCAAGGCGATACTGAGATGTTATAGTGTCTTGAGGCGCCAGCTGAAATTTTTGAACATGCTCCAATTTTTTCTCTCACACTAACAACGCTAACGAACACGGCAGAATTTACAGCAACCCCAAACAAAGCTGTAAGGAGCCGTTACCATCCTCTACCGAGCTCTCCGGAGGTTGCAATGAATTTGCATTGGTGTAGATTCTGTAAAAAAAATCGGCTCAGTGAAATGGGGGGGTATTAACAACTGACATTCTCAGAAGCTTTAGAGACTACATTCTGTTTAAAAGAAATTACTTCAAATTAGCTGTAGTGGTAAAAAATAAACAGTTTTAACAAATCTTAAGCCTGATATATGTGTTTTGGATGCAGCCGTACTGTATCACAATTTTTTTTTATTAATAATTTATGCAATGGAATCGTTTTACAAGATACAGAGTTTCTATACCTATTAATGATAGAATCCTGTCCACTACCATCAGAAATGACTAACAATTGACTGATTTAATTTAAATGACAGATAATAACTCCAAATTCTCTCACTCCTTCACACACATGTAGCGTATGTACAGTATGTAACAGTGATGAGACGCTGTGACACACCTCCAGGCGTCCTCTGCTCAGTAGGCTGTTCAAATGGCCTTTGGCTTGGGCTAATTTGGGTTGAGTGTGTTCGGACAAAGGGGTGGAGTTCCTAAGAAGAGCCACGTTCTCTAGCAGGCATTCTTCCAAAAGAGCCTCAGCCTGAAGCAGCAACCCGTAGTCATCTTCACACAACCATGGAGAAAGAGAGAGAGAGAGAGAGAGAAAGAGAGAGCGAGAGACTTTTAGTGGAAATTTTCATTGCTATGACTTTTCCTAGAGTCCAAATCTGAAAACATGTTTTTAAGGTTCTTTTGTACTATGGATAAGTATAATTCACTTTTCATTGAAAGACTAAAAAGTACAATAATAATAATAATTTTAAAAAAACGTCTCATGAAAATTTCAACAGTTACAGGGTAGACTATAACATTCTCTCACTCTCACACTCATTCTCCATACAGCATTTCCTGTACAGGCTCACATGAGGCCTGGAGCCTATCCCACAGGACTTGGGGCACAAGGCGGGGTACATCCTGAACACGGTGCCAAGCCATTGCTGGGCACAAGCATACACACCATCACACACTATGGGTAATTTGGACACACCAATTAGCCTAATCTGGTTGTCTTTGGACTGTGGGAGGATACCAAAAGGAAACCCACCTAATACAGTGAGAACATGCAAGCAGCACACATGGAGTGAGCAAGGCAGTGTCAGCCCTGTAGACTACAACAATACATTGATTATATGTAGATTTATTTTTCTTTTATTAATGATTTTTTTAAAGGTAAGCACTCAGGTTAGTATTTTATTTTAAGCATGAGTGATTACTACATTGGTAGTGTTGCACAGTGGTCTTATGCCAAATACACCAACAAAAACAACAACAACAACAACACTACTGTCTATTAGAAAAATAAAATAAAAACATGGTTGACCTAATTAGGTTCTCACTCACTCTCACTCATCTTCTATACTGCTTTATTCTGTACCCTGCCTCGTGCCCTAAGCCTCCTGCGATAGGCTCCAGGTCCCCGAGACCCTGATTAGGTTCTTTGGACAAACTGCAGGATTTCATGAAACAACATTATAAACAATATTAGCAGAATAGCGGAACAGTAAAAATACCTTTATTCTCTATATATTCCCCTGCTACACTAAAACACTGTATTGAGCTTGAAGCCTTCTGTAAATGTCAATCAGTTTTACACTTTCTTTCATGAGAAATTTCAACACATGTCCCTTCTACAATGAATTAGGTCGTTAAAATCCAAGCAGCAGCCAGGCACAACTTGGTTGTGCTTCACTCCCACTGGCCTTTAAACTGATTTGCTTTCTTCCAAGATATCTTGGAGCTGAGAGTCTGCTTATGTTTAATGACAGTTAACGACTTCAGTTGTGTTTGTTTTGGCACAAAGTTGAACCAGAAGATAATTGCTCCTTTTTCCTTTTTCAGAGATCCTGTATACATATTGGATTTCCTGTTTGGTCGGGGTTCTTGCAGTACACCTCTCCGCTGAACACTGGTATGTCTGATAATACAGACAGTGTGGAAAGTTATACATTAACTTAATATCTCCTCAAACATAAAATAAAAAATGAACACTTGAGAGACACACCAAGTCACAAAATTATACACAGAGAAGCCAGAAAAGAGTAAGTCTGTGCACCTTAAAATTGAGTGGTGAAAAGCCTTCAAGATTGTTCATATTAAATATTACTTATTAATAACAAGCTTATTTTACATATACAGTACAGCATTTGGCAAATGTCCTTATCCAAAGCGACATGCAGACTGCACTTGACCGCATACAATGAACTTGCAGGCGAAATGAAGCAGGAACTTTTAAAATCACATCATAACCCATCACCTTACTCAAGTGAAACTTTAATTGTAAGGCTTTAGTGTACCTTAAAATTAGACCAGCCCAAAGCTGGAAGAGCATGGAGTCGACTGGTGCTAAAGGAGAAGGCTTATCTAAGTTCTCATTGCCATCGCAATGCTCCTTGTAGGCTGCAGAAGGCTCTAAAAATGACACACTGCTCCTTTAATTAATAGCAGCTTAAATAAAACTGCTCTGAATAAAAAGTTTTGGTATTTCCGAGTTTCATGTTGAACTACAGTTGGCAAGGCTTGAAATCTTCGACTAAAGAGTTAGTGACCATGCCTAAAGTCAGCTATATTGTACCAGTATAGCACTACTGTGGGAAATTGTGGGTTTTGCTCAACTCTTTGTTGTTTTGGTATAAGAGGCATCACGCTGCTGAAGTTTTGTTTACTTTAGCAAGGTGAATGGTCATGTGGATTTTTATGTGTTCAGAACTCTTGCAGGCGCCATACTGTATGATCTCAATGAACAAAAGAGAACTTTGCTGTTGTGTTGACATTTAGTTGGTCCCAGTGGAAACATGTGGAAACCTGTTCATTGGAAACCAGCTTCTTAACAATAAAAAATGCAAGAGATAAAAAGAAGGAAAAATAACCTACAACTGGAGTAACAGCAGTAACATATTTATCTATGATAATACTAAATTTTACCTAATGCAAATACCACACTAAGTCTTTTGCAGAATATCAACTATTTCCATAATGATATAAATATTTAATAATTTAAAAACTGTGAGGTGATTCGGCTGATCTGAAGAAAGAACTTTGTAATGACAAATTAGAAGCAGAGCAAATTGAGAAATTTCCTATGAGGAGACTAAAGTTACATGACTGCCCTGTAAAGTAATTTGGATAATTAGACAAGCTCTGAAAATCTTTCTCTTTGTAATTGAAAGTGGTGTTGTTATATTAACATTGGGTTGTTTAACTACTGTATTGTGTTGACATTTAAAAGCTTTGTTATGAGTTCAAGAGCGTATTATGAAGCTTAGTGAATCCGGAATGCACAGTTGACTCCTCCAGTCCTCCCACGACATTTCATTTAACTACATGGATGCAATCCCTCACTGTACCCTGGTCAACACACTATTAATTCTATGTCTGTGACAGGATTCAGCTGAAACACTGCTGTGCTGCATCAAGTGGAGAACTGCTGTGTCTATATGTTTAGGCACCTCGTCCAGCTGCTTGATCACCTCTCAGTACTTTATGCTTTACAACTTGTACACTGGTACTGTATAGATAAAGTCATGGTGCTTTTAATATCCATGTGTATATCATTTTCTGTCCTGTTTCCTACATCTGAAAAGTTCGAAATATTGTCCCATAAAAGTCTGTTCACTTTTTAAGACACAATACTAAAGACAACATACCAGTAAAAGTATTTATGCATCAGTTTAACCTAATTCAATTCTATTATAAGGAACACAGTCCACTTATGACACTTGTACTTGAAGTGTCACAGAGAAGCGGAATGCTGATGCAACTTCGCCTGACAGGAGTTTCCCAACAATGCACAGTACAAAGTTCACACGGAAGAAAGTCAAACACTCAGCGCAGCAGTAACTTACGCCACTAATGCCATCTTCATCTTTCTTTCCATCACTCACCGTCCTCGTGGAAGCGAGCAGCTGCCAGTTGCTCCACCAGCGCAGGGATCCTGTCCCACTGGCACTCGGCCCGGCAGCGCTCGATCTCCGCTTCCAGGCGGTACAGAGACAGGGAGAGGCGCGCGGACATCCCTCCGAGCTCCAGCGGTGCCTCCGACACCCGCGGACTGACTGCACACTGTCACACGGCACAGCGCGGTGAGCACTGAGCATGCGCACTGCGGCACCACTCTCCACCACTGGCGCGACTTTAAAGGAGGCTCTAGTGTACACTGTAGGAAGGATCGTCCCTCTAGCAAAATTATTATTTAGCTTAATATATTATATATACTCGTTTTTTTTTCTTTTTCACTGTAATATATGTAAGGAATTGGGGCAGATCAGGACATGCTGTCACACTTTCCATTCTTTCGTACGTGTGATACGTTACAATAGATTAAATGTTACTACACCAAATGAAAGAATGAATTCTCAGTCACATATTTTACATTTATCATAGATTCATATTGTATTTCACTACGGGTTTAAATAGAGTTAATTAGAGGATGTGCACGTTTTTGCCCCATCAGTGTATATTAGGTCACACATGATTACACATTATATATATATATATAAAATTGTGTAATTTATATAGATAGATAGATAGATAGATAGATAGATAGATAGATTACTTTATTATTACTTTATCCCAAAGGGAAATTGTATTGTAAAAGCAACCAGTTCAAAAAAGATACACTGTTTATAATTTAAGGTGCATTAATGAGGTACAAATGGTACCTATGGTGCACAAGAACATTGAAATAGTAATAATAGAAAGAAAAGACATCAGATATCAGTCCTGCTCATCATTATTAGCACCCCTTTTTTGCATAACCTGATTCTCATTAACGAGTTAAATGTGTGCAGGATTTATATGGAATTATACTACTGTACGCAGCAGATAAGCTGATTAGATATTTGAATTGTTTCAAGCAAGGTCAAGGTCACCAGTCAAATGTCTAGACATAAATTCAACACCAAGTTCAAAGAGTAAACTGGGGCCAGATCAGAAAGGAATAAATGGCAAAATTACTGCACCTACGTACTGCACCAGAGCATTATCATATGCAGTCTTTTGCATGAGGTGGCATGAATGTGGCATGCAAAAATAGACTGGACAAATGAATCAGTGTCAAATTATGCTGCCATATCAAAAAAAGCTACCATAGTATAAACTTATAGATTCACAATGATCTATTAAAAAATGGGAACAGCTATAATAGTAAGTGGAGCAGGTTTTGATACTTACAGTCTACTTACAGTTATACCTAGGTGAGACATTTTAGCACCAATAGCATGTTTTAGGCAAAAATGCTATTGGTTCTAAATCGTGTCTCACCTAGGTGAAAAAGTACATTTTCAGATAGGGTCTTCAGGGAAGCAAGTCACTGAAGTAGCTTCTCTGGAACACATTTTTTTTTTGTATTATTCATATAACATCAAAAATTTTAATCAGCACCACTACTGTGTTTTGGCCATATACATACATATACAGTCCTTCTCAACATTAAGTACATAATGCGGAATATCTCCTGGAAAAAATTAATCAAGTAAAACAGCTTTTTTCTATAGAGAACCTGTGTGTTATACAAAAAAGCAAATTATAAACAAAAATTTAAGACAAAAAACAAAGGAAGAAAAACTTACAGGTTGCTGTGACACTGGTATCAGGACCCTTTACTATAAACCAGAATGAAAATATACTGTATTTTGATTCACCTGTGATAAATCAAAAATTTGAGTCACCGAATAAATTGTCAGTCGCCATGTCACATAATTTAGCCACTGAATGATGACTGTTTTAAAAAGCTTGATTTTACTCCCTGTTCCTTTATCATAATGGTGAAGACAAAGGACCTGTCTGAGGACATCAGAAGTGCTATTATTAGCAAACACAAGACCTCCAAAGGTTATAAGGCCATTATAAGGAAGTTCGCCAAGCATGGAACTGTCAATAACCTCCCTGGAAGTGGGGGAAGGAAGAAAATTGACGAGAGAACTTATTGAAGGTTGGTGCGAATGGTGGAAAAAACACCACATCTAACATAAAAAAATCTGAAGCCCAACCTGAAACAGTCTGGGGTCATGGTACTATGCACTGCACAATAAACTAAGCAGGGCTTCATGGGATAAGACCAAGAAAGACACCATACAGTAGCTGAAGAAAAGACATAAAAATGAACAACTGATATTTGCCAAAGAGTACCTGGACAAACCACAATGCTTCTGGGGAAATGTTCTGTAGACAGATAAAACAAAAATAGAGCTTTTTGGCTTTTTGGCCATGCACACCAACTGGTTGTTTACAGATTGCACAATGAAGCTCATAAGGAAAAGAACACCATACCAACAGGTAATCAAAGTTGGAGGATCCACAATGCTGTGGGGCTGCTTAGCTGCATCTGGTACTGGAGGCCTTGGTTATATAACAGGAATCATGACATTTTCCTGAATTACCAAAAGATTTTAGAGCGAATTGTCCTTCCTAGGGTAAGAAAACTTGGTTTGAGTCGAAGATCATGGGTCCACTAGCAAGACAAAGACCCAAAGCACACAGGACATCAAAAAGCTTGCAGGAATGTTTAAAAAGGAAAAAAAACACAGGTACAGGTTATGCAAAAACGGGGTGCTAATAATGATGAGCAGGACTGATATCTACAGGTTCTTTCTTTTTATTATTACTATTTCAATGTTCTTGTGAACCTTAGGTACCATTTGTACCTCATTAATGCACTTTAAATTATAAACAGTGTATCTTTTTTTTTAGGCTTTTTTAAACTTTATCCTTTTTTCATTACGATGTTTTCTTACTTCTTATATAATCTGTGAACTGGTTGCTGTTACAATACAATTTCGCTTTGGGATTAATAAAGTACTCATCTATCTATCTATCTATCTGTCTGTCTGTCCGTCCGTCCATCCGTCCGTCCGTCCGTCCGTCCGTCCATCCATTACAACATACATTTTGTGGAGAATTTAGAGATAGCATATTCTGACAGGCAAATATCCCCATCAAATAATGGCCCAATTCATAATTAACTAAATTAATAAAACAATTGCCTAGCTTGTCGGCCTTTGCATGCGCAGAACCCTTACAAGTAGCAAGAAAACAGAGAGGTACTGTAGCATGGTTTGACAGAACAGCATCTTGCCCTAGGAACTGAGCTGGACCCTGTTCATGTTGTGACCGAGAGGGGGATGCAGTTTAAACTTTAGTCAATCCTCAATACTCTGTTTTACCCAATACATGCAGTGTGCTGGCCGATCAAATGAGCACATTCAGCCAGACTGATCACTACCTAGTGTTTTACAACGCACCTATGTTTCATCCAGTGATCATTAAACTGTAGAACTCTTCCCTGTAAAAAAAAACTGAAACTGTACCGGAAAGTGGTCACAATAATGCCATTTTCCATCATATGTTTCTACTTCTAAAATACTTAAATATATTTCAATATATTCTCTCACTCTCACTCATCGTCTATACAGCTTTATCTTGTATACAGGGGGGCCTGGAGCCCGTCTCAGGAGACTTAGGGCACGAGGTGGGGAACACCCTAGATGGAGTGCCAATCCATTGCAGGGCACACACACTCATTCACATACTGTACTATGAGCAATTTGGGAATGCCATTTAGCCAAATCTGAATGTCTTTGGACTGTAGGAGGAAGGAAACCGGATTAATCAGAGGAAACCCACAAGTATGGGGAGACCATGTGAACTCCATGTACGCAGACCACGACGCCACCATGCCGCATATTTCAATATATTTACTACTAATATTCACATCAACACTTACTGTATAATTATTGCACTGTATCACTGTTAGCAAACTGTGAACTTATAAATAGTCTTACATCTTACTCAACCCTTGGCAAATACTGTATACATTCTCAATATTTTATTTGCACAATTATTTCATCGCTGCTGTAACAAGGAAATTTCCCCACTGTGGGACGAATAAAGGGATATCTTATTTTATCTTATCGTATCTTATCTTATTTTATTTTATCTTATATTTGTCATCCCATTTCACTTAATGGTCACTCTGCTACATATCACAGTTAAAAACTATCCTTACTTTATAGTTTTTTTCATTGGATTTTTCTGTAATTGTAATTGTGTTGATGTTGTTCCTTTCTTTCTTTCTTTTTCAACAGTGTGCAACTGTAACAGTAACTGTAATTCCCCCCTATGATTAATAAAATTCTTTGAATCTTTGAACTGTGATACCTTTAACAATTTATTTCAACGTCTTGACAGATTGCTCCAAAAGTGCAATAATGATGGCCATATATCAAGTCCAGTGTCAAGATACAGAAGGACTATAACTAAAGTTTCAGTCAGATTATTCTCTCCTCTACTCATTTGAGCATTCATATATAAAAAAATTTTATTACTTAAAATATGATATTTAATTTTTTCTTACTTTTGAGGGTCAAACTTAAGAACAGTTTGCTCGTGTGTGATTTGACTGACTCTTGACTACATGTATACAGGAAACTGGCCTCAGTACAAGGGAGCTATTAAAGTGCTATTTTATTTTCACGTTAGTACCTCAATGTGACATCTTTTGACACAAAACAGCTTACTTTGCTCTCCCCTACACTCACTGTCCAGTTTATTAGGTACACATTTTACGACTGACCTTCGACATTTACATGCGTTTTCAATCACTACGGGCAATTTGGGGATGCCAATTAGCCTAATCTGCATGTTTCTGGACTGTGAGAGGAAACTGAAGTACCCGGAGGAAACCCTCCAAGCACGGGGGGAATGCACCAAACTTCACGCACACAGACTCTGAGAGGCACAAAGTGCCAGTGCTAAACACTAACCCACCGTACCGCCAATTACAGGGTAGGGGAATTAAATTAGGCAAGATAACAGTGGACAGCATAACATGGACAGATACTAAGTGATATATTGAGTTGTGTTTGCTAAGCCCTCGAGAGACATACTGTGATGAACTCTAATATAAAGTTACTTATGGAAATATAATAGTGCCAAAATTCCCCAAAGCATGAAGCATTACGTGAACTGAAAAAAAGATCGTTGCAATAAAAATGTTTGAATTGTTCTGCATTGCAATTTAATCTGAATTGTAAAAAATACTTACATCATTTACAATTCTGAAATTCAATACTACTTTGAATATTAAATGCTTGAATTACATTTTCATTTGAAATATCCAACCACAATAAATTGCAGTGCCAAAAAATTTCAAGCTTTATAAATGCTGTAAGGATTTTTTTTTTTCCCAATTCAGATCAAATTGCAATGCAAAAAAATACAAATTTCTTTTATTGCAACAAGTTTTTTTTTTCTTTTTTCTTTTCAGTTCATGTAATTAAACATGCTATTTTGCTTTGGGGAATTTTGGCACTGTAGTTACTGACCTCTTGATTTTAGTGCCATCTTATGGACAAATTAGGACTAACGTTATTCCTTGAATTTCTTTGCAGAAGGTGTCGCATATCCCTCAAAATACTGAACAAAGAATAATTAATAAACTCAGACTGTGGTGTGTAAATATTATATATGCAAATAGTATGCATGTTTTTAGAGATCTGATCAAAATGATTTTAGAATAGCATTAACTATTGTACTGTTAAAATGACAAGCATGTGTCTACATGATCCTCCAGGGCACTACAGGGTAACTGTTCGGTTACCTGCGGGGTTTGGGAGTTTAAAGCACAAGCATCTATGCTAATATACAGCTAAACTACAGACAGTATTGTAAAGTGAACCTCCAGGTGGCGAAATAGAGATTTAGCGCTCTCGTGTTCTTTGTACAGGTTTGCCATTTGCAAGTGTCGGTGGTCTGCTGACTCGGGAATATCCGTGTATATGTAGATACTGTAGAACCATGCGTCCCTCGAAGGTGAACAGAACACAGTGTGGATTATAAAGCACGAGACTTAGAGTCGACTCCTAGATTTCATGTAATGAATCAAGAGTCGACTCCTAGATTCAGCACATACAATTTAGGAATCGATTTGTAGAATCGACATGTAAATAAGTACAAACAATCAAATAAACAACAACAAAAAAAGGCAAAGAAGAAGAAGAAATAGATATGTAATTTTGTATGGAATTTTAATTAATTATTTATTAATAATGTATATATGTATATGAAGCCAGGGTAGAATAAAACAACCACGAAATGGAGATTCTACAATTTAAGACAACACAAAGGAGGAATACAGGGGGAAAGTTTTTTTGAGAGTTTCTATGTACAGTACCTGTCTAGATTGTATCTAAATACAGGAAAAAAAGGTTTAGAGCCAGTAAATGTTTGTTTATGAATATTATATTTAGCTAGTTGTAAACACATTAAATATGTAATTTTGTATGTAATTGTATTTATTTATTTATTTATTATGTAATTTTCTCTTTTAAGTAGCTAAAAACTCCAACGAAAACATCATTAAAGCAGAAAGAAAAGTCACTTTCAAAATAAGATTGGGTGAATATTAAGAATTCTGACCAAAAATCTTTGTGTAGGAACACAGACTGACAAAAAGAACAATTCACTTCAATGTCTGAGTTATATTTCCTAAATAAAAATTTGTATGTTATTTCGTTTACTTTATTCGTTAAAAGATACTTTTGAAGCAAGGACATACTTCCTAAAAAATAAATAAATAAAGGACCATACTTCCTCCCAGGGTAAATTCTCTACAATACTATTCCAATATTTTATTACAAATCGATTCCTAGATTTCGTGTAGTACATGTAGAGTCGGCTCCTAAATTTTATATACAGAGTTGATTTCTAGCAGTCAGATAGTGAATCCAGAGTTGACTTTTAAATTTTATGCACGGATTTTAGAGTCAACTCCTAGATTCACTTACTCACTCATCTTCTATACCGCTTTATCCTTTATTCAGGGTCGCGGGGACCTGGAGCCTATCCCAGGAGACCTACAGTAGGGCACAAGGCAGGGTACACCCTTGACAGGGTGCCAATCCATCGCAGGGCACACACACATACTCACTCACACTTTCGTTCACACATTACGGGCAATTTGGTAACGCCAATTAGCCTAACCTGCATATCTTTGGACTGTGGGAGGAAACCGGAGTACTCAGAGGAAACCCTTCCAAGCACGGGTAGAACATGCAAACTCCATGCACACAGAGACGGGAATCGAGCCTGGCTGGGAATCGAACCCGGACCCTGGAAGTGCTAACCACTACACCACGTGCCGCCTCTCCTAGATTCAGTACATACAATATAGGATTAGATTTGTAGATTTCAGGCAGGATATCTAGAGTCGACTCCTAGATTAATTATATTTAATCTAGGAGTTGTTGCTACAATTGTTATTTTTATATTTTATTTTATATACTTTGCATTTTGTGTGTGTGTGTGTTGTGTTTGTTGTTGTCGACTCTAAAAGCTTCTGTCACCAAAACAAATCCCTAATATGTACAAACAATGAAGCTCTTTCTGGGTCTGATTTCAGGCAGTGAATCCGGAGTCGACTCCTAGATTCAGTACATACAATGTAGGAGTCGACTCCTATATTTTACGTTGTATATCTAGAGTCGGCTCCTGAACTTTATATACAGAATCTAAAGTTCAGATAGTGAATCCCCAGTGTTCACTAAATTGTATGCACTGATTGTAGAGTCGACTCCTAGATTTCAGGCAGTGAATCAG
Organism: Clariallabes teugelsi; assembly: GCA_030014215.1. Classification (NCBI taxonomy): domain Eukaryota; kingdom Metazoa; phylum Chordata; class Actinopteri; order Siluriformes; family Clariidae; genus Clariallabes; species Clariallabes teugelsi. The sequence continues at coordinate 22,841,854 of JAQMYG010000038.1, read as the reverse complement.
GAGTCGATTCCTAGATTCCAATCTATTACATTGTCCACAAAGAAACGGCATTCCATGCTGTCGCTGACGCCTCTCTACACCTGGTAATGTTCATATAATCTTGCGTTAAAGCTACTCTTGATTTACTTCACCGATTCACAAAACCATGAACTTGAATACACCCGTTGTGATTCCTAAGACGTTCTCTGCAAATCACTTCCGACAAACATCATCTTCTGCTCTCCAATTGGACAATATTATTTCGATGAGTTTAATGTCCAATTAGCTCGTCTCACGTATAAACTACTGACCAATCATTGTGAAGTAGGGCGGGATTTTGTCAGGGTAAAATAAGATGTCGTTTTATAGATGAGTGACGTGTTGCTAGCAACCAATCAGAATTAGCTGTCGTGTCCAGAAGGTGAAAGGGAACTACGGCAAGCGAAGGAGGCTATAAATGTGTGGTCAATAGGGTCGTGAGTTCTTACTGAATACTTTGCTAGAAGAACCTGCAAAATATTGAAGAATACACCAGAACTTCAGAAGCAGGTGAGGGAACCCGAATTATGCTCTTATTACGAGGATCACCTGCATATATCATTAAAGAAATAAAACTGAGATAAAATCGTTTTTGAGGGAACTGTAGAGGATAAATGTCCTGTTGTTTTATTAGTGACTAATTTGTGCCATTGAGTTTATTTTAGCTTGTTACCTGGCTTCTCACATGTTAACTGGTTGTGTTTAATTTCACTGAACCATGCTTTCTCCAAACAAACCTTTTGCTATACCAGCTGTCCAACAATCTGCTTACCTCAAACAAAAAGGCTTAAACATCTCAATTTTATTTTCATACACCTTTCCTTAATCTAAAGTGATCAGTGTTTTCAACTGTTAAATCAAATAACCTGTTACAAACATGTAGCAACACGTTCATTTGTGCAAAGATTATATATATATATATATATATATATATAAAAAAAAAAAGGTTGGAGATATTTAGATAACACAACCCTGTCTGTTTTTCCTTTAAGAGGACATCAACATCATCATGGGGTATACAAACAGGCAGCTATGGAGTTGCCTGCTGCTGCTGTCCTGCTGTGTGCTTTGTGTTCTCTCACATGGAGATCATCAAGGTCAGGTGTCAGGAAACCCACATCCTCCCATCACCCGCCTGGACAGGAACATGGTACAGGACAAAGAGTGAGTTTTACCTCAAAGCCACTACATTTAGATACTGATACTGATACTGAATCTTAAACGAAATGAATTCATTAGGGCAGAGTGGTACTGTATGGCGAAGCATAATGACATGATAGCTTGACAATTAGGCAATGTTCAGTATGAAAGACATACGTTAGGTGGCCATTTTTGACCAGTATTTTTTTTTAATATATCCGAAAATCAGTGGAATTTACAGGAATTTACTGGTCCGTATACAGCTATTTTCATTCAGTAGTCGTGAAAATGGGAATAAATACAACCGGACCCCATGGTCCCTAATTGGACTTAGAGGTTCCTAGATGGATGGATATATACAGCAGTTGAGATTTAAAAAACAAAATCGGTGAAAAAAATATACAACAAACTAAACTATATCTGTCCACATTAAAATAAATATACAAATATGAGAACCACCCGGGTGCACCACACAACCTGTGTGCTTTTTAAGCACGTTAAGATCTTCCAAAAGACCCAGATGCTGGACAAAAGAAGCATCACTCTGTCACACTATAATGTCATGTTTTAGCATGATGCTTTTTAAAAAATTAAATCATGTCCATCCATCCCATCTATCCAATATGATGTCCATTTATCCCATCTTTGAACTTTTGATGTCCAACTAAGTTTCCATAAGTGTCCATAACTCTAAGTTTTAATGTGGTGTTTTTTAAAAAAAGTATCAATGTGATGCCACTCAATGTGATCTTACTCACATTGAGCTTGTTAAGGGACCAATTATTACATAATGTATTTTATTAAGGAAGTTATTAGCCACTTTTTTGCCATAAGTTTAAGGCTTCACCACGGTTAAACCGTTTAGGATATCAAAAAAGCCAGTTAACACCTCCAAAAAGGCCTAGAACATTGAAAAAAAAAAATCCTAAGAAAAATCCTTACTCAGGCATTCTCATGTAAACCATCATAGTGAGGCAATGACATCATGGTCACAATGATGTCATAGTGCTTGGGCCCTACATAAATAAATAACCTATTCATGTCCTTGTCATTTTCAGTCAGTGGCCTAATTAACTGGCTATTAACTGGCTCTCTACACTTTAAATTTCTTTGCTTGTCAATCATTTAGCTCCCCATATGTTATTTTCAAGCTTTATACATATTTATAAACATAAACCAGAACAGAACACGTGCTGAATAATCACAGGTTATGATCTCTCATGAAATGCTGGGTCTTGGTGTCGACTGTTCTATTTGCACAAAACCTTTACTTTGTTGCCTGTCCAAAATGACCTCATTGCAGAACATACTCCAAACTAAAACGCAGCGGTGCAGCTGACCTAATCCTTATTCGGGCACTCAGAACATGTGCTGCTGCTTTTAAATCTTAAAACTGAATACAGAGTGTAACAATAAAGTCACATACATACTTGGTTCAAAACATTTGTTCAGGATGTCCTCTGTTCTTTCTTTTAGCCACATCATGGAGCATTTAGACGGAGTGATTGACAAGCCAGAGTCGGACATGACTCCTCAAGAACTGCAGCTTCACTATTTTAAAATGCATGACTATGATGGTAACAACCTGCTGGATGGGCTCGAGCTTGCCACTGCCATTACACATGTACACAAGGAGGTGGGTGGTTTAAAGTCCCCTGCACTAACAGCTAAAGTAATGGCCAAAAGCCTACTCCATCATGTTGTTTAGCCAATCCTAACATGCATGGTGAGATTTAGATTCTGCAGGTGTATTGCCTGATCACTATCACACAAACCAACCAAACAAATTACAGTTCATTTAGAGTACCTGTATGTTTTTTTTTTTTTTAGAAAGCAGCTTATTCTCAAATGCTGTTGTTTAGTGATGTATTAAAAAGTTTTATTATTAAGATCAACATTGGCTTATACACTGCCTGGCCAAAAAAGTCACATACACTTGGACACTTCGGACCACCATTTGCTTTGGCATGGTATCGTTTTGATAACTTAATAAATTATGTGACATTGCATTTACATCCAGAGTCACATTAATATCTTTCCAAGATCTTGTATTGATGATTGTAGAGTTGACTGCTGCATAAAGCCTTCTCCAGTACATCCCAATGTTTCTCAATGGGGTTCAGGTCTTGACTCTGTGGTAATCCGTGTGAAAATGATGTTTCATGCTTCATGAACCAAAACAATTATTTATGAAAAAAAAAAAACTGGTCATTCAGTATATTCAGGTCATCAGCTGATCTTTTTTTTTTTTTTTTTTTTTTTGCATAACTTCATCTGCCTCTCTTCTTACCCTGATGCACCCATCACTCTGATGTTTATCCTCAATCCCTTTTCTCTTCACAGTGTGCATGTTGAAATGCTCTTACAGTACTTTCAATATTAAACATAGCCACGAGTTCTACTGTTATGTTCATTCAGTTTTGTTAATTTTCACTGTTCTGTTCATTTCTTTCTCAAAAGTGGTTCACCTCTCTCCTTCCATGTTTTACAGTTCCTAACCCAATTATAGCAATTACAGCTTACTTGGTTGTTTTCTTTGCTTAATGCAGGACAATAATTTGACCCTCATGAAACAGAGTAACATCTTTTTCCAGAACCACCCAGAATATGTCTTCTGACCTGGTTGTTAAAGAAATAAGAAGCTACTCACTGCATCAGTTAGGGTTAAATCCATATTAATCACTGAAGTAATTATTCAGTGGAAGTCTCGTACCTGTTTGCCTGTGCACGAGAGTGTGTACGTATGTGAGCTCACACAAATCACTGGCAAGTAAGTTTCAGATTTTGATCAGGACTGATGCCTGCTGTCATTTCTTGCTGGTGTTTAGGAGAAAGGTGAGAGCAGTCCACCAATGAAGGAGCAGGACCTCATCAGCATTATTGATCAAGTCCTCCGCGATGATGACAAAAACAACGATGGCTACATTGACTATGCAGAGTTTGCAAAGTCTCTACAGTAACTGGGGAGAAATAGAAGTGTGTAGGATGCAATATAGTAAGTGGTGTGTGTTTGTGTGTGGGGTGTGTGCTGCCTTACTGTGAGCTCTGTTTACCTCTAACTGAATGGTATCAGTGATATGCGTGTATGCATTAGACATACACAGCAATGCTGCAGTGTTAAGTGGACTGACTGGATGTTCGTAATGCACAGCCCAGTGTATTTGCTGTTTCATTATGTTTTATTCAACTCCTAAAACACTTATAATTCAATGATACAACTGTCATCTCCCTCCAGAATTGGATCTGAGCAGCTAGGATCTACTGAACGTACTTTATCTTGTCAGAATAATTCATGGGATGAAGTGAAACGGATTCTGATATGTCATAAGACGTCTAAAGAAAACCATATACTGCCTGAATTTTCCACTGGTGTCAATAAATCTACCAAATCCAATCTGCTGTGAAAAAATGTCCACATTTATTATTGCTGCAGTGTGGCATTAAAATGGGATGTAATTGCTTCCTGTCTTCTTCATCTAGCACTGATAGATGATTATTAAGCTTAGTAACATGAAAATAAATAAATTATACATGCCTTCTTTTTAAATGGACATAAGGAATGTCTGATATATATCAGTTCTTGTGTTATTTGTGTTTCAAGCCTGGGAAATTTTTTTTCTGGCTTTACTGTAGATATTCAGCAGCTCTTTTTAGTTATGTGTGTTGATCAGTTTTTGCTTTTGGTATGAATAAATCTGATAGATATGGATCTATAAGTGCGATTTAAACTGGTTACCTTCTACGCTGTCACACAAACCTTTCCCGGTCTCAGTGTTCGAGCTTCATTGTATTTCACTCTGGAGTGTTTTGCTTTTGTTTCACTTCATCAGGTGTGTGAGGACAGGAAAACCTAGCCTGTATCATGTAGCAGTATTAGCAGCAACTGGCAAACAAACTCAAAGACCATTTAAGGAGTAATATTCTTTAAAGTGACTTTTTCCAGACTACTTTTTTTTTTTTCTTTCCATCACACAAGTTGAATGTAATGCAAGTCTGTCATATTTGTCATGCATTGGTACTGTTCTTAGTTTAAGTTTTTTTTTGTGAGCAGGTGAGAGAAAACAGAGACCATATGCCAAATCTAATTTATTTCTATCATAAGAACTGACATCTGATATGATATATATACACACTATAATTTAAAATGTAGCATTGCTAGAGAACCATTATTCAGGTGATTATGAAGGTTTTCTACAAATACAAATCTATTTAAACCAGATTATTGAGAATGTAAACAAGACTCTGTTAAGATTATATTTTCACAGTTTGATGCTTGTGGGTTTATGAATGTGTGAACTAGTTCTTTTTGTTTTAGAAACATATCTTAACTTCAAGACAACATCTGTTTTGGAACAGAAATAAAGTATGTGAAAATCTTTTCTTCATTTTTTTTGACATTCATATACAAAAAGAAGAGAAATGTACAGACATGCGCAACTTTCTGTACAAAGTCATAAAGGCATTACAGTAAAACAGTTTGGTTAATGACATAAAGGGGGCTACAATTACTGTATATTAGGGCTTGTTTGTTGAAAAACTAAAAACCTAAATGGGAAGTTTTTTAGATATCACTGTTTTAGCCTAGTTCCAGTGGACTGGCTCCAGCGCTGGCATGGAGGTCAGGGAAAACACAGAGGCATGGGGCAGGCTGGGAGCCGGTGCTCCAATGTGCCTCAGCTGACAGTACCAGTCCTCATGCTGCCTGGCAGGCTGAGTTGCAGTGGGAGCTGAAGGGCAGGCCAGCTGTGTGGTGGCTGCTGTGTGGGGGGAGAAATCAGCAGAGGGCAGCACTGATGAAATTTTGGGTACATATGGAAGCGAGTGAGAGCACTGGTACTGTCTTGCCACACCACCACGTGCACTGTTTGGGAGAACCCTGTATCCTGGCATCATACCTGCTTGCAGGGCTTTCTGAGTGGCCCGCTCCTGTTTCCGTTGCTTGGCACGACGGTTCTGGAACCAAACCTGGAGAAATGCGAAATGGGGAAGAAAAAAGAGGGGTGAGAGACTAAGGACCTGGGGCAAACATTTTATAAATATTCATTTCATTTGAAAATGTAAACCACAAGCCATATTCTAACTGAGATAAATATCAAAATATATATATATTTGTTATGAGTATCTGCTACACACATCAGATTGTCTGCTGTTTTATTATTGAAGTTGTTGTTGTTGTTAGCCTTTTGGCTGCTTCCCTTGAGGGGTCGCCACAGTGGACCATCTGATCCTCACAATGATTTGGCACAGGTTTTACGGCGGATGCCCTTCCTAACCAACCTTTCCATTTTATTTGGGCTTGGGACCGACACTGCATCGAGTGTTTGGTTTTTGGGTATTGAGAGAGATCAAACCAAAGGGCTTCAAAGCCATTAGTGACATAGCTGTGATTTTTTGTTGTCAAACATGGAAGAGCTTTCATGACCGGGATTTTATTGATTTATTTTGGCTTCTTTCTGGTAACATGATAATCTGAACTTAGTTTTTAACTTCAAGAAGGAAAAAGAAGATGAGTGACTGTTTAAAGTTGCTATAAGTTAATAACAGGAGCTTGTTTTATGAAAGTTCTACAATAAGAAATGTAATTGCAAACAGGTAAAAAATTAATGGAGTACGCAATAAGAAGAGGGAGGCCTGATCAATCCATGAGGGGTATTCAAGTGAAACAAGGACTTTCTTTGGTAATGATGGTGTAAAATCAATTAACATTTACAGAAGACTTCAAGCACAGTACTCTTAGCAGACTCTTAGCCACAGTAAAACATTGAGTGGTTTAAATACTTTTTAAGTAGTCTGTACATCATGAGTAATGGTCGCAGCCGAGGTGGTTTGGAAATCATTGCAGTCGTTCCTGTAAACATTCAGTGAGAGGAACGCCTGATCCTTGAAAATCGACAGATAACTTGCAAAAGAGACATCTGTGTGGGATCTGTACACACATTTATTCACAAACTCCAGTTACACATTACAAGAACATAACTATAACACAATCATACCAGTTCCTGTCAGGCCAATGTTTTAGAAATGAAGTCTGATCATGCAGGCAGTCTGATTATGGCTCCAGTGTACTGAGAAAACTTTCTACTTGAATGGTATCCAAGCACTAGTGAAACGCTGGGATTATATAGAGAAATAAATGTAGTTTTCCAGTGATAGCTGTGATTTGTTATTTCCATCAAAAGTCCCGGTTTGACTTGAACACCCCTTGTAAATATTATTCATTAATATTTACATCAGCCAAGTTGTATAATTACTACTTGAACCAATACTTGCAGTTATGTTACCTTACAGTGCAAAAGAAATTTGCTAGAACAATTCAACAAAACACACCGAAGACAAACAATGTAAAGCAAATATAAAGACACGACACAAAGGAGATTCACCTGTCTTGCTCCACACATTTAGAGCCAAGCAACAGTATAGAGAAGCTATAAATCCCCACAGGGGCAGCTACCCTAGGATCCACAGAACCTGGTATTAGGCATCATGATGTTGGCAGATCCGTGGGGTAGGGCCTCTGTAGATTGGACTTGTTCATCAAACGCATTCCATAGGTGCTTGATCAGATTGAGATCTAGGAAATTGAGATCTAAGCCCTACATTTGGCAGTCTGATGCGCGGGGTGTTTGCCAGGTTACTCTTATAAGGTTAATATTTAATGTTATTCAAAATATTTATACAGTATAATATAACATATATAACATATATGTATATACTGTATATATGCATTATTTTAAAGGGGTCTCACACTATGGTGATTGCCTCTAAAATGAATTTGGTTAATTGCAAAGCTCTCTAACCTGAATGCGGGCCTCATTGAGTTTAGTTTGCTGAGCCAGCTCCTCTCGGCAGTAGATATCAGGGTAGTGATTGTGTCTGAAGGCTAACTCCAGCTGCTCCAGCTGTTCATGGCTAAAGGTGGTTCGGTGTCTCCTGCGAGATGGAGATGGGTGGAGCCTAACTCGACCCACCACATCCCCGCCGCTTTCAGGCCCCGAGGACTCCTTCTTAGGAGGACCCTGAACATCTGCATTCAACAAAGTGCAGAGGAAAAAATTTTGAAAGTTGAAACTTTGCATCACAGATGTTCCTGAAAAAAAAAATCTGTGTACAAATTTCTCTGGTTACAAGATGGAAAAAGATTTATCAAAGTGCCTTACACACTTTGGAGGAATTTGGTTTGGGAAAAAAAAACACATCTCACAAATGGCAGTTCTCCGAAAGGGGAAAGGGTTTAAGAGCATTAATGTTTCCTAACAAAAGGCCAGGAACCTAATAGGCTGAAGGCTTTGCTGCTTAAACTCAATATCGTGAGAGAGAGAGAGACCAGGGGCCAAAGGACTGAGACAAGATTAAGTGAACAAAAGCTTTAAAAAAGTGACTAATTTGTCAAATCACAGGATTGGATGCAATGTCTTCTTCTCACAATGTCAGTATGGGAGGTAGAGGGCCAGGCAATACTGAACTTAATCTAATTTAAGTTTAATTATTTTTTCTAACTGCTGTGTCCTACTGATTATAAAGGATGGAACAGCAATAATAGCAGCAACCTCAGTAATATTAAAGTGGTTGAATCGATCAATGTCAAATGTACACATTACTACTGTATTATTACTGCATATTCATGGAATTTAAGTAAATATTCAAACATTTCAACAGAATTTATTTATCATCTACATGTACAGTGGTGTAATGGAATACATTCATACTTACTAAGAGAAACCAAGGTGGGTCGAAAGTCAGTTAAAGTACATCTAACAGGTGTAGAGGTGGAAATGAGTTTGAGTTTAAAACTTGGGAGAAAAGTTTAAAATCACACTTACTATAAAAGTCACATTCAGACACTCAATAAATAATCCTTACCTGCACTTGAACTGACGATGACTTCAGAGTACATCTCAGAGAACTGTGGAAGAGGCTTTGCAGGTTCCATAACTGGTCTTTTCTGAGGGGTTTAGATATGAGGAGAGACATGGTGGGCTTACCTGAGTTTCTATGTGACCACCCTCAGTGACATCATTCAGCAATCACACCCCTTATTACCTGCCCTCCTTGGTCAACTAATATCATGCACAAGAACATTTTAATCCAATGGATTTTTCTTCAGATTTTAAGGGAAAAACTATTTCTGCTTCTTTTACATCAAATAAATAATATGTTAACAATCATTGATTATTGTGTGTAGGTTGTGTAGAAGAGGTCTATAAAAAAAAAAAAAAAAAACATAATTAGCCCATGTTTTTTCTGCCTACTGATGGCCTCCTTCACTTGCATTAGCATTTCTTTATGCTGCATATTAAAGGTTCCCTTAAACAGCGACCGATACAAATTCAACACTTCCATCCCAGATCATTTATCACCTTAAATTGTCATGGAGTAACTAAGAAACTGGCCCCAAATTGCTCTTAAACTGCTTATCAGTCAGTTGTCATATTACTTTTGAGCCTATGAATGAGGAGTGATTGTGCTGTAATTCCTATATGATTAATGCAATATTTTTGTCTTGATTTAAAGCGGAAAGTCTAGACTTCAACTCCAACCTGATTCCTTCAGTACAAATCCATTTCGTTGTTGTACAGTGGCAAAAAAGTAGAAAAAAGTTCCAAATACTTATGGATCTGACTGTGTATCATCAGTTTATGATAGATTTACTTATGTCCAGCTCAACTTAAACAGATGTTGTGACTGTGTCCATGCTTACAGTACATTGCTTTTGGACAAAAAAAATATTATTAATTAATTATCAGATTAAGAGCATTTTTATTTTCTTAGTTTAAAAAAAATAAATTATTCTCACAAAATCAAAAAGGGGACCTTTTCTTCAACACATTAAAAAAAACTATTTGGGATTATCTGAGATGTTCTCTGGGACAGGAGTATGTTGCTGTTATGTAGTCTTAATGAATGTAATGTATGTAGTTATGTATTAGTCTTAAATGTTGTATTGCTTTTATTCCATGTCAATGCCTCATTATGTCTATTAAAGGCCAATCCATAATGTCCATTTGCTTTCATTTGCCCTCAAGGTTTGGAAACCTCTAAACTAGTCTCATCCTATCCGGAATTTATCAATGCATGTTCAGAGGTGGAGGGCAACTAAGTACATATACTTTGATACTGTACATAAGTACAGTTTTCACTTATATGTACTTGAGGTACAATACATTTGTGCATTGTGTTGTGCATGTAACCACAGTGGTATCTTTCACTGTACTATGAAATAAAGGCTACAGTGAGATAATACAGGCTCAGGTCTTTTTATACTTAAGTAAATTTTAAGTTCCTTTTTTTGAAGTAGAAATATAAATACAAGACTCTACTTTTACTTGAGTAATATTTACAGGATATTGTGTACTTTGTCTACCACAGAACACACCACGGGGTGTGTCAATCATGGACAATGTAATGGTTCATACTGACGGTCCACACACACACAAGCTTAGCAATACTTTTTATCAAACTTTAGAATAACTTTGCCTCAGACTGAATTCCTCGATTATCAAAGTCCTTTCTCAAAGTCAGATGAGAAATTGAGAAAATTGAGTTTTACATATTTATCCCTACTTTTGCCTGTGATGAACAGACTACTGTTCCTTGTGATTGTCATATGCACTCTGAAATGATCCATTATTCTAAGTGTTGCTCCATAAATAATCGCTGAGATTAATATAAGACTGTTAACTGTAGACGTTAGTGATGCATAAACAAACGGTTGGCGAGGGACTAAACCAGAATAAAGTGGTGGGTGACTAGGACAATGGAGTGGCTCTGTTCACAGTTACTGTGAGTGACGCAGCCTGTGTGTCATCTGAGTGGGATGTGAGGAGTACCGTCAGCCAGGGCCGTCTGCCTGCCATCGGCCTCATCCACGCTGCTGCTCCATGCAGCTTAATTACCTAATATTTCACTCTGTCAGCTGCATGTATCAGTCTGGTTTTATATAGTCATGCTGTACATAAGTTTAATTCAATTCAATTCAATTTTATTTGGTATAGCGCTTTTAACAAGTGACATTGTTGCAAAGCAGCTTTACACAATCAAAAGAACAATTTAAGTTTGTATGAGATGTGAATGTGTATGAATCACAATGATAAGACTGTCCCTGATGAGCAAGCCAAGGACAATGGCTACAGTGGCAAGGAAAAACTCCCTGAGATGGTAATAGGAAGAAACCTTGAGAGGAACCAGACTCAACAAGGAATCAATCCTCATTTGGGTGAAAACGGATAGCAGGGATTGATCTGCATTATACTGTGCGAGACTGGAAGTTCAGTAGAACAGGAGATGTGTTTAAGTTAAAATGGAGTCCAGTTCATTATTGGAGGCTCGGGTAGACTGTAGGAAACTCCAGTCCTGAACTATCTCTATAAGTCAGAGAACAGCTGTTTGCATCAGTCGAGGACAGGACCGTCTTTGTGGAAAAGTGGAACTGTCCCCAGTCACCACACGCATTCCAGGCAGACCACACGGGGCATCCATGCGACAAGATCTCCAACCAGAAGCAGAACACCAGGACGAGTCAGACAGCTCCAGAGGGTAGAGGGGGTCTGGATCACTGGCAGCTCAGGAGGGACAGTATAGCTCGATAGAGAGACAGGTAGAGGGAAAGAGAGAGCTGGAGAGAGAGAGGAGGAGAGAGGGAAGCGGAGAGAGCAGAAGAGTAGGAGAGATAAGTTAAGTATGGTCACAGTCACACAAAGTATAAGGTGAATGTATATTTAGTGCAGAGTGCAAGCAGAGACTCCGGCAGGACTAAAAGGGAGAGCCAGAAGGAAACACAGACATGAGGGCTCCCTGAGATGTAAAGCGACCAATCACTTCACCGTCA
>JAQMYG010000038.1:22792133-22819522 GCA_030014215.1 Clariallabes teugelsi | reverse complement strand
TCGTTTTTCAAGTCAAAATTTATTAAAAATCTTTGCTCGTCTTGCAGAACACTCGTAAACCGCGTTACTCGTAATCCAAGGTTCCACTGTATATCAGAATTTTCAGAAGATGGAAACAATTTAAGATCAACAAATCTTCAAATCTACAATCATTAGCCACCTTCATGCCAACACAGGCTTTTAGTAATAAGACCCCAATTCCCATATATAGTGGAGAATCTGTGATACTGGCGGCTCAGTGGTGGGCTTCATGACTGCTATTCAAAAAGCCCAAGTTTGATTCTCAGCCAATGCTTAAACACAGCCTCTGCATGCAGGGCAACCTTAGTGCTGGTCTCAAGCACTGATGGAACAGAAGGGTTGCGTGAGGAAGGGCATTTGACATAATGCCTTCCATAATGCCTGTGCCAAAACTGTATGTGCAAATCGGATGGTCGCACAAACATTTTTGAATGACCACAGAATCGAGCTTTTGATATGGTCATCCCAGGCCCTAACCAAAACCGTACTGGAAACACTGGGGTGGGCTAAGCAGGAAGAGTGCAGAAGAGAGCTTCATTGACTCACAAGGATCTTATGATTCTGTAGTGAGGATTGGAGATTCCTTGCCCTGTTTTCCTCAGTCACATCAAACATTATAGGACAAAACTCAGTGCTGTAATGTTCTAAACACAGGTTTGCTAATAACAACAAATGGTTTTCAGTTTTTTTGCTCTGGTCATATTTTGCCCGTAACTTTTCTTAAGAGAAAGTTTTATTCCCCATAATAATCATCTTAAGAGCTGACTGAATACACCTAAATATACAGTAACCTTTACATTATAGCAGTAAATACTGCACTTATACTGTAGCATTCACTCACTCACTTACGGTATTATTCTGGTCAGTTCTGCAGTAGATCCAGAGTGTATCCTGGGAACACTGGGTAATGCAGCGGCAAGTCCACCACACGGCATGCACACACATTCACACATTAATACATTCATTCACACTGAAGGGGCAATTTATCTTAAATTCTGTCAGCACCCTGAGCTCAGAATCCAACTCATAATTAAAATGTAAAAGTAAGCAAAAAATAGGAGATGTGGGGAGAAAAAATGGTGTTCTTTGCATACTAATACTAATGGCTTACTGGGAATTTTGACGATGTATTCAGTTTTAGTGAGAAGAAAATTAAGGCCTTAAGACTTTGTCTTGGCTTCCCCCGTGAAGCATTATGAAGTGCATCCAGTAAGAGATTTACAAGTCCGTTCCATCCTGTTAATGAAAGCAATAAAATGTCCCAGTGTGTATTTAATGAATCATGCATTTGAAACTATGGCCAACACTCTAAACATTCATCTTTTTAAGATTTCCAAGATGTACATGCTCAGAATTAACTGGCACGAAACAGCAACGGTGTGCTCCACCCTTGGACCAATACTACAGTTTGATCACTCGAAACACAAATCCTGGCTAGAAGTAACGCCCCACCAGCATAAAGTCCATAATATGAGTGCTAAATACAGTAGATTTTGCATCGGATTCTTCAACCCAACAAGCTTTGTTTCCTAGACCTACAGTACACATTTAAGCAAACAGAGGCTACCGAAGTTGACCCGAACCCCATTACAGGGATAACAGAGCGCCCCAGTTGTTACAACCCGGAGTGAACACATGTCTGTCTATGATCTTGTCTACAGATGTCGCAGAACTTCACAAAATGGTCTACACACAACTCAATTACAGAGCCTGCAGAGCTTGAAGAAGTCGTTATTGGGGAAGAGAGCTGAAATTAAATACCGGGCTGTCAAGTCCCCGAGGGAGGGAGAGAGGAAGTGAAGGAGAGAGGGAGAGGCTGAAGGGGAAGGATTTTGTCAGGACTTCATAAACATGTATATAGAGTGGAAACTCAGTGCCAGCATTCAGACTGAGGAAAACTTTCCAGAGCCGGCTGGAGGCAGGAGGTGAGAGAGAACAGAGCTCACAGGCCCAGAGTTTACAGGAAGGCCAGCCAAACAGCAATGATCCAGTACATGGAGAAGGGTACAGAAATGAGGAAAGGAACAAAATAAGTAAGAGTGAGGGCATTTTGACGATCGAAATCAGACACCAAATTGTAAAATATAAATCAAATATTTGTGCTTATATTCTCCCTGTGTCTGTGTGGCTCTTCCTGTTCATATGGGTTCTCTGGTTTCCTCCTACGGGCCAAAAACATGCTCGTAGGTAGTGTCCATTGTTTTTGGGGTTGGCTCTGGGCCCAGTGCAAAACCCTGACCAGGATTACTGGATTTATAAATTTATATATATCAATATATCAAAATTTATAAATCAATATTGGTGCTTGAATAAAAAAAATAATAAAATAAAATTGTTTGATACAGTAGACAGGTATATTTACTATATATACAGTATATCTAATATATTCACATTCAATAGAATCAATGTTTATCCATATTAAACTGTATCTTTTTGCAAAAACTGTTTGTATAACCCTTATATTGTTAATCTCTCATGCCATTGTTAATCACAGCCTGTTATCTAGAGATACAGCCTTTCACATCTCATGCTAATCTACTCTTCCTATATTGAGGGAGTAGGGCACATTTCTGCAGATGACGGTGCGATGGTGCCGGCTGTTTCTCTTGGTCTCAGCAGGCAAGCTGGCGCACTGGAATTTGATTTAGGCCCTGGTTCCTCCTCCAAGCCATCCTCTGGCTGCAGTCGTCCACAGTGGATGTAAAGTAGTGTCTGGGGGATATATTTCTGGTATGAAATATAGATGGGAGTCTGTGTGCGTGCACGAGTGCATGCGTTAAGGACGAGGTGAGTGAGAGGTCATATCTCTCTTTGCCGCCAAAGGCTTGGAAGTCATCCAAAGTGAAAGTAGCAGCAGGCTTCCCCTCTCGAGTTTATCCTGCAGAGGTTGATGGTGGGGGGTGGCGGGGGGGGGGGTTTGCTATGGTATGAGTGGAGTGTTCATTTGCACTGTGTACAACTTGGGTCTGTTGTTCTGGTTAGGGGTATCAGACCTCACACAGTATCAAAGGAATTCAGGAGAGCAACATTACTATGACCTTTATGAGTGAGAGAGAGTTTGTTCTGCACTACTGATTTTATAAACGGTACGGGGAACAAGTACAGGCATCACTAACCATCAAAGATTTTTTTTTTTCATAAAAAAAAATCTTCATATATGGCGTGTCAAGCTACTGAGATTTTAAAAAAATAAAATGCCTACCACATCTTGTGTCAATCAGTTCTAGGTGGAGCCTAATTTAGTCAAACAGCTATAATAATATTTGGATACAGTATTCACTGAAAATATAAAAGGCATTAAGAGAAAAAGATTCTGTCACAAGCTCGGGTGTGGCCATTAATATAATAACTTCAGATAAATGTTTCTCACTAACCGTTAAGTGCAATAAAGTTAGGTATCCTGCATCTGTTCATATCATAACTGGAATTTTGAAGATGAAATTGATAAAACTAGAAATTTTGTGAAATGTGCTTGAACCACACAGATTGCTGCTTGGGCCTATTATTATTATTATTATTATTATTATGCACTATAAGGTTATAAAATGGGAGTCTGATAAACTAGCTTAAAACTGTAATATTTGCCTAAGTTCATGTCTCTAGTTTAGCAGCAGAAATGATGTAAATTCTAAATGCCTAACCTAGCAATGCAACTATATCTGTAGACAAAGTAAAAGAGGAAAGGAAAACATATTCTTCAATAAAGGGGTCTCATTTTACTGCATGGAATACACTTGATGATTTTATTGGTAGTATTAAGACAATGAAGCATTCGCAAAGCACCAATAATGACAAATACAAGCATTGTATTCATTGGCTTTTAAAAATAAAACCTGAAATTATGCAAAAGACAAAAGCAGGAAAGTTAAAAGAATAAAAGGTCAGGGTGTAAACACAGACACTTCATCATTGAAACACTCCGGTTTTAGAAAGCTGAAAGCTGAAAGAAAAAACAAAACAAAAAGGCGGAATATAATTAGAGTCAGTCTATATTTGTCTGATAAGAGCTCCTCCAGCCTGTGCCTTTTGATACGGACTTTGTGATTGGTCAGGACATATAAAGCGTTCTGGGATGCACAATGACAACCATTAGTGCCTATCATTGTCAAGCCCTGTCAGCACGTCGCGTGCATTCATACAGCAGCAAATGTGTATGTTGAGCATTAAAGTGACACTATAGTGAACCATGGTTACATCACACTCATTGCATATTAGGGAGAAGAGTTATGTAAACATAATTATCTTGTTAATGTGTTTGCATGAAAGTATTACACAACTCTCTTGACACTAATTCTAAAAACACAAATCCAAAGTCTTTTATTTATATATACTGTATACTGTATATAAAGCAATTCTAAAATGTATCTATGACCAAAGCTAAGGGTTAGCTGAGCCTTTACTTTCTAGAGACCATGTTCCTCTCATACTCAGCACCGAAGGCTTTCCTAAAGTCAATCCTAAGAGTCATCCTTCTTAATAAATCTCCTATCAACAAAAACACTGAGACCTCACTTTATAGGGCGTAAGAGAACACTATATAGACATGTTTGTGAACAAAGCAGAGAGCCGACGTCCCTTATTTTTCTGTAATTATGGCACTGTGCCTGCTTTACAGTTCATATGGGCAACATGTGGCACTGCTACGTCTCACACATGCAACTTTCCCATAGGGAACAAAGTGAAGGACAAGTTTCCCCAGTACAGAGAAGCTTCAGATTAAACAAGACATTTGATACAGAAGACCTCACAGTTTTAGATCATAATTATGAGGCACAGTTTAAACTACTACCGAAAAAAAAACCTTTATTCCTCCTTATCTCCTTATCTTAGACTATTTCAAAATCACCCAACAATGCCTGAAGACAAGGAGTGTATTAAATATACAATGGCCATTGGCCATTAAACATACCGTCTCAACCCTTAACCAAATAATGGCTACAGTAATTGAGGTTTTTAACTCCACCCTGCTCCTGAGAGCAAGACAACAGGCTGCTCAAAATGTTTCAATAGAGCCCTGTGTTAGCCTCTTGCTAATGCTAACTTTAGCATCGCGTGGAAGCCGGGCAGACTACACAAACAACAGAATTTCTGCTTTCAGCTCGACATATCCGAAACGAGGGTGATGCTGAGGATGTGGTCGGACTGGGGAGGAAGGGGGAAAAAAGTCCCTGTGCTCTATATTTTCATAGAGTCTATCAAGAAACACAGACCGGTCCTTTTAGCAGGTGGTAAATTTAGAGGCTAGGTTAGTAAATTTAGCCTGTGATTAGTGCCTGTAGGGCAGGGCAGGGTGTAACTCTGCCAGGAGAAGCTCATTTGCTGACTGGTAGAACAGAAAGACCCATGTGTACATGTGAGCAGGCCACATCATTCAAAAGTACAAAACCTGAGTGTGAAGCAGGAGTTGGGAGGAATAAGGCACAGGTTGTCATTAAGAATTTAGGGACTAACTTGCAGTACATCAACACCTTATTCAGATTACAGTCCTACAATTGAGCACACAGAACACAAGCGTAACAGATTTTTGTGTGTGTGTCACGGCACTCCATAATTGAGTGTGAAAATAGGGTATATATGGAGGATGTTTTCTTTTTTTAACCCATCAATCAGGTTCCTGGAGACACTTTCAAATTGCAAAAAGCGTATATTGCTCACAACACATTTGCCCAGTTTTGAAATGTTGCAATGGTTAAACAGTTAGAGAGACATGATGGAAACCTCTCAAATACAGGTAAAGCTCACAAACACACCTTTGGTCGATGATCTTCAAAAACACAAACACTAAAACGATCACTTCTACTGAAGCATAGTTATTACGCAGAAGATAAACTCTGAGTTGTCCTGAGCAGCTATACATATTAATACTGTATACTCTCTCTTATGACATTAATCTGAAGACTTGACTTTAGGTTGGCCTTTGTCCTATATCAAAAATATTCATGAACTTTTCCAATGACTTAATCTAAGGATGCTTTCACGTAATGCAGCATTTAGTCTGTTTCCATTGGGCACTGGTGCATTTCCCCCCACCTCCGTGGGGGTCATTTAGGGAAAGAAAGTAAGACCACAGCAAAAACACTCAAGTTTGGACAACAGCGACCTGTCAAAGACCCTCTCAGCCTGTTTGCAATGAATTCTAGTACGGTTTGATTGCAGTGAGGAACACTGCAGGAATAAGATAAGATATACCAGATAAGATGTGTATTTAATATAGACTGCGGGTAACATTTGTTTTAATAATCTGAATGGATATTGCTGCATGTGTTAGACAAAATTATATTTATATACCTAGTTTATTTGACTCTGGCATTGTGTTCGCCATGCTCAAGTAAGCTTCATGATTTGTATGGGCTCTTCTGTATTTCTGACCAATAAATGAAAGAGTTTCACAAGTTACTTTTCAAGTGGACACACTCTTCACCCAAAAGTGTTTTTGCTTTTTTGGTTCATTTTTTTATGTGCATTATGAAACCAAACCAAGTATAATAATCAGTCAAATTTGGTCTCAGCAAACAGACTATTAGTTGTGAAAGCGCCCTTAGGCTATAAGATTAAAAGAGCTGGCTAAGTCATAATTTGTTACAGTGTTATATGAATATCACTCTTTAGTGCAGACAAAAATGACAGGAAGCATATCGAAGTAATATGCTCCACAATGAGTAAAAGTGCATTTTAAGTGGAACTAACCACAAATTATTTTAAAAAACAGGCCATCAATACTAATAAGTGTACAAATGGCATCTTTATATACTGTGTCTATAGTGAAGACCTGAAGGTACACACCTTCAGATATAACCTATTTCTTCCCCATAAAACCACAGGTATATTTAACAATTCAAAAAAGGACTAACTAGACAACGCAGATCAGTGTTAAAAACAGACCACCAGTTTACAGTTTGACACCTATGAACCCATTCAGGGTTGAAGAATTAACACTCTGATACTGCATACGTTCAATTTAAACGCTTCTTGCTTAAAAAGTGCCTGTTTGTCCTTCACTCACAAAAAACACATCAACTAGCAAATTTATATGGTGATTACAATACAGCACATATCTGTCCTAATCTGTGTAGCTGGTGGATAATAAGACATTTTTCTTATCAGGAACTTTGTGCCAGGCACTAAGCAGGGGTGGCTCAGGTGGCTGAGGCTCTGGGTTGCTGATTAGAGGGTTGGGGGGTTTGAGTCCTGGCACTGCCAGGTTTCCACTGTTGGAAGACCCTTAACCCTACTGCCCATAAAATCCAGCCACTGCATGCAGGGCCAGTCCTAATCCCTGTTGGAAAAAATAGGATGACTGTGACAGGAAAGGCATCCAGCGTAAAAATCTGTGCCAGATTCTGTGGATCGAATAATCCGTCTGGCGACCCCAAGCATAAAGGGGACAAAGGCCAAGGGAAAAAAAATATTTAGGCCTTAAAAAGACAAGCCTTGTTTTAAAGGTTGTTGAAAGTCACACTGCCCAGTGTTAATTCCACCTCATAACTTTCATTTGTTGCTGGTAAATTAGCCATGTTTAATGTAATACATCTTGTTCTACATATCTAAATTAAATTTTAAAGGAATGTAACTTAGAGTTAGCACACTTTAAAAAATATTTTAGCATTTACTGTATCTAGGTTATTTTGTAATTTCATAGGGACCACATAATGTGAAATTAAAAAGATAATGCAGCGATATGTAGACACTTTAGCAGGCAGGCTGAAGCGTTTCTGTTATCGTCAAAGATGCTGAGCAAACCAGTTCAGTCCAGTTCTGATCAGCAAATAAACATGCTTGTCTAATAGCACATACTGATTATTACCAACCATGTATTCCAAGTATTTCTATTTTTAAAAAAATGAATATATGCCATCTCTCTAAAACCTGGCGTTGATCTGATCCAACATGGCAGAAACTCTTGCCTTCAATGCTCTTGCCTCTATCAGTCACAGAGCCAAGGCTTATTTGACCTTAAAGGGTAGTTCTCTCTCTAGCCAGCGAACACGTACTTTCTGTTTATAATGATACTCCTTGAGGAAATCCTGCATAGCTGGTGGCAGTGGTAGGGCACCAATGCCATCATAGGTGGTCTGACTGCAGATGGCAGCACGTGCTAGATGCTGCAGACTGAAAGGAAAGGTCCTGTGTAGGGGTACTGTTAGCAACGGTTCAAAAAACATACAGGCACTTGGGTCTTTGTAGTGCTCCAACAAACCTGTGACTGTTGAGGAGTGGAAGACACACGGGTCATGTGCATCAAAGCTAAAATTGTGGTTCCACTGTTCAATGCGTGCATGCAAAGAACGGTTGTATCGGCGGAAACTGACAGAAAATAAATAGTCCTCCTGGGCAGAGTCACGTAGCAGAAAGGTGCCCTCTGGTCGGCCATCCAGTAGTGCCTCAGCCTGGTAGCGATCCATCACTCCCCAATAGCAGGGAAGTGCCATGATGGCCAGTAGATCAGGCACCAAACAATGGATAAAGTCAATCTGTGTGTGAACCTTCCAGGGTCCAGGCTGCCTGGAGGAATGTCCCTCTCCAGAGGCATGTCTCTGCTTGGGCCTTCGTGCCTGTAAACACAGCGTGGTTGAGTCCTCCTCAGAATCACAATCGAAAGGCGGGGGCGGCATTGAGGCGCTCGCCCCAACTTGGGCCATTATCCCAGACAAACCCACTGTTCCAGACCCCGAACTTTTGACCTCCCCATGTCCTTCTCCAGTACAGGGGGCCATCTTTGGTCCCAGTTTGTAAAGTGTAGCTCTCTGTGATGTAGCCTCCAGTGTGTGAATCCGTGCATTCGGAGGAGGATCAACACCTTCCTCTATACTTAATCTACGTCTTTCACGGAGCCTCTCCTCCTCATCCTCTGGAGACGGATTTGATGAGTCAAAAGCGTCCAGCATTGCGGTGGAGGAATGCGGGCTGACTGGTGCTGTGTGCTGCTTGATTAGATGCCATTTGTTGGCCAGATCAGAGCCCGGTGGGAATGGGCAAGTTTCCAGCATCAGCTCTGTTATGTGGATCTTGCGTTTAGAGGAAACCTGGCTCTTGGCTGGCCGAAGGCGGCGAGGCGATGGCAGGGGCAAGCATAAGCCTACAGTGTCCTTCAGCCGCTGCCGTACAGAGCGAACGCTTAAACTCCGCTCACTGACCCCTCCTCCAGTATCACCCGCTTCCTGGATGGAGCTGGACCCATAACAACGCTCTCGCCTGCTCGAGCCACCTCTTGATCGTCCTGTCCGCCTGTCTGCCTCCAGGGAGCTCTGCGTTTTAGTGGAGCAAGAGTGTTTCTTCTTACCTCCCCAAGGAGCATGCCGGGAATAAGAATCTCTACGGACAAGTGGGACCCTTCGTGTTTCCTCACTTTCTTTGTCAATTGTGATCTCAACAAATTGAGGACTATCGGCCACACAGTTGTGGCCTCTACGTCCCCCTCCTCGTAAGGTAACTTGTGAAGGAGATGAGCCCCGATCATCCCGGGATTCATCTGCGTGTGCTCCATGAGGAGGTGCCTCTATGTCCACCACACAGTGGATGTGATCCATGTCCATATTCCATACACTTGCTTCTGAACCACTGGTGTTAAAGAGGGTTTGGCATCTGCTTCTGAGGTTGCTCCACATCCTTCCCACTTTCTCCATAGACTGGAGACCTATTGGGAAAATGGAAAAGAAAATTAAGTAACTATGAAAACTACAAACTTGACACTCAGAAAGGTGTGTGCAAACATGTAATTAAATTCATGTGATTAAAATGGTGATGAATCATTTAGGACCATGAGGTGATTATTTTGTAAAAAACAATAAAACACTTGTAAGTTTTAGAACGATATAAACAGTGATAAAATAACTGCATTAAAAGACATTTAGGCACTTTACAGCACGCTATGTATTAGTGTGGAATTTCTGACTATAAAGTAAATTGCACATTCAATGTGATGATATATTAGTTGCTGGACAAAGTGGTCATGTGAAGCATGTCAGGCATGATAAGCCAGATGAAGAGAGGATGCATGAGATATATGTGTGTGTGAGTGTGTGTGTGAGTGTATGAGTGTATGTACTGTGCGCATGCATAAAAAAGCTGTGTGGCTTGTAGAGCCAGACGATGAGCATAGAGTTGCCAGGCAGATATGCAGAAATGTAAGGCCATGGCTATAAATGAACCCAAGCATCTACTCCCAGCTGATCTGCTGGTATGTAATGTATTACTGAGCCAGTCTAGACCTGACTAAGAACTTTCCCTGTTATAAAAGCAGAAGCATGTCAGGGAGAATTACTGACTAATGGGAAGCCTGGGCACAGATGAGGATAAGAGTAAAAGTTACGGTTTGCCACTTGTCTGTTCAAGCCTTGAATCAGACAATGAAAAGTTTCTCTTCTCCTTTCTACAAAGAGTCTCATCTTAACTGTTTGAACAACGGTGGTCATATGATGCAAAATTAAGCAGCACTGTACCCATATCGTTACTCTGTCTAGTTCTCAATTTTTTAAAATAATTAAATAAAGAGGCAGGTCCAAGTTAAATGGCTGAAATTCATTGATTCTTTTATCAACAAAATTTCTTTAAGTAAACTAAACCTTTGGGATGGACCCAAATATTTGAATATGAGGAAATTTTATATTTGGATATTAATTTTTCTTTTTTTTTAAATGTAAGATTTCAGTAAAGGGGCTGCAAAATATACTTTACTGGCACATTTTTGCAACATACACATTTTAATTGCCCTATTAAAATATTGAAATACACTGGCAATATCGCAGTTTGGGCGCCTGACATCCTTCTCACTCACCGCAGAGAATGTCATGCCTCTAGTTCGCTGTGGCAGTTAAAGGGAGGCCAAAAGGCCAAAGATTTCAGCTGTGTGAACATGATGAGATAGAGCAACATTTAAATGACATAACAAAAGTCCATTTGCATGGTGGAAGCAAAAGAGTAACCGCTACCCTAAATTGTCATTTGTAGCCGAACAATGCCTTTGCATACTGGCCACCTGAACACCATCAGAGCTTATTTCTCCAAGGCGGGCTACATCATGTACAAGATGAGGAGTTCGCTTTTACCAGAACTTTTATAATGTGTGTGTGTGTGCAGCTGTTGTAACTGTGCCAAGTGAGGTAATTGTTTTATTTATTGTAGTTAATTTTGTTCTGTATAAGGTCATTCCTTTATTTTTAATTAACCTGATTGTTTATTAAAACATGATATTAGACTCCGGATATACTATTATAATTGTGCCAAGTGTGCTACCTACCTAGTTTTGGTTGTTACAGTTTGTTTCTTTCTCTATAATCCCATTCATTCAATTTTATTAAAGGTGTGTGCTTCTGTGATTAATGCACCAACTGCACCTACTATATTACATGAAATTTTATTTATAATAGCTTTTTGCTTCCCAAATTCATTTGCTGTGCAATTTCTTTTTTAAGTCAGCTAATTATTTATTGAAACGTGTGCAACTATCATTATAACTGCACTAACTATCCTCCTATCATCCATAACTACTGTTATGTCAGCTATTTGTTAAAATGTGTTTGTGTCTGTTATTATAATTGTATATATGTTATAGATAGAGATAAAGATACCATATTATATCTTACAGAAGATGTTATAAATATTATTACTATAAATTTTATCTGATGCATCAGCTTCAATAAAACTGACAATTCTGATTTCCTTGTACACATTTTCAAATGTAATATACTTTACTAAATATTTAACGGTTATTATGTACTTAGAAACATATACCCACATATAAAATGGGAGTAGAGCTGGATGATATAAACAAATTTTAACTGTCATTGTGATAAAATTTATGTTGATAGAGATGATTTGCTTTAGACATTTTTATTGTATATGGATAGATGTAAGTGCCAATCACACAGCAGACATAACTGAATGACAACAGCCAATGAGTCTTCAGGTTTTGTCTTACATGTCAAAATACATGCCCATTTTCTACCCCAAAAGTACTGTTGGAGATACAAGTCAAGAAAACTGAAAAGTCTGAGCATGTGAGAAACTAGCAGTAGGAAGCATTATCAACAACTGGAGTCAAGATCTGCATGTGGGTGGAGCGGCGAGTAACTAATCCATGAATATAAAACAATAATTGGTGTAGCGGGCAGCAGGTGTGGCAGGCGTCCCTCAACATGTAAGGTAGGCAGTGTCATCAAATTTAACAGTGAGCAGCGTCATCACCTCCTTTTTTGTCATACTGTGAGGTAATAAAATATCTGCCGAAACATCAGAGCAGCGTGAGGAGCGGCAGCGCGTTGACTGCACATGCCATTTGCAGGCCCTGAAAAAGAGATTTGTTATACTGTACTCCTCAGGGCTTTTACATTTAATAAAATTAGTTTAATAAATTACAATGTAAGCTAGCATATAATGCATATTCTCATAGTTTAATGTTAGCTATTCCATTTTTATTATTAAACTCTTTTTCTTTGGGCTTCAGTCATTCAATATACTCTTCAATCTGGTGGCATTAGCAAATTATATATCATATATAAAATTTATATTGATCACTATGTAAAAAAAAAAAAGTGATTATATTTTTTGCCATATCGCCTAGCTCAAATCAACACTGAAGATATGGTACAAAATTAGAACAACAATATTTTTTTTGCATAGTGATCAATATTAATTTTTATCAGAATATAATTTATACTAATACTTTGTTGAAGCGCCTTTTTATAACAGCACTCTGTCTTTTGGTGTTGTAGTCTATCAATATGCCACATCTCGACTTGGAAATTTTGTCTGTCAGAATGCACGGACTTCGCCTGTATACAGCCCCCTTCAGGTCACCCCAAAGATTTTCAACTGGAGTCAGTGTGGGGCTTTGGCTAGGCCAGGGTTCAGCAACCTGTGGCTTCGGAGCCACATGTGGCTCTTTCACTCTGGAAAATGGCTTTGGAAAATAAATAATGAGTATTTAGTTTAAATTTATTTTATGTTTTTTTTTTATGTAATTCTAAATTTGAAGATTATTTTATTAAAATAAAACTATGTTTATTTTTTAGTCACTTAAAATATGCATCACAACCACCGATGAGCGAGACCCGCTAGCACGCGATTTATTGAGCTTTTCGACCGCCGATTTTGGAGCATGCAATCAGCAGGTTGACAGCTGATTGCATGCTCCACTACATGCGATAAAAGGATGACGACACAGAGAAGTGAACGGCATTTTTGGTTTATATAAAATAGCATATCACAAAATAAAGGTGATCTTTCAGAATGTCTTGATCTGCTGTTTCTCTACTATTCATAACAGCATTGACGACACAAATTACATTATTCAGTAGACCTGTTTTAATGGCAACACAGTGGTGTAGTTGATATAGCTGCCACCTCAGCACTCAGCACAGAGTCACAGGTTCAATCCTGAACTTGGTGTTACTGTAGGTGTTCTCTCTGAGCCTAAGTAGGTTTCCACATCCCATCCATGGTGTCATTTCCACCTCATGCTCCATAATAGGCCCTGTATTCACACCGGCCCTGACCAGGACAATTTGCGAGTGAGTAAAACATTTCAAGGCTTTAAAGCTAGCAAAAAGAGAAAAATGATTTACTAGCCTTGAATAACATAATAAAAAATTCACACGAAAAATGTTACTTGGCTACAACTGGAACTGCTGTGCACATGACATTTCATATAAACAACTGGAAAAAAGCTTTAATCTGATGTTTCACACAGATGAGGCACATGGTATGTATTTATTTCTCATTTATTTCACCCTTTCCTGCGACATTCTGTGTTCAAAACACATGCCTAATGTTCCAGAGTCACAGACTGTATCAGATGCATCTTAGGAAACTGTGCTTTTCCATGCGAGTTAGCATTTTTTTTCTTGACTTTACTAATCATGGTTACAAAAACAAACAAAGTACAGCTCTGGGTTTCCAGAAGGGAAGGGCTGAGTGGGTGATCATTGCATACTCTCACACACTGTTGGTAAGATTAGAGAGGAAGGTGCAAATTACATCATAGAATGTCAAAGCCATATTACCCGCACGCAATAAAATTATTTAATATTTCTCTGGGAAATAATAAGGGACCATAGAGTTCATAGATGTGACATTGTCTGTGTATAGCGCTACACGAACCTTACAGTACATACACTGATATACTTCCAGTATACTTTTCTAGAGCTTTCGATCTGTGCTCAGAGTCTCTGTGTGACAGCTAGAATCAACTCGACAGGTTTAATTACAGTAATTTTAACTTACATATACAGTAAGTTGAGATTTATATCAGCAGTACAGTGCATAGCAAAAGTATTTATGCCGTTCAAACTTTTTGAACTTTATCCCTGATTCCTTGGGCTTCATGATGCAGTTTTTTCACCAATGTTACCTAACAAACATCTGAGGGTTCACAGAACAGAACAGCTGTACTTACATTAAAATTACATTACATTACACACTCTATTTACTAAGGTGACGTCTTGATGCAATTGATTCCACTGGATTCTAGTTAGAGGTATCATAAATATATTGGTTTTTTTTTTACATTTAAAAAACATTCATCATTTTCCTTCCACTTCACAATTATGTGCCACTTTGTGTTGGTCTATCAGATATATTCTCAATAAAATACTTTTACGTTTGTGGTTGTAATGTGACAGAATGTGGAAAAGGGCCATGAATACTTTTGCAAGGCACTGTATATATTTTTGTTTTTGTGTGTGTATAGGCATGCATATGTGTTTGTGTGTGTGAATGAGATATTTGCTTTATCCCAATAAATATAATAACAAAATAAACTAATGGATGTGATGATACGGTTTATACTACCTGCTAAATGCAGCAACAGAAGAAAAGGTAGACACAGAAGAAAGTGGACACAAAGAGCATTGATAGGAGCCAATCAGAAACATGTCGTCAGAATGTACACTACTGCTCAACGGTCTGGGATCACTTGCAAATTTCTTCATTTTTGTTTAGTGTTTTATTTTCTATGTTCTGCAACAATACTGGAGATTTTAAAACTATGAAATAACACATGATTAGGTAATTATGTAACAAAAACATTTAAAGACATGGAGGTCAGCCTTTCTGGAATAGTTCTTGCAAGAACAGTATTGTCAAGTGCATTTGCAAAACCCATCAAGCACCATGATTAAACTGGCTCTCATGAAGACCGTCCCAGGAAGGCAAGGCAAAACCTTACCTCTGCTGTAGAGCAGAAGTTCATTTAGAGTTACCAGCCTCAAAAACCACCAATTAACAAGCGACACCTCTGATTAGAGAGCTGTTATGAAGGCTTTACAGATCATGAGCAGCAGATAAATCTCAACATCAACTGTTGGACGCCATCACATTGCTTTACAATGTAAAAGGAAATAAAAATCTGAAACGACCATGGAGTTAAAAAGTCATCCCAAACTTATGTAATGTACCTCTCCAGCTTCTGATTGGCTGAACACAGCATTGTGATTATGAGCGGATGCAGAAGAGAGTGGAAATACAGTTTGAGAGCGGAAATATATTTTGGCACATGCAAGAGAGTTCGAGAGAGTGCAAATACAATTTGGCGCGTGTGATTGAACTTGAAGCGAGCAAAACGAAAATCTGAGCACAAAACAGTTTTTGAAGACAGATAAGAGGAGTCTTCTAAGGATCATTGTATGACTAAATCATTCTCTAATCTCTGGCCTGATTGATGAATTAATAATGTTTAGTTCTACACTATGTAATTATGACCAATGGGTCACAATACATCTGGGATTGTAAATAAGCGACCAAATAAAAGCAGCTTGATCTGAATGCAGGAAAATATATGCATCATGTATCGCTGTCATTTAAAGATGAGATTGCTTGTATTAATCAATCAAGATTGTGACTTTTTTTTTTGTTTACAGTTGTGCAGCCGTACCTGTGTTGATATAATCTTTTACTAAAGCATTCCTTTTTATCTGGTTATGTGAGTATATTACTGTTCATCGCATGCAAATACAAAAAAGTGCAATTGTTTGATTTTTAATAGAGGTTTTGCTTTGTGTAGTAGAGGAATCACAATGCTGTAACTGTTACTCATTACCAAACCGCTTCAGAAACATGCCTGGAGTACACTGGCCTGAATTCTTAATATGGATCCCAGCACTTTTTTAAAGTTATATTTATTTTGAGTTACAAATAAAGGGTTGTATACTCTTATTGTGTTTATTTTGGGGGATTAGAAATGGCTAGATATTATGCTATTCTTTCTGACAATTTTTTTAACATAAGATTTGGATTACAGAAAAGATATTCATAGATTCATACAATCAAAGAACACCCCAGCAGGAACCCTAACGTTGTAATATAGTTGTAATGACGGTGTGATAATGCTCACTGCCGGGACTACACTGTTGTTGTAATGTTCTCTCTGTGTTTAATCTTCATTTGGAAATATTACTGTGAGGTAATATGGATGCATCAGACTGCATCATGTCTGATTTCACAAAAGAGATCTTAGAAATTAAGCAGGTTTTTTATCTTTACCCTTTTGGGTGCTGTCCAATTTAATATTTCAGTAAACTGCTGTTGTCCTGGAATTTTGTTTGTGCTATCTGTCGTTATGTATGTGCAAACAATGCTCTTACGTCAGTTTTAGGTTGTGCTTAGACCATTGATTTTGTATTAACATTGGTTTGAAATTGTTTTTGTAACACTGTGTTTTGGGGTTTTCGTTCAGCAATTCTTTCTTACTTATAGAAAACATTCTAATACCAATGTTGTCCCAACGTAAATAAAGTTGTTTCATACAAGATGTTACATTTGTTTCAACTGGACCCCTGGGAACCAAAATATTACCTGGCTGGGTTTTAAAATAAAGAATCAGAATAAAGAGTTTATAATCAAATTTCTAAATTAAAATAATCTCAACTGAATTAAAAAAAGATTTTAAAAATGAGCTAGTCATTGTTATTTCACTTAAAGCAATGGCATTTTAAAGCAATGAATTCAACAACAAACTGCGCTACTGACCAAATGCGGAAGAATATGGTGACAGTCGATATATTGAAAAGTTACATGTTTTTCATTTTTCAAACTAACAAGGATTGCAACTATTAAATAAACAGTAAAATATTATTTTAATACTAGAGGTTTTTATGTAAACCTCATTGGTGTAGCCCTTTTGTTCAGGTCAAACATCAGAATAAGGAAAAAAAGGTGTGATTTCTGTGCGTGGCTGTTGGTGCCAGATGGGCTGGTTTGAGTATTTCAGAAACTGCTGATCTCCTGGGAAATTCACACACAAGACTCTGAAACACTGAGTGAGTGACAGTTCTGTGGGTGGAAACACCTTGTTGATAAGAGAGGTTGGACGAAAATAACAAGACAGATCTGGGCAAACAGAAATTCTATAGTAAGTCATATAATGACTCTTTAAACACTGTGGTGAGCAGAAAAGCATCACAGCATGCAGTAAATCAAACCTTAAGGCGAATGGACTACAACAGCAGAAGACCAAATTGGATTTCAGTTATGTATAAGCTTATTTCTAAAATATTTATTTAAACAGAAATTATCTAACTGTTTAAATATTGAAAATACAATTTGGACTCGTACAAAAAACAGTATATAGTGTCTTGTCTATAACAAATATACAGTGTCTTATGTTGGTCTGTACTTTGAGAGCCACAAACAGTCAGAAATAAATTCCTTGTGTGTGTATGAACATAATTGCCGAATAAAGCCTGATTCTTATTCTGATATCCTACTAGGAATAAAAAAAGTATTCATGTACAAGTTGGTGAGAAAATGTAGTGTTAAAACAGAAAAGACACATTAGCCAGTATTTTAAGGCCGCAAGCAGCATGTGGTTTTCATCATTGCTGCAGTTCTCGGGAGTGGCCGTTTCTCACTTCATGTGGACAGGTGCGGGAGGTCAGATCTGACATTTGTGGAAAAAAACACAGAGCTTACACATGTCTAATAATATCCAGGTAAAGTCACATTACATCACCTTTACTCATTATGGACACCTGCCTTTGCTTTTCTTTTTACATTGAGGCATTCATTTCTGTCTTCATTCACTGGTTTACTAAAACCACTATAGAGCCAACAGTTTGTGGACACTTCACCATTACATCCGCTCACATATGCGCTCCTTCACAAAACAATTGATACACAGAATTACAGACCGTTAAGATGAACTGGGATGTTTGTTCTGCCCCAGGGCTGCTTAGCCATCATCAGTGTCTGACCTTACTAATGCCCTTGTGGCTGAATGAGCACAAATGCTCAAAGTCACGATCCAAAATCTAGCGGAAAGCCTTCATCAGAAGAGTTGTAAATATTATAACAGCAAACTGGCACTAAATATGGAATGGGATGTTTAACAAGCAGGTTTGGTCAGGTGTTCACAATCATTTGCCTATGTAGTGTATAACAAGCAACATCGATATTGATTCTCAAATTATGATAAACATTAATTGAATTGCTAATGTCAGATTCCTTAATCAATCAGCATTTTTACTTTAATTCTCTGTGCTCTCTTTCAGAGTTCTTACAAAGGTGGAATTTTAAGTGATGCCAGAGCCTGTTCTGTAACAGTTGGCCAACGGGCTGAAAAATTCACATGACATTTATTGAAGCTGACATTAAGTAAAGTTGATTCTGTTCATTACCCCTCCATTTTACCAGAGATACCTACATACATAAAAAGAAAATCCTAGGTGGCTGTCAGATCTGCAGATAGATTTACTTATTTGTTAATAATAATGTTTCTATGAAAGCAAGTATGCTATTAAAATTGGTTGTTACGATTTTATTATGAAATTGAAAGAAAAAATGATAAAAGATAGACTAATCACCAGGTATGCCAATCCCTTGTCCCACACTCTGTCAGAACTACAAAGAACTACAACTCCCAACACCAACGCTCCTGCTCACCTGAACACTAACACACCGGAGTCTGTGTTAACTAGTACTAGATACTAATAAAAGAGACTCATGCACTTCCGGCCTTTGCGAAGTATACGCTCCCTGTGACTAGTTCCAGTGTCATTACCAAGCCTTTTGATACTTGCATGCCCATTTTGGATTTTGACCCTGTTTGTTTTCTCATTTCTGAGTTTAGCCTGATCCCATTTATGTCCATTGCACATCACCTGACCCTTGCCTGTTTACTCGATTTCGATTTGGATTATTCCTCGCGGTTCTGTTTGACTGTTATTTGGATGGTATGTTAATAAACATCTTAACTGTACTTGCGTTCTCCGAGTCTGGTTACTAACACACACCAAGTAGAGCTCTTCATCAAGGGTTGGAGGGCGCCTTGGGATTCAGCCTCATGTTAGGGTTAGCTTAGTTAGCTTTGTAGCCGTAAATAAAAGAACACTGATAGTTCTGATGTGATTCGGAACAACTTAGAAGCAGTTATTAAGAAGTCAAAGTATTTGTAAGGTGTTCTCAAATCTGTTTTCTTGTTGAAAGTGCTTCTATGACTGGCTTTGAATATGATCTGTGGCAGAATAGTATGGTGAACCGTACCAACCTACATTCACCTATGCTGCAACCAACAGTTAGTGTAATTAACAATTATTAGAACATTATTATATAACAGTTGTTAGAACACTTCCACTTGTGAAATGCCTCTTGTCCAATCAGACTGCTCTGTCCGAATTATGTGTGGTATAAATATATTTTAAAAGTTTTGAATTAAATTTGCTTGTTTACCTCCTGCAAATAAAACAAAATAAAGAGAAACAGTGACAGACAAAACATGTGCTGTACTACTGAGTGACCTGTCTATTGATGCAGAAATGTAAAATACTCAAAAAGTCCAACTGCTTATTCAGTTTAGTATACGTTTAACAATTACATCCACTAAGATCCACTCTGACCATTTTGGTGACAACTACACTAATTGATTTTACAAATCTGTAAAACTACTAGTATGTTGATTGTATGTTGCTGTGATTTTGCAGTTCCTCAATTTTGTTTTAGACCAAAGACACCACAGTCTCAGTCTACCTTGTACCCTAATCTGTTCCTTTCAGTGAACTTTCTTTTCCGCCAGGTAAATTTTATTTGTGTTTGCTCTGACTCCTGCTTTAGCTTCTATCACCACAGCATGAGGGCAAACATTTTAAAGTATACAGCTACACTACAGACACTGGCAATTCTGTCAAACACAAATAACTGCACCCCTGACACAAGGAATGTTTCACTGCAAATGATACACCACACAATTTATCCCCATCCTTCTCCTAGCATGTAACCAAATATCCTTTCATTAAATCTTACAAATATTTAGATGTTAAAGCTAGTCTGTAGGCACATTTCTATTTCTAATGCAGTTTTTCAATTCAATTGAGTGGTTGTGGGCGGCACGGTGGTCTAGTGGTTAGCACTGTCGCCTTGCACCTCCAGGGACCGGGTTTGATTCCTGACCAGTCTCGATTCCCACCTCTGTGTGCATGAAGTTTGCATGTTCTCCCCGTGGTTGGTGGGTTTCCTCCCACAGCCCAAAGACGTGTAGATTAGGTTAATTGGTGTTCTCAAATTGCCCATAGTGTCTGAATGAGTGTGTGTATGTCTGTGTGCCCTGCAATGGATTGGCACCCTGTCCATGGTCTACCCCGCCTCGTGCCCTAAGTCTCCTGGGATAGGCTCCAGGCCCCCCATAACGCTGAATACAAGATTAAGCGGTATAGAAGATAAGTGAGTGAGTGAGTGGTTGTGAGGTACAACGAGCAAATCAAGGTCAGGTCTGAGTCAGCATATTGCAAAAATGATGCTACATGAATGGATTTATTCTTTTTCTGCCACCTGCTGTCCTGTTGGCATTGACAGTAATGCAAATTTCCTTCAAATTTGTCCAATACCCTGGTATACAGTATGCCCTAAGTCTTATACTGACCCATATACAGTGGACAAAAAATGCATCTGCCTTCAAGCCGCTCTTGTTAACTGCAACAATGGATTTGTCACCAACAAAATGGAGACCATGGTGAGTCATTTCCACAGGATGAACAATTACATCAAAAAGCCCACACATGGCAAAAAAAGAGACCTTGCCATGGATGTAGTTGTGGTGATTCAGCTGGGGTAGCACAAGAAGACTGCAGCAATGCTGCACTGTATTATATTAACCTTTAAAAAAAAAAAGAAAGAAAGAAAGAAAGAAAGAAAGAAAAAAAAAGCTGTTCCTCTTAGCTCGGTACGCCTTCCCTCGCAGGGTCCTGATGAGTGGCCTGGCTTTTGGACAACATTAAGGGCGTAATCGCTTTCTTTTTCCACTGGGGATAAATGAGATGTTTGTGGTAGCCTTTCTCATTTTGGGAGAGCTGCTGTAAGAGGCTGGGTGAGTTCAATCTGTTTTGGATCTGATACAGAAACAGTCCTTTTGCTGAGTTTTTTTTTTTTGCACATATATTAAAGCAGCACCTTGTCATGCCATCTGTAGCAGGAATATCTTGGTGAAAAATAAACCTGTAGCATTTCTAAACAACGTTTAGGCCATGCAATTAAGGATATTTACATGTGATGCAAATGTGATATTTTTTTCTGATAATTTTCTTTCTAAACAAGAAGGCTTTCGTATGGCTGAATCCAGTGGCTGGAGGCTGAGATGTAACTCTCTGCATACTCGCTCTACTTGCTCTCTGAACATTCCTCTTTACATTACTGACTAAAAGGTCCCCTTTACAGTTTGGTATTCGCTCATGTACCCTGCTGGCACTCTAAACCAAGACTTTGGTCTTGTGTCCAGACGGCAGCATATTTCCAACTGCTTAATGCAACAGTAAAAGAACATAAAGACTCACATGAATACAAAACATGAACTTTTTACAAAGAATCTCTCTCTCTCTCTCTCTCTCTTTTTATTTTTATTATTATATAAAAATCTTAACATCCAGAATAATTGTAAAGCCCAGGCGTTGTGAATTTTTGTGAAATCAAAAAAAGGGCATGAACCTCAATGACAGTGCTGGCATTTACTAGTTTTGTGTGCTTTCCTATCACTAACACACATTATCCATATCGTCAGGTAATGATCCAACTTGATAATCAGGTGTTTGAACAGGAAAAGCACAAAATCAGGCAGTGCACCTGGATCCCAAGAGTGGCATGGAGAAATGTGGAGATTCAGAAATGCTGAGCTATTATTCAAAAATCAAACTTGTGAAGAATCACATTAAGAAAATGAATTCATTCGCAAGCATGAAATTTTTATAATAGAACAGGGATGCTGCTGAACATTGACTCATCAATCTGTGTGATTCATCTAAACGTTTTAACAGTACTCCTGACAACATAGAAAAATATATATAATAAAAGTTTAATATACACATACTTGTCTTCATGCGAACAGAAATGTATATTTCATAATGAATGATTGCAGTCTTAAAGCTAGCCAAGTTCAGACAGTCTCATATCAGGATGTATTATTCTGGTTTTACACTGTTAATCTCTCCAGCTAGCCAGCTCATCAAATTTGCATTCAGGGTTTTTTTTTCTGTGTGTATTCGTAGTGAAAAGTGCACCCGTGTTCCCAGTGGAAAAGATAAAGGACAATATGAGAGAGCCAGTGAATGAAACGAGTGTGGCACGGAGGATGTGTCCGGGCAGCGCGCAGCGCACTCACGCCGCAAATCTGAGTGACACATCGCTCTCGCGTTCCGTTACATTTATTCAGCGCGGAGAGTTCGCTAACAGGCTAACGCTAACCAAACTCCTAACCGAAACCCGTTCACGCGGAAATACCACGCTTTGCGAAAAGACACCGACAAATTCTTTTCGACGAGAACTCAAACGAGTGCTGGCTCTTACCTCGGGACAGCTCGGTCGGCGTCTCCGCAGCCCTCTTTTGTCTGTAAAAAGATGGCTATGTAAAGATGTCAGACTCGCAGCCGTGCTACAGAAGAGTTCCCGTGGCGGTTATAACGCGCGAGATCCCGACTGGGCATTCCTGAGGCCCGTTTTTTACACATACACGAGGAGAAACTTTTTAATTGTATATAATTGTGGCGCTCCGGAATGCCCGTTTGATCCAGGGCCAGATTTTTTTGAGCCTCCGTCTCTCGGCGGTGTCTTCCTTCTTTCTTGACAGCCAATATGATGGTCGCTAGGCGAGCAGGAGGCGAATAACGTGAGCTCGCAGGCGGGGCCGGGTTCTGGGAAACCAGCGAAGGGGAAACGCGGCTGCGGTGGTGCGCATGAATGGTGGCACCGGATTGGTCAGGAGCGTAGTGACGGGCGTGCTGATTGGCCAATGAACTTGCAGAAGGAGAGAGCGTCGCCTCCGTCGCTATCCTGAAAACGTGGAGATTCAAGACAATACATGTGTGAATCTTCCTGTTTTAAACATTTTTTAAAATTATTATTCCTAATAACGCATCTACGTTTCCTTTACACAAATAGTCGTTTTAAATATGTTACCATGTTGGATTTTATATGAAGTTTAGACTGTCTTACTAGTATTT
Organism: Clariallabes teugelsi; assembly: GCA_030014215.1. NCBI lineage: Eukaryota > Metazoa > Chordata > Actinopteri > Siluriformes > Clariidae > Clariallabes > Clariallabes teugelsi. Next base: position 22,796,090 of record JAQMYG010000038.1, on the reverse strand, counting down.
CTCAGAGTAGAAGTAGTGGTAGTTTTTTTTTTTGGTGTTAAAGCAAACAAAATATTCATCTACATTTGTTCATTTGGCAGTTGTTTCAGTCGGACAGAAGTTGAGGGTTTAATGCCATGCTGATGCTCATGGTTTGTGCTCTTATAGCAATCCTGGGATGTGAACTCACACCAGGGTCATTAGCTCACAATATGTTTATCTGTTAAACAGTTTTCACATAAAATTAGAAATTTGAGACTAATCCTTCATGGCTGCATGATACAAATAAACCTTGATTACATTACATTCTTCTTCTTTTTATGGAGTAAGACTCACAATTTTTTTTAATGCAAGTGATGGACCTTAATCAACCAATAAAACCTAGCCTTTATTTTATTTTTTATCTTGAGAATTGGTAAAGTGTGGAGGAAAGACACAAAACTGTTATTTTAAAGTTCATAAAACGCAAGTATATTTGGAAAGGCCCTGTTTTATAATTAGAGCACAAAAGAGACATTGTCCCTGTCTGGAAACTGCTGTCTAATTTTTTGGCAGACACTGAGTGGCTTTCTTTGACAGTAAGTGTGAACATGAACACTGGCATCTTGGGGTAGGATGAAGTGCGCCTGAGGGCCCTCACACAACCCCCTCAAGTGGCCTGGTCTATTCTTACCACTCAGTCTGTACACCCACAGGCCTCCACACTATCAGCATCTCAATAGTACATTCAAGATTCTCCCACTGCTGATGTCATTATCTGGAGCTGTGCTGTATACACGGCTCATGTGAGACCATCCAATGTGAACAGAATATCTTTGACTAATGTCATTGCCAAGCCCCGGGGAAATCACCGTGGTTTGAACAACATCTCTATTCAGTTCCAAGAGAAATCACTCATCCCATTATTGCAGACTAGACAGAGGGAAAATGAGCTTAAAAAGACCGACTTCTTATACTATTAATGGACTGATGTAATTATCAATCCTATAAATTTCTTTACTAAAGTTAACTCTCACATACAATTTCTTGATCCAGTTGAAACAATTTATTGTGCAATAGAAACTTATCCTTTGTTGTTGCTCTAACCTAGAGAATGCACACGTTGATGATGGTGATTGTTGAGAGTTGACAGTTTTGCAGCCTTTATGAATTAACAAGTTTGCAGTAAAATTTCATGCTGCAACAGGATTTGTGTTCAGATGAATAACCAATTCTGTCGATCATGCAGCGACACCTCTAATTAAATGGGAAAAGCAACAGACAAACCCCTTTCGAAAGAGAGACGGGATTAGTGCACAATTAGTTACCATGAATCAAAAGAACAAATCCAGGAACTGGGGGCAGGAAAAGTTGCCATTGTTACCTTTTTATAAGAAAGAATTAAAGTTTTATAGGTTAATTGACAACATTGGTCTAAAGGTAAAACAGTTAAACCTAGACAAAATTCTCTTACAATGCACACAGTACTCAGATTAGACTGATGAAACAAAAGGTAGTTTATGCGACATTTTGAAAGCATGTTGCTTTTCAAAAGAGCACACTGCCATCTAGTGGCCTTTATATAGAATTTGTTGTCAGACACTGAAACAGCAATGCCTTTTCTACGTTAGTCTGTAGACTACACGCCATGTGTAAAAAAAAAAAAAAAACATTTTTTTTTAAAGATCTGCTAACGGTGCTCTGTACAGTGACTTATAGGTTTCAGTGTGTATCATCTTTAGCTAATAGTACACTCCATCTGACTTCTTGATAATAATAGAGCGTTATAAATGAGATACTACTCATGTGCTTGCAAACAGCTTCAGTTTCTTGGAAGTGACTTTGGCTTATATTTTACCTAAATAAAAAAAAGAATAAATAAATGTAACTATACAATAAATGCCATTTTAAGGACTGATTATTTGAGTGTTAAAAACAATTTTGTAATAGAACAAATCCCCACAAAAATAAATCTGTTAAAAGTAAAGAACAAGACTAAAAAAAACAGGAAGTCTTTTTAACATGCATGTTTTTCATGAAATTAGTCACTGTGCTATGGATCTGTATATTGTTTGAGGAAATAACACGACTAACAGTGTTGAAAAGAAAGAAACGCGAAGCAAACAGTGACAGATTCTGCAAAGTAGAGATGTTAAGTGATGTTATTTTTTCAAAGTCGAGGTTACATTGGACAGCAGTTTGAAAAAGATGGAAAAAGAAGATTATCTCGCAAATGTCCATAAATTCATCTTTGGCAAGACTTCCAGTTTCATCCAATGCAAGTCCTACACATTTTAAACCCCCCCGGAAAAAAAAAAGAAAAAAGAAAAAAAACTAACTTACCTGCCTGCACTGGGTTTACTTTGCACCTTTACAGTATTGCATTTTATGATTCTTATGTCATGGATACATGAAAATATTAGAGGGTCAAAAATGTTCAATAAAATAGGCCAAATGCATGTTTATTTGCAATCATGCTGGTTAATGAATGAAACGAAAACAAAACCTGAAATTTTCAGTTCCTCACCAAAACAGAATCCACTGTTCCTTTAAATAACTTCTAAGTGATTCATCTTCTTACTTCTGATGGTTTCTTATTGAGAACCTTTCGACAGGCCTATTACATAAGCCCAGGTCAGCAGGTATCACTGCACCCCCATTGACATACCCTGGTTAATGCATTGTTTCTCTTTTTTATTACATAGTCATGCCTATTACAGGTATTTTAAGAGTGTTCAAATTCATAAGAAGTTTGCTGTTATGAATTTGTGGAAACAGCTATGGCAACAAGTGAAACAGAATATAATGACCTATCATAGAGGTCAGGTCCGGTAGCACTGCCAGGGTTGGGGTTCGATTCCCCAGGGTATGATTTGGAGTTTGCATGTTCTCCCCGTGCTTGGTGCGGGGCTCATGCGAGACCATCCAATGTGAACAGAATATCTTTGACTAATGTCATTGCCAAGCCCCGGGGAACTCCAGTTTCCTCCCTCAGTCCAAAGACATGCAAGTTAGGCTAATTTGGTGTTTCCAATGTGACACAGAATGATGGATGGGGTGGAGAGTATCCATCGCTCAATGTGTCAGATGGCATGTGGACAGACCAAAAATATGAAAAAAAGAAAAAAGAATCATAGAGGTCAAAAAGAATATTGGAAGTTATCAAAGTGAATTACAAATACCACTGAAAATTATCAATCTTATGTTGGCTATGCCATCAATATACAGTATATCACTGTCATTAGTGTTGATTGGAAAGAGCAAAAGTATTATGTATTAGAATAAAACGCTCTGTATTAAAACTGACAATATATGATGTGTGATACTTGAAGGCTAATAATTAACTGACATCTGACAAATGATCCCCTTTAACAAATATCTGATATCCGACACTTGACAAGTGATACCTTAAAACTGATATTTGACAACTGACATCTAGTAGCAAAAATTTGATAGATGACACCTCTTGTGATACCTGACACTTATACTGAATATATTATGTGTTATTTTATAATCTTATAATCTTGAAAATTGTGTAGCTGAGAAAGTAGACATGAAACCTGTACTTTAAATATTATACTAATGTGATTTATTTTTTCTATCATCACTGATACAGTCAAAACTATATATAGCCAGTATGGTGGCTTAGTGGTTAGCACTGTCGCCTTGCAACTCCAGGATCTGGGTCTGATTCCTGCCTCAGGTCTGTGTGCATGGAGCATGTTCTCCTTGTGCTTGTAGGGTTTCTTTCGGTACTCCGGTTTCCTCCCACAGTCCCAAACCCTGCAGATTAGGCTAATTGGCGTTCCCAAATTGCCCATAGTGGTGTAGATGGATTGGAATCCCCATCCAGGGTGTACCCCACCTTGTACCCTCCAGGGTAAAGCGGTGTATATATATATACTCAGCAAAAAAAGAAACATCCTCTGACTTTCAACTGTTTTTACTTTCAGTAAACTTAATGTGTAAATATTTGTATGAACACTAAAAGAGTCAACA
>JAQMYG010000038.1:22730724-22745526 GCA_030014215.1 Clariallabes teugelsi | reverse complement strand
TCTCAGTTATGTCTCTTTGTTTCTCCTAAGTGGGGTTTAGGAGAAATAGAAAAGACAAAGTCGAACTTGTAATGAGAGATTAATTCAGTCTCATGAGACAAGAAAAAGCTCATTCTGAGCAACAAAATTTTGCTATGGTGCGAAAAGGATGTTAAGGTAACTGATGATGTGATTAGTACACATTGTCTTTCACTGACTAGAGAGAACCCTTGGGGCATAGTGGAGACTGTTGCCAGGCACCCTTCGTCTGTTGCTAGGCAATGCTTGCGTTGACGGGCCAGAGGGGTAAGATTGAGGACATGGAGTGCATGCAGTAGAAGAGCCTTGCGTGTGTCCTGATTTAGTTGGCTGAAGTCAGTGGACACACACTTGGAATTCATTTGAAGTGGGAACACACTTTCAATTACTTTTTAAGCTGCCCTTTCGATCCAACAGTTTCCTCTTTTGTTCTTGGTCTTCCCAAGAACTGCTTTAATTTCATCATTTTGGAACTGATGCAAAAATGTGCATCAAGAAGTTCTTACTTAGATGTTAATTGCAGGACTACTTTTCCTGAGCTTTACACTGAAAATAATGTCTGACTTAATCCGCCTGTCTAACACATAGCCCTTTTTCCCTGTCACTGGATGCTAGTCATTACAAAACACTCCCAGTGCTCATTAATATGAATTAGCTTTCTAATAGACTCCATAATGAAGTTAGACACATTTGCACATCAGTAGAAGCAGATTAAACAAACATTTACACATGCATTGTTCTAAAAAACTTTATTTATTTCGGGCCCAAACACTATGACTACAGCCCTATGATGTGTGTGAAGGGATTTTTTATTTCGAGGATTTTCTGGGGGTCTTAACATGCCTGAAAAAATCATGAAAATCACACGGATTGGAATCTGCTGCCGGGCCTTCACAAAAGATTTTGTTTTATAACTCCTACACACTTGCATATATACGTACATATAGTACAAAACTTGGTAAGCCTTTAGATCTCATTGAGTTGAACAAATTTCAATATGCATGTGTTGGGCTCTAGTAACAGCACGAGGTCAGTTATTTTGGGTCGTTTGCAAAACGCCCCCAATGGAATTTGATATACTCCTCCTTGGGGATTTATATGATTGCCGCCAAATCGGGCCAATGTGATCTCAAGACATTGAGGATGCAAAATTGCAAAAATTCTTTATCTTAAATGGGCCCCGAAGATGCCTTAAACTTATGCCTAAAAGTGGCTAATAACTTCCTGAATAGCATCATGTTAAGTGACATATTCGGGGACATCATAGCTTTTTAAAGGTCTTAACATAAAATTCCCACTATTCTAAATTTGTTGTAATGGTCTTTGTATGTCCCGCTTAAATGCATGTGCCCACTGTCTTTCTGGTGCATTTGGGTGGCGATGGCACAGGTGCTTGTCCCCGATCATAATTTCTTACAACTATACTTATTATAATTTTTTTTTTAATGAAAAAAAATTTTGTTTCGAATTTTTTTTTTTATTTCTCACTCTCGTCCACTCATTATCTATACCGCTTATGCTGTAGAGGAAGCCTGGAGCCTTTCCCAAGGCGGCACTCATCAGGTTAAACCCTGGACGGGGTACCAATCCACCGCAGGACACACAAGCAACCTCTCATTCACACATTATGGACAATCTGGAAATGCCAATTAGCCTACCCTGCATGTATTTGGACTGTGAGAGAAAACCAGAGTGGAAACTCACCAAGCCCGGGGAGAACATTCACACTCCACACACACACAGCCTCAAGGCGGGAATCGAACCTCGACCCTGGAGGTGTGGGGCCAGAGTGTTCAGTTTTATTTCTTTTAGTTGCAATTTTATTTTAATTATAAATGTATGAGCCCCCAATGTTTAGTAACTTGAATAAGTGAAGATTGTCTTGCTTGATATATTTACTACAATACTTGATATATACCACAATATATTAAAATAGATGTTTTAGTAGTGAATTTGTTCTAGCTTTATAGAAAATGTATAGTGTACAGTATGTGTGGTAGATGATCATATCTGTGTCTGTGTTAGTGAGTGTGTGACAGACTGAAACGCAGCAGGGATGGCCTGATCCTCCCTGAGCGTGTTAATGAGTGAGACATGGTAAATGACCTGCCATCATACTTAATTCATACTCTGTATGAATCTGAGATTGTTGGATCTCTCTGACCCCCTACTTCACACAGACTGAAGCCAGCATTAGGAACTTGTAGTGCTAATGAGAATGTAGCAAACATATTGGCAAACCAACACATCTACGTATATTAAAGATAGAGAGAGAAAGGGGTAGGGAGATGTTTGGGCAAGTAATTCATTTAACATTGTAAGAATACATCAGTCAAGATTCTAGTTCATCCCAAAGCTGATGAATTATAATGAAATGAGGGCTCTGTGGAGGCCACTCAAGTTTTTCCTTTTCGACCTTGGCGACCCATGTCTTCCTGGACAGTTAGTTTAGACTAAGCCCTTAGCTCAAGAGAAGGAAAATCATTATGCTACAGCATACAAATGACTACTGAGTGCTTACAAATTTGTGGCAACAGTGCTGGGTAAGGTCCACACAAGGGTGTGAAGGTCAGGACTCCCCATGCTTTTTATCCATATAGTGTATTATTAGATGGCTATTGTTATCAACTATAAGCAACAGTTCCCTATTTTTGGAAAGTCGTTGTTGTTTTGAAATGCAGCTTGTGTACTTGCCAGAAATTTCAGTATATACTGTACATATATACAGTGAAATTTTTTTTTATTGAAAAATATGATTTATTTTCATCAGCCCTTTGCCTGTTATTTTTTCCCCCCCAGTGTTTCTATTGTAACAGGATTCACTAAAAATAATAATAAAGAAAAAAGCATCTAGGATATGCTCAGATTTAGTTTAAATATTATTACAAATACAAATATAATGATTTGGAGCATCGAGCAAATAGAGATTTACATGCTGAGAGGGTCATTGTGTTGTGCACACTGCCATGTACATGCTGTACATATTGTACATACTGTCGCTGATTAGTGCATCCAGTGGTGTAGGCTTTGGTCGACTAGTCTGAGAAGTAAATGAAATTAAAAAGCATTGAATCAGAATTGGGCATAAGCATCAACATATTCAACATATGTGCTCATAAAAGAAGACCCTGAGAGTAAAATCAGTAATGTCGTTACACTTTGTGGTGCAATAATAACACACTAGATAGCAGTCACATAGTGGACAAACATTGATCTATGGCTGTTGCTCTTTGTTGATAGCTAAAGTGGTCAGTGAGAGGATTCCCTGGTAAGAGCCACTTAGCCGATTAATATTTTCCTTTTCATGCCCATTAATGTTCTAATTTGTTAATCTCTCTTTATCTCTCTCTCTCTCTTGTTTGATGATGTGAGTGATTCATATGTAATAATCAGATGAGACACTTTCTTTTCAATGGCATCAGTTTGAGACTAGACAGATGCCACTTGTCCTGTGCCCATAGATGGAGGTAAAAGCAGGCGTAGGATTATCTGCACCTTATATTTAATCTCAGACATTAACAGAACAAGACAGACACAGCCAAGACCTCCACTTGGAGGCATATGTCAGTGGCAATAATGTAACACAGGGAGCTTGAACAGTCACTTGTCAATATTTGCTTTGGTAGATGTGTGTGTGTGTGTGTGTGTGTGTCCATATCCCTTGTAAACTGATTTACAGCTTATATCAGTTAAACGACCATCATTAGCTTAGTAGGTATGAATACGTAGTTGGCACTTTACTGATAGGCCACTCAATCATTGCTAACCAAAGATGAACAATACAGCCAAATGTAACAATATGGAAATAATCATTATTAACCTATGTCATTGCAGCTTAGTTCCACCTCTAATTTAACTTATTTAAGCCATTAGGAATAGTGAAACATACATTATTAAACTGCATTTGACTTAAGGTTACAACTTGTAATTTAACAGAACCAGTAAAACAAATCAAACACTTCAACTCAACACTTCACATTTTCAACTTCTCAACTACAAGCTTCTCGACTTTAGACACAGTGATGTCAAATGACTGTGCACAGCATCAGATATATATAAAAAAAAATAGCACTTAATAATTTTAAATGGCATGCTGTATATACAACTCATCAGACATTTTATAGACATATTCAAATATGTCTGTCGGTTAAATAAAATATTTATTTATTTATTTATTAGCACTGCTAAATATGAATGTGATTTCCATTGTGATTATTATTATTATTATTTTTTTAAGTGATGCAACTTCACTTAAATGTTTAAGTGATCTCTGATATCATGGGCATTCATGATTTTTTCCCCAACCACATGTCTTCCACAAAGTTGATGGCTCTCTCCTTTCATTTTAATAAGTGTGCAGGAGGGTTCTTAAAACAAATTTAAAATCTATTCAGTTATTTTCTTAGCTTGATAAAGGTCAGTCATTGCATCAGGGGAGGATGAGCACATTTACATTTAAAACGTACAACATTATTTCAGCTGATGATCTGTAACTTTTGAACTTGATGTCGGAAACAACCAAAGGTCAAAGGTAGCTCAGTGAAAGGGTAATCTTTTGAGAAATACTAAACTTCCTGTTATTTGCTCATTTGTAATTATGTCACAGATCCTGCTGCTGTAATTATGAACGTTGACATGGATATGATACTTGAACAAAGTTGAAAGGCTGTTCTGATGGAGCCAGAACACAGAAATATACAAGGATACCAGAAATACAGAAGCTAACATGAAAAGCGTTTAGTAAAACAATCAGTGCCTTTGAAGGCAACAAAAAAAGTCTCTAGTTGAAAAACTGTGATGCTGCATGACCTAAAATAAAGGCTTAAAATCTGGCCTCTTGTTCGTCTTCATGTTTTGGTTCAGAACGAAGACTCAGCTCCTGAGAACACTTGAATGTTGATACTCAAATACATTCATCACACTCCCTTTGAGTGTGTGTGTCTGTACAGGCTTATCTATTCGTGCTGACTTTTTCAGCCTTCATTTCAGAATTGTAGTGCTGTCTGTCTGTTTTTCTTTTTCTGTTTGGGCTTTATTAATAACAGAATAGCTTTTATGGTTATCTGACAGCTGTGGTGGCAGGTTGAGCGCTCGCTCTTTCTGTCTGCAGCAAAGTGATAGAATCACACTAGGGAATACTCAAGAGTAATTACTGTTCTGCATTTTCCACAGAGAGTAAAATAGATGGTGCATGCGAGAGAGGGGAAATTTTTATTTGTCACAGATGCAATCATACAGTGTGCAATGTGCAATGACATGCTTGGTTGATGACCTGATAAACTGTGTGCAAAGCAAGTGAAATTCGAAGACAAAAAGACACACATGACACATAGACCAGAACAAAAATATTGAAAGACTACCCTGCAATACTGTACTGTATGTTAGTTAATGCAAAAAAATAAAATAAAATATATATATATATATATATTAGTATATGTACATGATGTATCTCTGGCAGGTGAAAGCAGGCATGTGCAGAATGGTGCAGAATATGAACAATGAATTGTGATGAATAATGAGAGATTTATGTTCCAACATGATCATGTAGAGTGTAGGGCAGCGTAGAGAGAGGCAGTAATGAAGAACAAGCTCCATTTTAAGCCTTTCTGTGTTAGACTTCAGGCTACAGGAACACTTTTCAGACAGCAACATTGAAAAGAGGGCATTGTCTGGGTAGCAGAGATCCTTTGAGATCCTCTTAGCATTTGCCTTGAAATCTTTTTTTTTCTTTTTCTGGACACCCTTCCTGGTTTGGAAGTCCCTCTTTAATGATGCGTCTTGTATTTTTGATGTAGTTGGAGAACTGTGTTTGGGGATGTTACTGAGACGATGATGATGCTTTGTGAGCATGTATTTGGCAGTGGTACATCAGGATCGGGTGGTTATGACTGGCTTTACATTAAACAGCACTCGGCCCAGTTTTACTTTAAACATCATAAAAGATCATCTCTGGTTGAAAGTCGAGATTGTTGACATAATGTGAATATGATCAAACAGGAATCATAGGATAGCTACAAACAGGCTAGTGGCAATGGAGGAATGTAAGCAAAATATATTGGATTTAAAAGAATACAGTTAGTTGCATAGCTGCAGCAGATTAATGTCTCTGTAAGGTATACCACAGTTATATTATAGCAGGACAAAGAGAAACATGACATGGCAAGAAACAGCAAATAAATTACACCTTCCAGACGTGTACCTACTGTAGATAATTAGCAAACTTAAGAGCTGTTTATTATTTTGGCAATGTCAAGCTATTTTTATGCTCTCCAGCCGAAGAGCTAGAAACTTGAGTCACTAAGCATCCAGTATGGCAAAACATAGTACCTGTCTTAGTAGTAGTATAATAGTTTCATCTTTCTTTGAATCATTTACTTATATAAATCTCTTTGGGATCATCTCATACAGTGTATAGGTATATACAGTAAGTCTATACTGTATGCATACAGTCAGGTCAATACATTTTGGAACAATGGTAGGTTTTATTTTGGCATTTGGCCTCTTACACCACCAAATTGAATTTGAAAAGAAACACTGAAGACAGGAACAAAGTCAAGACTTTCAGCTTTAATTCAAGGGGTTTGACAAAAGTGTGGCATTAACTATTCAGAAATTACAGCTATTTTCATATGCACACACATTTATTTATTTTTGTCTTAATTCTTTATTTTAAATTTATAAATAATGGAACAAAGCAACATGAGTACAAACATAAGGGTTGCCGTTCAATACTGGGACGAAAATCCTTTGCAATGTCAACGACTGTCTGAAGTGTGGAACCCATGGGCATGACCAAACGCCGAGTTTCCTCTCTCGAGATGCGTTGCCTATGCGTTACTTCAGCTGCCTTCAGTTTGTTTGTGGGTCTTTCTGCCTTCAATCTTGTCCTCAGTAAGTGAAAAACATGCTCTATTGAGTTGACATCAGATGATAAACTTGGCTAGCTTTGCCTTGGGTAGCTTTGTATGTTTTGGGTCATTATTCGTCTGCAATATAAAGAGGCATCCTATCGGTTTTGCAGCATTTGGCTGAATCTGAGCAGAGAGTATAGCCCTATTAACTTCAAAATCCATCCTGCTTCTTTTATCAGCAGTCAGGTCATCAATAAACATCAGTGACCCGGTTCCACTGGCAGCCATACATGCTTATACCATAATACTGTGTCCACCAAGTTTGACAAATGATGTGGTATGCTTTGGATCATGAGTGTTTCTTTCTTTCTCCATACTTTTCTCTTTCCATCATACTGGTACAATTTTGGTTACATCAGTCCAAGTTTTCTGGTCTTTTTGTTCTTGAGCCTTACCAGTGGTTTGTTGTGAAGCGTCTGTATTTACTTCGTAAAGCCGTATCTTGACTGTAGACTTTGACAATGACATGCCTACCTCCTCTAATATTCTTGACTTAAAGGGTTATTCTTCCCCATGGAAAGGATTCTGTGGTCATCTACTTTAGTTGTCTTCGGTTGTCTTCCAGGACTTTTGCTGTTGCTGAGCTTGCTAGTTAATTCCTTTTTTTTAAAGAATGTTCCAAAGTGTTGTATTGGCCAATCCCAATGTTTTTGCTATCTTTCTGATTGGTTTAGTTTTGGTTTTACAGTCACCTCTTTAGACCTCATGTTCAGAGTTCAAGGGTACAGCTACCTAATGCAAATGTAACATTCAGAACCTTGTCCATGTCTTTTATCTGCTTAATTATTGATGGAGTAACAAGGGAACACGTCACATCAGTCATTTATGAGCCAGTCCAAAAGTAGGGTGTGTGTATGAAAATGGCTATAATTCTTGAATAGAAATTTCAAAAATTTCAAAATTGTTTGATACCAAACTCAGACTAATGTAGGAACAGTGCAGTCATGTGTGTAAAGAAAGTACAGAAAGGGGCTCAGGATGTAGCCCTGTGGGACTCCCATGCTTTAGGTAAAGTTTGGAGAGTTGTGCCTGCATGCTTGGAGCCTGCCTGTAAGGATGTTCAGAACCTTGTCAGATAGGGGGATTCTTATTCGTAGATCTGCAAACTTTATGTTGTCAATGCCAAGCTGTAATCATTTCAAAGCTTTTGCACTTTCTTCTCTGTTGTCCAGGAACGTTAGAGCAATATTTAGAATGAATCCTGTTATATCACCTAGGATTTATGAGCAAATTGTAGTGGGTCAGGTGTGGCAGGCAGTGATAAAGAAATATAGTCTTCAATTAATTTCTCAAAACACTTAATTTCTACTGATGTTAATACTGTTGGTCAATAATCATTCCCCATCTGGCTTTGGGAAGGTCAGGTTTGTTGCTCAAAGTTTACACAGAATATGTTTCCCTCCTTTGCAGGAGTAGTGTTTGCACTCACCACTGTTGTCTGTATGTGCACTAATGCATGCACAGTAGGTTTGACAGATGTCCAATATTGGTGCTGTGCCCCGTCAATCCATTGATCAGTTGCTCTGTGTGGCCCCAGTAAACACAAACACATCTAAGGATAGGTAATATCTACCAATGTTGTAATAAGATGATGTCAATTATTTGAAACTTTTGCTCTGGTTTACAATAGATGGTCCACTGACCCACACGCTTGGTTTAATGAGTAAAATTTTAGCACAGGAACAGCAATTTAAATCTCATATACAGTATAATGATCGTAATATTCTTTCTTAATAATGTAAACAATATTTATGGGACCAGACAAAAGCGTCTTTAAAATGCTTGACGATCCTATTGAAGGTACTGAAGGCACGTGCGCGCATGTGTGTGTGTATATGTGGGTGTGTGTGTTTGTGTTTGTGAATTAAAAGTAACAGGAACTAAAATTAGATATGTCTGCCTATAAGCATGTTTTTGGGAGGAAGCAGGAAACAAGAGAACACAAAAGAAAATCGGATGATATGAATAGAAACATCTCAAATAAATTATCATAAACTCAGGATTGAGCCAGTGATCCTGGAGCTTTGACTTTATAATTCCATAATTCCATTTTACATATTTTACTAGTGGAGAACGTACTGAATCAAATAAGGTTTTCAGGAAAAATTGGCTTCTATTGACTACTGTTCACTGGACTCACTTTGCAAGGTATTTCCTGCCATGTTGTATTCTTTTCTAAAGCCTTAGTCATAGGCAGCACAGAGGGTCACGTCTCACAGTTACAGTGTTCCGAGTTCAATCCTGAACTCACTTTCCTGTCTGTGTTGTCAGCATGTCCACAGGAGGTTTATCTGGGTTGTTTAGTTTTCTTCTAAAATCATGCTGGTACTGTAGGGGATCAAAGGCTTGTCTCAAGAAACCAAAACGACACTCCATCAGCGCTATAAAGATGTTCAATCGTAACTGGTTAAATATTGTATATCACTTACTGCCCTGTTTTGATTCTAAACATGTAGACCCAAGCAGTATTTTTAAAAGCTAGTTAGAGAACTATTGCACAAAAAGTTTAATAATGCAGTGTCAGATGCAAACACATTAAGCAACTCTGTAATTACATGTGTAATTATGGGTTAGATGGAAAAACAAATGGCTTTTTATTTTTTTCTTAAATATAACCTTCAATCATGTATTTATCACACGTGTGATGTTGTACCTCAGTACCAACCACAAATACTGTAATGATGTTGTAAGGAAAGTGTTTATAGTGTAAAATAGCACTATGCGTCCTAAATGTCATATGATGTTATGGAAAGAGAATCAATTATTGTATGAAGAAAGTATTTGCAGAAACTCTCCAATTAAATCTGACACATCTGTACAATTCAATGCCGAGGATTGAGATACAGTATGTGTATGTGTGTGTTTATCAGCAGGCGGCTTTAAAAATGAGGAGAGAGTGTTTCGCGAGCGTATGCGGCCCAGGAAGAGGCAGGGAGCGGTGCGAAGGAGAGTGCATCAAGTCAACGGCCACAAGTTCATGGCCACCTATCTGAGACAACCGACCTACTGCTCGCACTGCCGCGAATTCATTTGGTGAGTGCACACATCTGCACAAGGTGGTAATCAAGGCAGACTAAATGTGTGAGAATCAGATTTGTTTATGTTCTCTTTTGTGTTTGTGTGACTGAATGAGATGAAGCAGGTGAGTACACAAGTTCACCAATGTTACAGCTTGCACCTCTGACGATGTTTGCACAAGACACTGGCAGGTCAGTGTGTGCATTCTGTCTCCTCAGCAAGGAGTACAATGTTTTTTATGCCTGGTTTACTTTTAGAGAACCTGTTAATGATGAGTCATAAATCATTGTATGCGGGAGCGAGTTTATTAGATGTATGTGTGCATACAATAAAAATTCTTGCATACAAGTGCTACAACTGGTATTCTTTCACGTTTCTAGAGGTGATATGGATAACATTTTATATTTAGGGTCCCTTAACTAACATCATTTACTATAATATTTAACATAATGGCCATCAGCATTATTAAACCTAAAGTAATGTAAACAGTGTAACACAATAAGATAACACATGTCATAACTGTTATGCAATTTATCATCACAAATAAATAAGAAAACTTCAAATGACCTCAATGAACTCTGGTCTCCATGTAAAAATATTGAAACATGCTATGCATGTCTCAGTTCAAAATTTTGTTAGTTAATAACCAAAAGTTACATTATATAAATTCAATAATAATAATAATAATAATAATAATAATAACGATTTATGAGATACTATATTTAATACTGGCATTTATTTAAACTTTAATATAAAACATCACTTTATAGATAGGTCTTTAAGAAGATAAGGCATCCACCATTAAGTAATTTTACTGTAAATAATATTCACTATTTGTTTACAAACTCACTCATACACACCCATGCAAAAAAAAAAAAAAAAAACACGTTGGTAAAATAAGGACTAAACATTTCTTGCTCATTGAGATGGTGCAGTAGCTTCACTTTTTTGGTGGCTAAGGTCCTTTCAGGGGTTTGGTTATGTAATGCCATAAAGAGAAAATTTGGGTCACTGTATCTGTATGATCTGAGACTTTAATTATGTGTGCATGCTTTTGTTCATGTAAGAATGTCATCTACAAGGCTATTTTAGGCAACTGTTTTAATGCACTAATTTTGTTATAGATCTTTTACAGAGTTTATATAGCGTTATGCATTTTTTATATTTACTTTTACTAAACAAAAAATTAATGGATAAAGAAAAATATTTGTAAGTAATTAAAAAAATTATAAAAGACATTTATAAAAGACTTGATGAAAAAAAATGACAGATTTTCCAAGATGCTCAGGAAATCGTATGAGCTATTTTCCTTAAAAAAAGGCACAAATCATATCTGTATCCTTTGTTTAGGAAAGCAAAGGGATAAGACAACACATATTGAGGTTATTGTAGTTCATTATTGTTTCGCTTTATGTTCTTTATAGTATTTTTTAACATAGAAATATTAATATGTTTTGAAAGAAGCCTTGTTTAACACAAAAGTCCTTTACCTTCGACTTTTGTATGGTACTGCATATACTGTAACTTACCAACTTAATTTGTTTTTCATTTCTTTGCTCACAGGGGTGTCCTCGGAAAGCAGGGCTATCAATGTCAAGGTACTGTAAAACCCTAAACTCTCTACCCATTTACATGTATGTCTAGAGGAGCATATAAAATCAAATCAAATAAAATTTACTTGCAAGCAACTATGAGTGGGCCCAAGCACCTACGGCATCAGCACCTGGGCGCACCACACAACCTGTTTGCTTTTTGACAATTTTAATACCTCCAAAAAGCACACACAACCTCTCAGGTGTCCTAATGGCAGCAGATTCCAACCTGTCTGCTGATGTTTAAGCAAGTTAAGACTTTTAAAAAGGCCTGGGTGATTAAAAACAAATCCTTAGTAAAACAATAGGGCCCTCTTACACTATGACATCTGCACTCTCAGACATCAACACTATTATAACTGATGTTATAGTGCTTGGACCCTAATAATAATTGTTAGTCCTTTGGCCGCCACAGCAGATCCCTAATAAACGTCCTTAGAAAGGCAATAGGGGTGATGTCATAGTGCTTGCACCCTAATAATAATAATCCTAATCCTAAGAACAAGAGGGCCCTTCACACACTACAGTATGACGTAATAGGGCCCTAAAAATAATCAGTGTGTGAATTGAACTGACTGTCTTCTATATGCTGTTCTTTGTCTGTTGTGGTGGTTAGTGTGCACATGTGTGGTTCACAAACGCTGTCATGAGCTTATCATAACCAAGTGTGCAGGACTAAAGAAACAGGAGGACACAGCTGAGGAGGTAATAAACTGTATGCTGTTTAAAACCTTCATTTATAATAGGTGCTAAATGATAATAATAATAATAATAATAATAATAATAATAATATGTATAAATTAATGCTGGATAATGCTAAATAATGTAAAAGACCTTAGATAAAAAAAAACAGAGCTATGCAATACATTTTTCCCTAAGCTGATCTGCTGTGGTGGTGTGTGCTTGGTCTCCCCCTGCAGGTGGGCTCTCAGCGCTTCAGTGTGAACATGCCCCACAAATTCAGCATTCATAACTACAAAGTTCCCACATTCTGTGACCACTGCGGTTCCTTACTGTGGGGGCTCTTGCGACAAGGACTGCAGTGCAAAGGTGGGTCGACAGCCAGCACAGCCTCACATGTACAAAACTGCAAAACGTTTTTAGAAACAAATAAAATAATAATAATAATAATAATAATAATAATAATAAATTAATTATTATCAGTAACTGAAATTTCTAATAATGGAGTGAGAAACTGAAATTCATATATAGTATTTTGCTTCATGTTTTCAAGTCACTATGTTGCCATATAGTTCAATATGAATATTAAATTAGTAGCTAGTCTCCATATTTATATTTAAGCAATATCTCCGGCCATAGGGACGAGCTTGGCTTATATTCAGTACAGCACAACCTCAAGTCTAACAGTTCCACAGACTCTGTTTATTATAAACAGATTATGATTTGTTTGTTTAATTAACTATTTGTTTTGCTTAACCAACACTTATTCTTGTGCGACTTCCAGAACTAGCATTGAGCTGGCGACTGACTCTTAGTGTAATTACCAGGGGTGAATTAAATTCTTACCAGTACTATGTACAGTAGCAAAAAATGAGGAGAATTAACCATGAAGCTGGTGGACTGTCCTGAGAATTGTACGAGATTTACTTTATATTTCCATTTATTCCGCTTTAGAGTATCAGCTAACTTCGTGTGTTTCATGGTTGAATAACATAAAATGGAAAGCTAATGCATGCATATGAAGGGTGTATAATCCCTTGTTCCATTGATACGGGAATAGAAAGGGATTGTGTTAGAAACTAGTTACCTTTGTAGCTTGTGTAAGCCCTGAACAAAATAAAAACAAAAAACAAAAAAACACAGATGGTTCAGAGGCAATTCAGAATAACGTAGAAGCAACGACTACTGCGTTAATGTTATCAGATGTGTTTTCTTCCTGGAAGTGCTTCGATGACGTCATGGTGCTGTTATGCTCTGTAATGGAATTCGTGGAAAGCCTCTCATCCAATCAGATTACTCGGTCGAAATGTTTTTATTATTTTTTTATTATTATTATTTTTAGCTATTTTTATGTCTTTCTATAGCATATAGAGTGTAGAGAGTTAAAAAGTGAAATCACTGTACTGCAGTGTTCTATGAATAAAATATATCAATTAAATATATCAATAAATTAAACACGGCACTACAGCCATTTCACTCTCTACTTCTCTGCACTCTATACTCTATGGACGTCAGATGTTGTAATATAATAGTTCCTTATTTGTCATCTCTCTTTCTCTCTCTCTCTCGTTCTCTCTTTCTCTCTCTGCAGTATGTAAAATGAATGTACATAGACGCTGTGAAAGCAATGTAGCTCCTAACTGCGGCGTCAATGCACGGGGCATTGCCAAAGTGCTGTCTGACCTCGGAGTGACGCCTGATAAAATCTCCAGCAGCACACAGAGGAGGAAAAAGGCAAGAGGACGATCAGAGGGAATTCTGCTCTCCAAATGGGCATGATGAGGAAATTGCAGTATTTAACTGCAGTCAACATTTATCCCCTTGAACCACTTAAAATCTTGGCAACTTATTTACTACTACTCCTACTATGCTTACTCTTACTACTACAAATAATAAAACAATCACCATTATAATTATCATTTTTATTAATACCTATATAGAACCATGAAACATAGTTTAAAAAGAAAGTAAGAAAATTTCAAAATGTAGAAAAAAATCTTTACAAAAAGGTAATGAAATAAATAAGAAAAATATACCATCATATGTAAATACAACTTCAAAAATTAGTTAGTCAAAAAGAGTATTATAAATTATATTTCAGAAACATCTACATAGCCTTAGCCTCTACACACTTAAGATTCTTTTCTACTCTGAGAGGCAGATAGAGAAATATATATCATTGACCCCTGACAATATGGCACATTTACACCATCTACTACAACCTGAAGAAAATTTTCTGAAATAAAGATGTAATTCTGGGAATGTTCTATTCTTCACACGTTGCTAGTTGCTGGGCTCTATTGTGTCCTCCATTATGCTGCTCTATGCTCTGCCTCTGCAGCGATTTATTCACTGCACTCATTACTCAAAGCACAGTCCATAGTACTCCTTTTCCTTTTATTGTTGTTGTATCACAGTAAACCATAACCCTGCCTACCTCGCGTTGTTTAAAATTCCAATGTAAGCAAGATTTGCTTAGAACAAAGGGGTTTTTTTTGGAGAAACTGCACTTTAGAAATAGTGATGGGTGTGTGTGTATGGGGGGGGGGGGGGGGGGGGGTGTTAAAATAAAAAATTTCACA
>JAQMYG010000038.1:22666264-22682352 GCA_030014215.1 Clariallabes teugelsi | reverse complement strand
ACACCAGGTTTAAACTAATACTGTACCTGTATATTCTAATACTAATGTCTGTCTGTGTTCACACAACAGTTTAAATTATAGTTTGTGTGTTTGTGAACACGTTTTGTTGAACACAAATAAACGATTTATGCAAATTAAATCTGTTGAACTCATGAATAAAATCTCCCTTATAATTACTGATGTAATGTGTTTCAAAATCATGTTATAGTTTAGAAAATGCATTTAGCATTTGCAAATTATCCTAAACACCTTTAGTGTACTGGTAATACATTTGCAATACTGTAGTATAGACGGTTGTATGTACTGTATGATACAATAAAGTATATTTGTATTATCCACAGTGTACTTTTTTAGTATTTGTAATTGGCCAGAAGTATAACAGCATGCTACTGCTGCAATAAGAATATACCCATAGTATATTAATCATGAATTTGTAACACAGTAAAAATAGCTGTAATGTACTTATAATACATTAAATATATACTTAAATTTTATTAATTACTGTCAGGTATGTAAGTTGTCTAAGTAAACTTAAAGTTGTTCCACTTTAGCACACAAACGTATACTTAATACACTTCAAATTGTGCTTTTGTACAATTTAATTACAACTTAAATACACTTAGTACAAAATTAGTTGTTCCAAAATAGCAAACTTCAGGTATACTAATCATTAGTCTGCTGCAAGCATACTTAAATATGCTTGGAATATACTTAGCATACCTTTTTTTTCACTTGGGCATCACAGGAGACATAGGGCACGATGCAGGATGGACCCTGGACAATCCATTGCAGGGCACACAAACACAATGGGCAATTTGAGAACGGCAATTAGCATAACCTGCATGTCTTTGGACTGTGGGAGGAAACTGGATGCCCTGGAGGAAACCCACCAAGCAAGGGGAGAACATGCAAACTCCATGCACACAGACCACACGCGGGAATCGAACCAGGAATCCGGAGGTGCAAGGAGACAGGGCTAACCACTACGCCACAGTGCCGCCCTGTATGATTTATTCTTATTTTAATAACCTTGAAAAACGAAATTTAGAAATGATAAAGATGTTTAAGTAACCCTGAGGTAAATCAAGACAGTAATTATATAACGATAAAACAATGCTTTTAAGCAATAAAATCAAAACTGTAGAACATAGACACTTTCAGAAATGGTCTGTGAATTAAATAAATGTTTTAAATTAGTGTAGATGTAGTTTTGTCACCACACTTTGGTCCTTTTTGGCTCGCTTTTGGCTGTCAGCTGTCATGAAGCGGTGGGCGTGTTTTTTGCGGGCAAACTAACCAATCAGGATGCTCGGATTTATCTGACCGCTGGCTGGCGACCAGCTGAGCGCAGTGTGGGAGTGTGTATGAGTGTATGTGTGTGTGACCGTGTGCGCTGAAGAGGTACAAAGTTCTTCAGACTTTTCTTTTTTTTTTTCTTTACTTTTTTTTTTTTTTTTTTTTAATAAGCGCGACCTTGTCATTGCAGTGCGCGCTGGAGTGTTCGGATTTAACCTGTGATTATCTGCTGGGAGGCTGTACAATCCTCGGCAGTGTTCTGAGACTGTACCGCCGCGCTCCCGACAAACAACTTACAATCCGGAGTGGATTTTATTTCATTTCCCCCCCGTAACTTTCTGTTGTTGTTGTTGTTGTTTTTGTGTTTATTCTAAACTCGCGCGCACGCAGGAGTTATTTTTCGTGACTGTCTAAGTATCGACGCGACCAGTGTGTGTGTGTTTGTGTGTGTTTGAGTGTTTGTGAGTGATTTCGGAGAACCGCTCGCCTGGGTGAGGGGACACTTCTGAAAGATGACAGCCGAGAAAGACAAGAAAAGGTGAGTTTTTAAGGTTGACATGAAACACGCTGCACTGCTTTGCCACTCGGCTAGAGGCTGTAAGGTTAATCAGTCCGCACTGACAGCTGCTCTTTTTTTAAATAAAGGTAAAGTCTTAGGTAAACGTTTTTCTCTTTTTTTTGCGCTTTTGTGGAAGGAATAACAGAACCTGTTGCTGTATTAATCAACTCCTGAGTTCTACCGAAAATATGCTTAGGCTATAAATATATAAAGATAATTACTAATTTATGTCTGCTTTAATGACTTGATTATAGTCGAGCTTAAATGCAACCATTTGCATTACTTTGTAGCATAAGTCGTGTTGCGCAATGACGCACAAAACTCTCGCCGGTGTCACCTGCGTGTTGTGTGTAGTTGTTGTCCTTGGTGAGAAATTTACTGGCGGAAAAAAAAAGTTCTCAGATTGCTGCGGCATTGATGTAATGTGACACATGTGTAATTGTGGTTAAAGTAATGTAGGTCAATTTGTAACAAGTAGTACATTCTTAAATTTATGTTTGTGTGTGTGTGTTTTCTTTTTAATATGTAATGCCCTCATTCCTCATGAAGATATTTGGAAAACCCAATACACGGGTAACATCTGGCTTGTTCAGTTTCTGTTCATGCCTACTATTTTAATGTGCAGTTTACACAAAATATTTAGTATTATAACACAATTAATTCAATTAACTATTTATTTTCTCCACATCCATAGTAATGATGATAAGAACAACAATAATCATTTGAACCTCACAGTTTATACAGATCTTTTTTTATTATTATTATTATTCTCAGAAAAGATATGTCCAGTCTCTGATATGATTATTACATTCTTTTGGTTATTTATGCATTTTTAAACAGAATTTATAATCACTATTAAATTATGATATTAAGCTCAAGTTTCTGAAGTCCTTTCCTGATATTTTAAGCCGATTCTGTATCTTACTACATGTTTGCCCTGTGTCTGTTATTATGGCTAAGATCATGTAAATCATCATGAGGACAAATTAATTTCTACAGGCTGCATTTAATAGATTAGATTGTTCAGATTGTTTTGTTGAGAAATCTAAAAAAACAAAAAAAAACATGTTGCTTAACTGGATGTGTTCTTATCACAAATAGTGTAAAGACATCTGCTCAGGTAAATTTCCAGACAGTCTTTTGGACAGTGCATATTTTTTCTTTAAAACACTCAAACTGCTTGCTTATTTATAAACCAACTACTGTAAAGTTGTGAAAAATTTCATAGAATATAATTGCTCAGTTTAAGACAAGCTGAAAGTTTTCTACGCTTACCATGTTTGCGTGTGTGTGCACGCTTGGTAAAGCGCCTAAAAGTCTGCCCGGCCTCGTGACTGGTAGTTCCCTGCGTGTTCTGTATGCGTTTATCAGATCAATCAGAGGGAAACTGAACACAAACATTGGTATTACACTCAAATGAAGAGCATGTATCTTTAGAATCAGGATATTGCAATTCAGATGGGAATGCAAAAACTGTTGAGCATTTCCTTATGTGTCAGCCATCTTGGACCTCTAGAAATGTATGTACTGTATGGTGTGGAAGCCTTTGTAATTTATTCACTGTTAAGTGATTAAGGGACTTCCATTTTTAGCTGGTTCTGATTTTAATTGAAAGTTGCTTTTTATACAGAGCTTGTTTTATTATTTCACAACAAATGTTTAAATTATCTATTAAATGAGTTTATTTAAAGTGCTCTATATCTAAAAAAAAATCCCAACATTTAGTAACAGTAAAGCCTGTATGATTGCTTGATAAGGTTACAATTATAAACTTTCAATTATGGCCATATGAGCCGACGGGAGTTGCGGGGAAAACTCTTAAATTCTTGGAGTGAACCCTTTTCTAACATGAATTGTTTGTCTTTGTGAAGGAACCATGGGGGTCAGAACCCTTCCACAGACAGTTTCCCAATTAAAATGCATTTAAATAATTTTTGGAACCTTTGAGAAAACCTGTCTGGATGTTGTCTAAAAGTACTCTGATATCTACTAAAATGTTTTTGTACTTGCCTCAATCAGTACACCATTGTGTATACCAATCATACACAAAAAATTCAAGTTGGACGGCAATATGGGACAATTAAGTAACATCGTCTTAATATCTCCGTTGGGTATCGAGATACTGAGGAAGCGAGAGACTCCTCAGCACTCAAAACTGTTAAACTGAGCTCTCAAATCCTTTGGCCAAAGGGCAAACACTGGCTTGCTTCCCAGGGCTCTCAGTGCCAGCCCTGCCAATGCTCTATCCAAGCTCTGTCCCTGCCACCTCAGAGCCTCTCAGTCCTCAAACAGAGATGCCCAGCTTACAGCTCTGTGAAGAACAGATGCCTTCTGTTCTGTCTATCAGGGTTTACAGGTAATTAGAGGATACACTTTCTACTGCCTGAGTGTCAATGGGAGAAACAGACAGTCAGCCAATGTAACATGATAGTGATACAAAGTTGTAAGAAGATGGGGCCATGCTTTCTGATCTTACCATGTGAGCACCATTCAAAAAAAAAACCCTCTAACTGATATTAGTGGTATTGTAATAGTCTCATGTGGGCTGATGTTCTAGGGGAGATTAAGAAGATGACTGAGTGCGGAGGATTCTCTCCCAGCTGCCGGTCTACAAAAATGTGCAGTTTATTGTGACAGGATCTCTAGAGAGAATGTGAATCTAGGCCTCTAAATCCCCACCCTCGGCTAAGAGCAGGGGCACATACAAAGCTTTTAGTTTGAGATATTATGCTCTCTTTTTTTTATCTGTCTTTTTTCGGTGTTCACCTCTTCATATGTTTGGTATTGACTAGAACTTTCCTTTGTCTAACATGCCTGTCTCCTGGTTCTCCCCTTTCTGCCGGTCCTCCACTTCAAACATAATCATATTTTAGACAGATGTAAATAACTTACTGTTTTCTACTGTATGGTTATATGAGATGAATGTATGTGTCTATATCATAGGTTTCTTCAATGCACTCTCATATCATAGCATTCATCAGATCTCGCTTCCCATGAGTGAAAGAGGTTGCACTAATGTTGATTGTTTTGCAGTGTGAGGGAACAAACTGTTCCAAAGGATACGAGATTAGCACAGGAAGTATTTTTTTCAGTTTGTGTTTATTAAGAAGCCAAAATCTCTGACTAAAATGTTTATAAATTAGCATGGTAAAGGAATTTCAGACAGTTTGCCCTTTGTTTTATAGTATTCAGAGCATAAATGCTTCTTGGAGTTGAAAAAAATGAAAGATGATCCTTCTAATGTTTGTATTGTAAGTTTTTTTTATTTTGTTAAGCCTTCCTAATCAAGTGAGGGTAGGCCATGGCACGAATGGATAGCTTTCCAGGCATCCCAATCTCAATCCATGCTTTCACTGTTCATTTCCCAGCATTCTCATGGATCATTCTTTTTTATCAGTGGGCATAGGGTTATGGGCTTTGCCCAAGGGTCAAACAGTGGCAGCCTGGCGGTGGTGGGGCTCGAACCCCCCCATCCCTCCACTCAACAACCCGTAGCCTCAACCACCTGAGCCACCACTGCCCCCTAAAGGGCTTTTGTCATTTTTAAAATTAATCATTGCAAAACTGTTAAAATAAACACACCTCTGTGGGTATATGATGGTAGTATCAACAAGGGAGAATGGTGAGAGTCTGTGCCTATGCCTGGTTGGTTAATTCAGTTTTGTGGATTTCCTCTTGTCTGGTTGCTGTATAGCCCAAAGCATGATGCTGCTTATTATGAAAATAGTTGTGGCAGAAGAGCAGATGGCTGCTGCGATTTTTGAGCTCCACCCGAGGCTACCCAGAGACATTCATACTCTCCAGTGACATTCTGATTAAAAACACAGAGAACAAGTGCTCAAGGGGGTAGCGAGGTTAATAATATTTTGATTCATAACATATACGGATGGTGACATTTTTCAGGTGTGGTTTGCATTTCTCTGCACTAATTTGTAAAGAATAGAGCTGTAGAGGGGTAAATTCAAATGATATAAAGCTTGTTGTATAATACGTTAATTCTAGCAATGATTGCACATACCTGTAAATCCTGGGCTGAAAGATCAACCTGCTTGTGATTGTTTAAAAAAGACCCTGGAGCCTTATTGCTTGCTGTTTAGGGAACACGAAACTGTTCTACTTACCATGATAAACAATTGTCCTACAGATGCAGCAAGCCTAAAGTAATTGAGTGAGAGAGATTTTTTTGAATGTTTATTTACATCACTTGGACTACGTTATTTCAGTAACTGAAAAGGAAAAGATCTTTAGGTCAATAAGTTTTAGGGGAAAAGGTAAAATCTAGACCCTTTAAGAGTTCTTCAGTTGTGCAGTGGACCAATTTTGTCCAATTTTACAATGCAAGTTACTTTTTTGTTATTCCCAAGTATGGACCAGCATGCATGGTATGCACTGGGCATGAGTCATTTGAAGACAACCTTTTCTTTAGTTATGCACCATTAGTAGGTTGCACAGGGTTGAAAATAGCATGTTGCCGTGTCTGGTTTAGTTTCAAAAGACATGGTTCAGTTAGCGGTTTCATGACATACAGTACCTGTACCAGTAGAAGATTTTCTTTTGTGTTTTGGGGTTCACGGCCATGAATAGCAAAGTTATTGAGCAATCCCAGAGTTGCATCAAATGTCTACTTACTTACAAGTCAACAAGCATGTCAATGGAAATGCGAGAGGGAAAACATGATTATTTCCGCATTATTGAACCTTCAATATGGTTTTTCCTATAATCAATCAAATATTTCTTTTTATTGTAGCTATCAAATTAAGAGGGAATATCAGTGTCCATCAGAGTAAATTCTGTATAACAATTACAGACTGAATGTGGTCAGAAGCAGTTTGTCTATATTTTGTAGATTCAAGGTCAACTCAGAGTTCCAGGAGAGCTTCTGCCAGCATTAGCATGACTATCATGGCAGAGGGGGCACAGGGCTTAATTTAGTCAGCTTTGTAGAAGAGCAAATGACTTACTGTATACAGTATGCATGAGCCTGTTTCTTTATTAAACCTAATGTTCACTGCCTAGGCAATTTGTTTGCTCTAGTTTTTGGTTTCTGATGCTCTTTGCACATGTCTTGACGTGGCTTGACTGTGAATCATTATTTATAATAATAAATAATAACTGTCATAGCTTGCGTTGCATTTTGACATGTTAATGTATGTTTCAATGTATATTTGATGTGCTCAATCACAATTTGCAGAAATTTATAGACTAAGTACGAATCAGTATAAATTAATTAATCACTTGAAAATTAGGTTTGAGTTATAGGTCAACAAATGGTGAAAAAATGTGTAGTACTGAGGCAATTGTACAGTATTATATTGTAACCATGCTCAAACACCAGTTCCCAATGTATGCCCCTCTGTGCTATTCAGAGTGGTTTGATGGATGTCCAACATAGTGATAGTTATCAGTATAGAAATGGCTGCTGTTTAGTAAGACAGCTCTTAGTCTTAGTTATCTTACTTGGCATCTGTTCGTGTGCTTTGTAGCTCAGGTATCTGATGTACTTCACAGATACGCTTCCACTCTTCTAGCCACAGAGAAGGCAAAAGTTCTCATTTGTCCATTCCATTATCTATTGTGTTGAATGCACACTATATTGTGCATTCAACACATATATATGTATATAGTGTGCATTCAACACATATATATGTATATGTGTGTGTGTGTGTACACTTTAGTTCTCTGCTGTTATAAGGTCTATAAAAACAATGCTTTTTCTCTTTAAATGCATGTAGCCAGTTTCGCTAGTTATGTCTGCTTTCCGATAAACATTACGTAATCTAGGGTAAAGGTTGCCTTTAAAAGAGTCCGAACAATGATTTAATGAGTCATTGCTGAGGTAAACTAGCTGAATTATATATATATTTTTTTTTCAGCCAATGGTTTAGGCCAAAAAAGTGAACTATTATTTTATTTAGTCAAAAAAAAAAATGTAGTCTTCAGCAGTTAGTTTTACACATTTGGCCAGTTTTCATACCTCATTTTCGTTCCCTTAAGCATTGTATCATCAATGCTCTGTACTTAAAAACTTTACTTTAATATTTTTAACAGTACACAGGTAATAGGTAAACCAAGTGTAAACCAAGTGGTTTCTATACTTGGATAATGCATACATATAAAATCATATAAGCAAGTAGAGGAATCACTTTGTTTACTGTAGAAAACCGAAAGGAAATTGCCACAATGTTTTTAGCTCATTAGTAAAAAAAAAAAAAAAAAAAAAAAAAAAATTTATTAATTTTAATTTTAATATTATTATTAAGGAATATTTTGTAAGTAAGCTACAGTTTACTGGTTGGAAATTGGCCCTGTTAGAAAAGTTAGTTTGCCTGTAGCAGAATCTGGAATATGTGTAATTTGTCCATGTTTACCTGCAAAAAATATTGCCAAAAGTTATTAAGGAAATGAGAAATGCACAAAGAAAGCCTTTTTTATAAATCGCAAACAAGATACTTTTTTCCATACTTGTTTGCATGTGGCTAAAATACTTAGCAATAAAAACTGAAACAGGGGAGTATGTGTAAATTATAATTAACAATTGTAATAATATTGCAAACTATGATTATTTAACTCTGTCAGCACATTGCCAATAAAGGCCAGAGCCCACAAGAGTTTAATGTGGTTCCATGCTTGCTTAGATTGGACAAATGTACAGTAGGGATTATCGTGAGAGACTCTGTTTTGTTGCCATTTTGCTGCATGGTCATAGGAACGGGTTTATTAATTTAATACTTTATCCCAGAGAACGAAAGGGTCTGTAAAACACAAATGTCCAGTACAAAGAAAGCAATGCTCATACTCTGGCAACTTCAAATCTACTTTTATACTTGTTGTTTAAAGATTAATTAGGATTGGCTGATATTTCAGGTAAGGGTTACCATGTCATGTGTTTTGGTGACTCCTCGCCATAACAAGCTTGTAAAAGAAATTTGAGCTGAGGTTCTTGTAATAAAATGTCACGGGTGCCTGACACGAGGTGTTGATTAACCGTTTAATGCCATAAATCTGATAAAACCAAATAAATGATTTAGAAAAAGTGATGTTAAGTGTCAATCTTACTTGACACTTAGCATCAGCTTTCTTTAATTTTTTCTTAATTTTTAAAGCTGCACACACAGTGGATTGATTGGGCAAAGAACAGATTCCAACTTCAACCCCAATTCCAAAACAGTTGGGAAATTGGCAATAAAACTATAAATTAGTCAATTATAACCTTTCATCACTTTGAAATCTTAAAATCTGGTGGCTGTAACATCCACAACACAAGTTGGAACAGGGCCAATTGAGGAGAAATAACAAGTGACAAGTTGAAATAAGAAGGTGATGAGAAACAGGTGCTGAGCCAAGTGTGTTATAGAGTCTCCAAGCATGGCCTAGTCCTTCTAGAGCAAGGATGGGTTGAGACCAGACAAATTTGCTAACATTGAATTATCGTTACTTTAAGGAGTTTGTGCTTTGCACACACGACAGTACACAATATGATCAGTAAATTCAATTAAACCGGTCAAATTTACATGTGAAAAGGGCAAGGTTGAAAACCATCTGAATGTTCATGATTGTAAAGCTAAAATAAATGAAATGATGGAGCTGAAGCCATTCAACAAGGAATAACTGTGACACGATCAGAGTATGACATCACAGTATACATCACCTCACAGTCACTAATGGAGCAAAGGTACAGACTCAACATACAAGCACCATCTGTGACAGAGAATCGCCACCTCACAGTCTCTAATATGATGTAACTATGATGTAACAGTATATTTGTTGTATTTGTTTACATTTTATTTAACTGTTATTTATTAGAAGTAGTGATGTACCTTTTTTTGTGGTTTTTCATTTCAGGTTATCGACCACTTAGTTGAATCTACTTTGAGCAATTGTTGTGTAACCTGCAAAGCTGTCAGACCCCATAAGTAAAAAGTGATTCCAGAGTTGATCCTCATGGCCCCTGTAGTTGGGTAATTGCTTTTTTCGAGTTTGAAGCAGAAGCTGATGTGCAAATGGACAGTGATCACCAATCCCATAGACATCATTGCCTTAAAAAACATAATGGGTTTGTTTTGGATATCATGACATGGGCTTGGGAACACTTTGATAAACCTCTGCCCATTAACTCAATTTGTTGCTACATTTACAGTTGCAGTTTATAGCTTTACATGGCAAAGTGGTAACCATACACTACCAGTCAAAGGTTTGGACACACCTTCTAACTTCACATACATTGTAAAACAATCCTGAATACATTCAAAATATGCAGTGATCTCCTTTGAACAGTTGATATGTCTTCTACTTATGCTCTGTAAAGCCCTCGAAGCTGAGGTGCTGTTGAGGTGGTGAAAAAAAAATCCAGTATTGTTATAGAATGTAGAAAATAAATTCAATTTTGTTTCCAAACGTTTGGCCGGACAGTGTACTACACTGGTGAGTCCAAATATTTGATTAGTGCTGTACATGAATACTGTCCAGAAATGTCTAAAACTCTCAGTGTCTCCTGTGAGATGGACAGTGGCACACTAGAAATGTGTTTTGTGGTCAGATGAGTCAACATTTCAGATGTTTTTTGGAAACAACAACCATTGTGTTTCCTGGACCAAAGAGGTAAAGAACCATCCAAGATGTTATTATCATCAGGTCCAAAAACCAGAAGAAGTCATGGTATGTGGGTGTGCCAGTGCCTATGTGGTGCAATACTGTATGAAGCTCAAAACAAAGGGCAACGAAGACCCGTACAATTGCGCAGCTGAAGACCTGAAGAAGGAAGAATGGGGAAAATTCAAAAAGTTACATTTACTAACAAGTGTCTTCAGTGTCCAGATACTTAAGAAGTTTTATTAACAGAAAATGTTTCAAACAGCCAACTGTTTAAAAGTTTTTTTAATGATGTTGCGGTCATCAGTTTCGAACTGAGTTATATATAAAAAAAAATTTAAATCCACATGGTAAACCACCAAACAATCTGCTGAAGTGTTTTCAATATTACACTGCCTGGCCAAAATAAAAAATAAAAAGTTGCACATTCTAAGGTTGATGATGGTGCACATGAGGTGGCGAATGCATGCGTAAAAATGATTCCTCATGGTCTCAGAATGACTCTTTCACAATGTGAATCCTGGAATATGTCTGTTCTGTCAGGGAAGAAAAAGTCCACTGATGTGATAACTTGGTGATTCAGGTGATCAACTGACATCATTTTATTGCCACATAATGCTGCTGAGCAACCCTAGATCATAACATAGCCTCTAGAGGTTTGTCACTCTGGAATAGGGTCACTCTGGAGTTATCAGACCACATGACCTTTTCCCATTGGTCCAAAGTCCAATCGTTATGGTCCCTAGAAAATTCAAGTGTTTTTTTTTTTCTTTTTTTTTTCCTATGGCCACACAGCTGTTTAGTGCAAAATGTATCAATATATAAATGTAGTATGTACTGTACCAATAAGCAGTGTGCACTGCATATTTATTGTTTATTGGTACATGTACTGAAATATTGTATCCACAAAAAAATAATTAATGTTATTTATAAATTACAATCTTTTTTCCTTCTGCAATTCAGTGTCAGTGGGGTTCATTTTCCATGATTCATGCTCTAGCTGGTTGAGTCAGGTGACCTTTTCTGGCCTTGCAGGATATGAAATAGGGCCAGGGCCATTTTGGAAGTAATTTTTCTCATGAAACTAGTTTGTGTCATTCCACAGAAAACAAAGAAAGTTAAGTGATGAGAAGACGTTATGACAGTAATTTCAGGGAAAAACCATTTAAAGACATCTCACTTACGGAACGCTTGCGGTCCGAATTACCTTAAGGACTATTTTCATGTTGCTACCCCTAACTTCTTCTCCCTCATTAAGCCTCCACTGTTCAGTATATTACCCTAGAC
This sequence comes from Clariallabes teugelsi, assembly GCA_030014215.1. NCBI lineage: Eukaryota > Metazoa > Chordata > Actinopteri > Siluriformes > Clariidae > Clariallabes > Clariallabes teugelsi. The sequence continues at coordinate 22,670,621 of JAQMYG010000038.1, read as the reverse complement.
ATTTTATATTGGTTAGTGATGCAATTCTTGGGCCTCACATTGTTCTCTTCTGATTATTTATTTTCTTTCTTTTTATTCCCTGACGGCAGGGAAGGAGAGCCAGGCAACTTGCATGGGGTCCTTTGGGTAATGGTTCTGGTAACATTGGAAATTTATGGACTCTCTATGACTAGGAAAACATCATCCCAATCTGTCATGAGTGTGAACTAGACATGTTAATAAGATGTCAAATGCGTTTCTGACGCAGTGGTGCAGAGAAAAGCTTTGCCACTTTTCTGTGGTGTTTTGCATGTTAACTTTGTGCTTGAGTGATTTTTATCTGGATCCTCTGGTTTCTCGCCACCTCCAAAAAACATGCAAGTAGGCAGATTGGCTGAAATATTCCACAGATGATCTCTCAATCCACTGGCCAGGATAAAGTGGTTACTAAAGATGGATGAATGAACATGAAATTAACATTTTCCAGAATCTGGGAGCCACAATGATTCCATGCACTAGTCTACTGCTTCTTAAGCTGTGTAAACATGGTTTTTAACCTAGAATTGTTTCTGTTTTCATTGCTTTTTTTGCACTGGCAAATGTGCAAGTCAAAGTAAATAGGGGTTGCTTCTTGGCAACAGGTAATTGTTTTGTTTGGAAGTTTCTGTCAGTGAAAGCTCTTGCCCCTGTCCATCTGCTTGGGTAAGACATGTGTGGATGCAAGTGAATAGATGCCATTTCTTCCCTCAGCCCAAACAGTCATATATTTCTTTTAATTAAATGTTGGTGTTTTTTTTTTTTTTTTTTTTTTTTTTTGCGAATTTATGGTGAAACATGCATGACGCACACAAGTTTCCTGTCTTCAATTTTCTCACTTACGCTTCCTTTCTCTCAAGGTCTGACACTTTTTACTTATCATTGCTAAAATGTATCATTATTTCATCAGTGTCATACTACTCAAATACTTTAATGTGTGTGTGTGTGTATATATGTGTGTATATATATATATAATACAGCAATTTGCCTTCAAAACTGACTTAATTCTTCATAGCATAGGTTCAAGGCACTGGAAACATTTCTTAAAGATTGCCATGATAGCAGCGCAGAGTTGCTGCAGATTTGTCAGCCTCACATCTATCATACAAATCTTCTGTTCTACCACATTTTTTTTTTTGTGTGTGCTCTTATTAGATCTGGTGACTGTAGGGACTGTGAACTCACTGTTATGTTCAAGAAACCAGTTTGAGATAATTTTAGCTTTGTGACATGGTGAATTATCCTGTGGCCATAAAGGGCTGGATATGGTCAGCAACAATACTAAGGTAGGCTTAGGCATTTAAAAAAATGCTCAATTTATACTAAGCCAGAACCGATGATACAAGGCAGGATGGATTCCTGCTTTCATGTTGTTTATGCCAAATTCTGACCATGCCACCACTGCAGCAGGAATCAAATTTAATCAGACCAGGCAACGTTTTTTCAATCTTTTATTCATTCTGCTGCTTGGTTTCAACTTCAGCAGATTGTCTTCCCCAATGCATGAGTTGCTGCCATGTGATTGGCTGATTAGATATTTGTGTTAATAAATAGTTATCATTGCTAATAAAGTGGCCGGTGAGTGTGTAGTATATTGACCCCATGTATCCCATGGGTGCTTAATCTGATTTGGTCTGGAGGCCAGGGCAGTGGCCTTGGGCTCTTTGCCTGCTCGGCCCTGTGCACGACGACCTTTTTTTTGTGGCAATTTGTGATGCATTGACTTTTCTGTGGGATCCGACCGGATGGGCTGGTCTTTGGTCTCCCTTTGCAAGGTTTTTTATTTTATTTAAAATGTAAGCAAATATGAAATATGGAACTTATTAACAGGATTGAACAAAATGTCAGATTTTCTTCACACATAATCTCTTTTCTTTAAGCATGTAAAATATGTGAAGTGAAAAAGAATGCAAAATGAAAGCATTTTCGCGAGGACTCTTAAACTTTTGGACCCTGCTCTAAATAGTCTAAATGTACATTTACAAGTGGATAAGAATGAGCATTTCTGGGCTAATAACTGGTTTAAATTTGTGGCAGTACTACAGATGCATTCTAAAAAGTGAAGCATTTATTTACATGATACATATTTATTTACGAAGCATTTATTTACATTTACATTTATCATGTAAGGTTCTGACCTAGGCTTATTACATGAAAGATGGTTTTCTTTTGCTTAAATTCCATTCTAGCCCCTTTTTTAGATTAATTATATTATATTATATTAGATTATATATATTTGTTTGTTGCTGAGAAAAGAAAACATATTGCATTGACGATATTCAACTGGATAATCAGTCCAGTCTGAGGTTTGCGTTCAGTCACGCAAATAGACTTTTGTTTTCATTGGCCGTGGCATTTCCAGAGCAAATATGAAATCGGGGGCAAAGTATATAAATCACACGATAATTCTACGTATTTTCTTCTCGCTGTGTGCGTGTTTTTTTTTTTTTGTGTGTGTGTGTGTGTGTGTGTGTTCGTTCACCACCTGCTGTACACTGGCTCTCTCTCACTTGCAGGGTTGTATAGCTGAGCTGAATTAGAATGGGGAATGATTTGGCTTTCAGATGGTAGTTTTTCTGAAACAGTCTTTTTTTTTTATTTTTTTTATTAGATATAATTAGAAAAAAATACAGGATGTGCAATTCTGCTTATATGACGTGTTGTGTCTGTGGATATCTGACTGTGAAGATATTGTTCACAAGAAACCTCAGACTTTGGACATTGACCTGCTTTTAAAGAGGAAATATATGAGACACAGGAAGTGTTGTCAGACCTGGGCTTATGCTATTACCTACCATTTGACATTCTCACTGCACTCTGCTGTCATGTACTCTTACAAAGCCCAAAAAATCCTTAATATAACATACACCAAAGTTATGGTTAGGTGCTTAATGCTACACCATGGTCATGTCACAGTAATTTAAAAATACAGCAGTTTGAAGTACTTATAAGCTCCACCTATAAAATGTAATGATCTAAATTCATATCTTAAATGCTTCACAGGCAGCATGGTGGCATAATGCTTAGCATTGGCTTGCACATCCAAACTGCTTGTAGTGTTCCCTGGCATTGGCTTCAGGACAAGTGTTGAGAACTACTGGACTTTACCACTGAATCATCAGTGGAATGATACCGTATGATACAATATGATCTGACTGTGGTGAAATGTGACTAACTTTGTTCAGAATCTACAGTAAAATGTACACAATATTGGCAAAGGTTTGTGGGCTTCAGAACATCATCCTTCCCCACTGTGCTGCTTTAGTAGTCTTTCCACTAGATTTTGGAGCATAGTGAGGTCAGGCACTGATGTCAGGAAAGGAGGCCTTGTGCATAGTTTGCATTCCATTTAATTCTAAAGGTCAGAGCTGTTTGCAGGCCAGTCAACTTCATCCACATTAACAGTGGAAAATCATGTCTTTATGGACCTAGCTTTGTGCACAGGGCCATTGTCATGTTGGAATATATTTGGGGTAGACCTCTTAATTTTAGATGGAGGCTAGATACAACACAGACACATCAATGTGCAGTAATTGTTTGCCTCCAACTTTGGGCCAAAGCTTTGAAGAAGAAACATAGGGGTATAAGGCTTAGGTGTCCGCACACTTTTGGCCATAAAAAAATCGTTTCGGTAAAAGGAATGGGTTTGCTGGCCTATTTAGACATATGCTTAGATATCAAGATTAATAATTACTTCATGTATTTCAGTTATCTCTCATTTTTTGACAATATATTTATAATCAATTGTAATCTATATAATAGATATAGTAATTGTAATTATGATTGTTGCCACAATTCACTGTCTCATTCGTCGCAGTTTAAACTGATGCATCAATCCAAATCTTCTGATTGTTAAATTTTTTATATCTGCTTTTTACTATAGCTGTGACTTCTTTGGTGAATTTACTGTTGTTAACCACTGATCTGAATTATACCTGGGTCAGAGATGCTGCCCAAATCGTTGTAGCCCTCGTATAGTGCTGTGTGTATTTTGAGGTATGACAAAATCATGGCTCATGCAACTGGAAATAAAACTGCTAAAATAATCTGAAACATTTTCTCTGGTTATCTCTGTTCTTGGTTCTCCCACAGTTCAGCACAAATCAAAAGAACCCATATGTTCATGTTAACTGTGTGTTATGTCCCTGCAGGGGCATTTAGTAACTGTAGTAAAACAAAGGAATCTGATTATGAGAGTGTGGTTGTAATTGTAAACGAGTTCTGGCAGTTTAATGAATTATAATGTACCTAATATAGAAACCTGTGGCACGGTGGTGTAGTGGTTAGCACTGTCGCCTTGCACCTCCAGGGTCCGGGTTCGATTCCCCGGCCAGGCTCGATT